>JAOUQW010000015.1:16253364-16265237 GCA_028565825.1 Olivaichthys viedmensis
GCCTTTAACTGTATTAGTTAACTAATTCGCCTTTTCGTTAAAAAAAATGGCACCGATATTAGTTAACTAATACAGTTAAAGGCTAATATGTGAATCGGAGAGCATGGATATATTTGGGTTTTAAATTTGTAACCAGACTGAAAATGATTCATCTTAAATGTGTGAAACATCATTACAGTGAAATTGCTCGTTTAAATCACTGTCACTTCAGTGTCACCAGTAGGCAGTGGTGGCTCAGTGGTTAGGGCATTGGGCTACTGATCAGAAGGTCGTGGGTTCAAGCCTTAGAAATCAAGGCCCTTAACCCTCCCTGCTCATCATGGCTGACCCTGCGCTCTGACCAACATGCTGGGATATGCGAAGAATGAATTTCACTCTACTGTACCTGTATATGTGACAATAAAAAGGCATTCTATTCTAAATACAAGAAAGTGAAATTTCCTCCTGAATCAATAAATGTGCTCAGGAGAAATAAATAAATCAGCGACGCTATTATTTTTACTGTAGCTTCTGAGAAACGACTCGTGGCTGCCCAAAGACAAATCCATGTGCAAAGATGTTCCAATATAAATAAAAGCTTTGTTGAAATTGTTTTAATTCATATGACTTTTGATTTCTGAACTCGAGCTTTCTTATATTCAGAGGCCACCCAATAGATAAATTATGGCTGGGCACCGAAAACCATTTGGAACTGGTACAGCTGATGAATTGTAATTACTGAACATAATTGCATGCCCCCCTGTGTCTTTTTGGCAAATATTGTGAAACCATGCTACATTTCATCGCATAAATTAGTGCTCTTATGCTGTCTAATAGCTCAATTAAAGGGTAAGGACATTAAATGACCAAACGTGTAACATTTTATCACATTCACTTTGCAATGTCTGAATTTGACGTCTTTAAACTGATTATACAGTGGGATCCAAAAGTCTGAGACCGGATAGTGGGATTTGGGAGTAGTTTGTTGGAGACAAATTATTACTGCACTTTTTCCGGACAGTGGAAAAATGCAATTATGCGCTAATTATTGCTCCCTCTCTAGACCAGTGTCGCATATCACTCATGAGCTCGGCTCTATGAATAAGTAAATACAGACACAATAAAAACATCTGACACGGACGCAGGCCTTGAGGAGTGAATTCATTTATAGCTACTTTGTTAAAAGGTCAGATGTATATACACGGTATATTATTTCAATCTGGAAACAATAGGCATAATCCCTCTAAAAATCATATAAGCACAAAAGGCAACATTTGGAATAGATGGGCAACTTGATAAAAAGTGCAGATGAGTGGAGAAGGATTCTGATATTTCTGCTTTCCCAACAGGGAAAATGTGACGTCATCCGATCGATACTGAGCTACTCGTTAAAAAAATAATAACCTGATCACTCAGAAAATACCTAATAAAAGGGATGGTCAGGGTTGGATCGGGATATTGTGACGAGAGTTTATAACACAGTGGTAACATCTCGTCAGTCTTTCTTGAGGTCACTGTTAAAATGTCTGAAGCAGAGTTATGGTTGAATCACGGAGACTCTTTGCAACATTATAGCGTGTGGAGAATCTCTTGCTCTTTCGTACACAACAGGCTTGGAGCAAATATTCACCAAATGAACGGATTCAGAGAAGCAACACATTTCTGCCTCCACTCACAGATGGCTGGCGTTTCTCTCCGTTTTTCGCAATCTCTCGAATGTTCTGCGCAGTCACTTAAGTTCATCCGTATCTAAAATTCTTTTTTTTTTTTTTTTTTTTTTTTTTTGCTGGAGTAAATTCTCACAGTAATGTGTGTGATGGCAAAGTGCCACACATCCCACTGTTCACTGCTGCTCTGCAGTCCGGTCCAAGAGAACGATGACCAAATCATCAACTTTCCTCCATTCATTTGTTCCCAGTCTCAATTCCGGTTAAATAAATAGTAAAAAAAAAAAAATAATAATCCTTTCGGCTTCATTTTTTCTTTTCTTTGAAGGAAGAAAAAAAATTGAGATGCTTTGTGGCACTTAAAACAAGTACAAATCCGCCCGTCCACACTCTTAAAGGCAGGTTCAGGAGTTCAGGTTAAAAAAAGAAAAAGAAAAAAAAGTCGTTCCTCATCACAGAGGATTTCCCCGGGAGGCCTTGGCCCCGCCCTTTTTCTCCCTTTTCTCTCACGGGAGGGTGGCAGTGTCCGGGTTTATGGCTCAAAGTGGAGGTGGAGGATGAAGGCAGGCCTCGGAGTGAAGTGTCATTAGTGGTGAGCTCTGTGGGCAGGGTTAGGGTTCAGCACTCGGCGTCCACGCTGTGAACGGTGACGGCCGCCTGCAGGTGATGCGTGTGCGTGTGCAGCGGGTGGCGTGTGTGCGTGTGCCGGTGTGGGTAGAGCTTGTGGCTGAGCAGCGCGGCGGTCTGGGGCGGCGTGTCCAGCTCCAGCTCCTCGTCGTGGTTGCCCACGTCCACTCCGGCCGAGAGGGGCTCGCTGGTGCACGGCGGATTCTCGCTGTCCTCCTGCGGGCTCATGGTGCTGTAGCCTGTATACACACACACACACACACACACACACACACACACAGCTCATGGTGCTATAGCCTGCACATGGACACACAGCTCAAATTTGTAGTGTGAAAGTGCCTTTTTCCCCTCAGACTATTAGCCCACTAGTAAACGGCTTTTTCCTTCTCCATCTGCTACTGAGTACCAAAATTTGGTCACATTTATACACATCATTTCAAGCATAACTAGTGTTGACAGCAAAATATTTGAAATTCTTTTGACATTCAGAAAAACTGTTTACGCTCACATTTATGTATTTATATTAATGAGCGTGCTTAAAAAAAACCTTCCACATAATTAAGCACGACTTGGGGAACCTTCTCTCGCACTTCTGGCCCTCATTAATTTAATCATCCTTCCAGTCTCACTCCTCTTCTCAAGTGGAGGAACGGGAGAACACAGCACCACTTCTAACTTACATTGTGTGTGTGTGTGTGTGTGTGTGTGGGTGATTGGAGATACGAATCCCTACACTGGTACTAAGCTAACCGGGATGCTGTCCAGGACTGAAGTAGTAGACAGTGGTCTACAGAAATGATTTGAACTTCAAAGAGTGATTCAATTCAGAAGACTGCTGATTGCACATGTGATTTGACTCATGCTACATGAAAATTTGTGTCTCTATATTTGTACTGTATAGACGGTTCTAAATTTCCATATACAAGACATTAAATAAAATTTAATAGGGTTGCACCGATCCCAGTTTTCCTTTTTGATACAATACGAGAGCTCTGATTTCAGCAATGGGCCGATACCCGATACTGATCCGTGTCAGTCAACCTCACATGACTTCACCGCATATAATATGTCAGTGAATCGAATTGGATAACGTGTAAAATCCGATACCAATCCAGAGTTTCAGGCCAGCATCTGCCCCGAAACTCAGGATTGTATCGGTACATAACTAAAATTGAGTAAAAAAATTGGGCCACAAGCTCAGCATGACATATGAGCTCAACCAGCTCGGTGTTGAAGCAAGACATGAACGATGACCGACATGTGATGAAGCTGAATTTCGGCCAGACGCTTCAGGGCAAACCCAAAAAACAACTCCATTAACACAAGGCATAACTGAGCTTTGAGGGAAACGACTAATCCTTGGTCACAAAGGCTCTTTAAATCTCTGAAGCCAACAGTCAGTCAGATACACCGCTACAGGCGAATATAAGAAGAGTGTGTTGGTGGTGCAGGAGTGAGTCAGAGCTCACTGCAAAAAGCTGCATCGCTCTGTTCCAACATACACGTCTAATCGATTCGCCTTTTTTTTTCTTCTTCTTTTTTTTACGACCCCTTGAGCTGGATGAGTAAATAGCTAGTAGGAGGCGACCTTTGACCAAGCTTTAAAAAAAAAAAAAAACACAGAAAAGTTTTTGCTCTGCTTCTCTACGCCGCCTCTTTTAGTTCTCTCTACCGCTTACAGATATCCGCTTCTTTCTTTCTCCCCGCTCAACTCATCCCCCTCTCCATGTGGAATAGAGTAGGTGTTTTTATCTGCTAGCTACACAATGGGTTTTTCACTGCACATTTAAAAACAAGAACAGGCCCCAGCAGGAGGAGGGAACTGTTTTTCCAGCAACTGGAGGGAACTGGAACTGGTTACGGTGACGACTGTAAAAGCATCTGCATTATCATTTCAGCACGCCATTGTTACGTTTTAACATGGCTAAAGTACTAGGATTGTCTTGGTTAAGTTTAAGTTTGTCTTCGCTCTTGTGCATCTCTTCTATGGAACTAAAATTCAACACAGACTCCAGCAATCACATTCCGAGTCCCAATACAGCATCCAGTGTGTCGTACCACTGATTTGTTTCTGAGTCTGCCCCACTCCTGTTGCTGTGATCTTTTAGTTTTCTATAGTTTTGATTTTTTTTTTTTTCAAATTTTTTGGCAGCGTTTAGCACTTCCCCTTTCCACTGGCATATTTTCTAAAATATCTTTTGAGTTCTTTTAATTCCTTCCAGCTCCGGTTGGATCTCATCCTCAGTATAGATCCTTCTTAATGCCTACAACTCCTCAATACTCCACGGCCTTTTCTTCATTTTCAAATAATCTGCAGTCTTCTGAAATGTTATTTTAAAAACGGCGTCTATAGGTGTGCTTCCACCGAAGCTCTGGAACCTTTTGAGCAACTAAAGTTCCTGAACGAGTTTGTTTTTGTTTCCAGAGCACTGCAGGAGCTGTGACCGTTATGTTAAACAAGTGATGCCAACTGTGCAACAGATACATTTTGGAATTCAGCAAAAGCACCACGGACATGTGGAGGTTGAGATTGAAGTGGCGGTGTTCTTTCATGCTTTTACTTTGTTTTGTGAATATGATGTTAATGTCACATTTATGCAGCTTTTTAAACCCCTTCACCCTTGAAGCCACTAAAAGCATGTACGGAATACACCCCCATGACACTTTTGGCTTGCCACTTGTGTAAAAACAAAAGTGGCGTGGCTCAACCAGTAGAGTGGAAAGTTTCCCCGGATATAAAACAAGCGTTCGTAATCGTTAAGCTTTTTTAACATTTTGTAAAACATGAAGCTCCATCCACCTCGATAGTTCCTCATCTGCAGGAAAGTACCTACTCTGGAGCAAGAAATAAAAAGGTTTCTGGACTTAAAAATCGGCCCTCGTTTCTCTGTTAGAAACACTCCTAAAGTTCCTAATTGACACCAACCTTAAGCAGGTACCAAAATTTATACAACTGTAACCTTTGTTACTGAACCTGTTGACCAATGGAAACGGACTAGGCAGGACTGGGGGGTCTTTCCGGACCACAGCCTGCTTAAGAAGCATCTGAGACGCTGTCTTTTTTCTGCACTAGTGTATTTTGACAAATTATTTTTGCGGGACTACAAAAGCCCCTTTCCGCCACTTAAAGGAAGAAATTAAACCATTTTAGTAAACTGTCGTAAGTCATCATTTTGAGTAACAAACATTCTCGACTTAGTACATGGTTTTATTTTTTCTTTGAATGGTTGAAACGAGCTTCCATATTGCACTGCTTGTGAGTAAGAACTAGTAGCCAATCGTAGCACAGAAGTCGGGAAAACGCAAGAGACAGAATTTGTTGGAATACGAGTCTTCTTTTACTGAGTTTATCAATTTGTCGGTCCAAATTTTAAGCGTATACCGCCACCTAGTGTACAATGTCCCAAGAGACTCCCACGCATGCGCATTTTAACATTGGGGATCAGTCAGTTAGTTAGTCAGTGCGCCAAAATGCTTCTTCTAAACCAGCCCGAAAAACACAGTTCCAGTTTGCTTGTGCGAAAGGTTCCGGTTTGTGCTGTGGAGTAAAGACTAAACAAGTTGTCCTGGTAGAGAAGGGTCATGCATGTCCATAAGAGCGCTGCATTTAATCATCCAAGAATGCTTTATTTGAAACAGTTATTACCATGGTCACTCTCTGTTCCCGATCGGCCCCAGTACCTCCGCCTGCGCTCAGGACTGTGTGTGTGCCTCTCGATGACGGCAGCGATGAAGCGCGTGTTACTGACTGTACAGAAAAGAGGTTACAAATAAAAAAAAGTGTTATTTAACCACAGTTTCACGTTTGTTTTTTTCTGTCTAGGTGTTAGGATAAGACTCGTGTGCACAAAAAAAACATAATCAAACATTTTAAAGAATTTATTTTTAATAGAGGGACACCATTAATGTGTTATGATAAAGAAAGCGGAGAAAGAAGCTCTTACTTATTCCTCTGTCCTCATGGCTGTCATCGTCCCTTTCATCACGCTCGTTGTCCAGGTTGGACATCCGCACTGACATTTCTGTGGAGGAAGTATGAGAGTCAGTCAGTGAGCAGGTATGAACACATTTCACTTTACATTACAATATTACAATTAGTGGCTCATTCTGTCCAAAATCCTTCTTTTAAGAACAGCAGACAGACAGGCTGTCCTCCAACCCATGGCTACTACAATGCATATTCTTCTAATGAGCAAAAGCTCAGAAGACACGAATAAAAGTCTATTCAGAAAGGCTCCATGACATTTCCGCAAGTGGTTCATACCAAAGGTAAACACACAAAGGTTTAGGTTGTTTTCATACTGTACATGACGGATGGCCTTTTGTCTTACTGGCTGATCAAATTAATTCCTGATAGCTGCTACAGAATCATAGCATGCAATTATAATAGATCGCCTTAATGGGCTGTGGGCTTTGAGACAAACACTGCATAGAGAGCTTCAGTGTATTTTTGCTCTCCAGCTGCAGTCCACAGAAATTCTTCAGACACAATAACAAACCTGTAATAGGGTAAAGGAAAGTTACTTTAATACATGCCGAGTGCTAAAGACAAATTAGCCTCAGTAAATGACCTTAATTTCCCTCTGCCCTGTTAATCTCTCTTTATCATGGCATAAAGCTGAAAGGGTCACTGACTGTAATTTAAAAAGGTCGCTGTGTTAAGTAGCCATCTTTAGATAACTCCATCACTTCCTAGACATGTTTTTAAGTGACCGTGGATGAGACACAGGTGAGAATTGAGCTGCTGTTAAGAGAAGTGTGTGTAATGTGTGCGAGACTTCTGCCAATCCACTGAAATCTTTTCCAGGAAATACCTTTTCCTCCAAAAAGAATAGCAGCAGTTCCTGTAGTTTAGCCTGTTGACGCTACAGACCGCTATGAGTGATGTGTCCTTTCCTGAGACCCAAGTAGGTTATAGACATTCTGACCAAGGGCCAGTTGCACCAACCGGGCAGTCTCAACTGCTAAGCAGGTCAATGCTATTTACCAAGGCCAATTTTGAGAGATGACCTTTTGGCCGTTGCGCCACCAAAAGCTATTCCGAGGCACAACGACCGGTCTTAACTGTGAGCGTCCATGTGAAAGCATACGGTACTGTGCAAAAGTCTGAGGCATATGTAAAGAAATTCTGTATTCTTAATAAAAAAAATAAAAAAAATAATGAAAAGTTTCTAAATATCTAGCATTTACTATAAAGAGCAGTAAACAGTAACACGCTAAATAAAATCAATATTTGCTGTGAGCAGCCTTTGCCATTAAAACTGCATCAATTCTTTGAGGCACACTGTCGTGTACTTTTATAAGGGAATTGTCTGGTAAGTTGTTCTTCGCATCTTGGGGAACTTAAGACGGTTCTTCTGCAGACTTTGGCTCTCACTTGTTTCTATGTCTGCAGCTAATCCCAGACAGCCTTGATTATGCTTTTATCTGAAAAGTTATCTAAAATGTTACTTTCTTTAACAACATACAAAAAGTTCTCTAACATTTTTTTTTTTTGGAAAAAGAATGTTTGGAAATTCACATTTTACTGACACACTAATGCAAAAGTCCATTAATTAACATCTAAGAACAAAATGTATATAAAAAAAAATTAGGGTGCCTAAGACATTTGCACAGTACTGTATATAAAAATAATACATACTGTATGTAATGATACTACTACTACTGGCCATAGCTCACTTCCCAATTTATGCTACCAGCAAGGAAAAAAAGGGACCTTTAAAATATTCTGCACAAATCCATACTGACAGCAAAATAAACAAACAACAAAAAAAACATCAACATTGATAATAATAACAGATTTTGCTTTATCCACTCGAAAAATTGCATCTAGTGGAGTGGAGATTGTCCTCCTAATTTACCCCCCAAATAATGACCAGTTAAGACCATTGCACCAAGTCGGTCTTAACTTTCTGGGTGTAAATTTAAGTTACACCCAGGAATAAGCCCTGTTGGTGCTACCAGCCCCTGCAGCCTTTACAGAAGGTGTTACTAAGTCACTGTAGTCTATACTATAATAGGATGCAAGCTACATAGGTCATCTAGGTAAAAGGAGGATAACACAGCATAAAGCGTGTCACTGATTCATTTTACAGAAGCCTAATGACTAGTAATACAGTAAGGTCCCAAAGACTGAGAATTGTAAACACATTGAAAATCCAGCACCATGATACACTGTGGTATCAATCTCTCTTCTGTTCGTCTCCTTACATAAACCCTTCTGTTACTGCCCTAAATCTCAAACTTGGATTCATCAGTAAACAGGACTAGTTTCCAGTGATTCACTGTGAAATGCTGCCATTTCCTAGCCCATGCCAAGCGTTTAGCCTCGTTTCCCTTCCTGAGAAGTGATTTAGAGACGCGACTCATCCTTTGAGACCACTATTAGCTAGCCTTCTTTTAACACTACTTTTGCTGATTGGAGTCTCTCGTTCTTTATTCAGCACATTCTGGACCTGTGATGAAGTTGCTGTTCTCTCTCTCAGTGAACAAAGCTTTATGTGTTGCTCTTCTGATGAAGTGCTCACTTTTGCTCTGTGTCTGATCGTGCTTTGGATACGACTGATCCAGTTTCAGTCAAATACAGTGACAATGGTCTCAGACTTTTGGACCGCACTGTATATGAAGGAAAAACATCAAATATATATGTGCAATACCGAGTCCTCTTACAATAATGTCATAGGCAATAGCAATATGTCTCTGTAACACATCCCTATTCCAAAGTACACATTCATTAAAAATCTCTATCCCTAGCAGATAGAACTTATCAACTACTACCTACTTAAATTAAGCTGTAACCTGCTTGCTTGGTTTATCGATTAAATCGTGGGGATGCTTTCTTTAGATGAGAGCATAAATTAACCAAAAAAAACGTGGTCACAACTTAATAAATTTAAGAACTCGCAATAGCAAATTGCGAGCACGAAAAAAAAAAAAAGTCAAATCGTGTGCAAGCATTACATAAAATATAGGCCTATAATGCTTCTAAATGCATGATCTAATCTTGTTTACGTTGAATAAGCCCGCTCCTGAGCAGGTTTGATATTACGGTCTTGTTGTCTTGGCAACAAATCCGACAACAGCTTTGAAAAATGTAAAATCAGGGGTCAACAATCCAGTCCAGCTAACTCCGTCATTGAGACTTTGGGTTTATTTAGCCAGGCTGTGGATTATTCGACCTGTGTGAACTCGTTGTTTTGTCCGCGGGCAGGTTGTTCTGACGGGCATCGGGGCGGACGAGCAGCTGGCTGGCTATTCCAGACATCGTATGCGATTTAAAACCTCAGGTCTACAGGGCCTGACCGACGAGCTGGCCATGGAGCTGGGCAGAATATCCTCCAGGAATCTCGGACGAGACGATCGGATCATTGGAGATCACGGTAAAGAGGCCAGGTAAAGTAGTAAGCGATTTGTGTTGTAATTTTGAAGACATTTCGGCGTCTTCGAGGCTTCAAGACTGCAACTACGACTAGTCAGGCCAGTAAACGTGATCGTGTTTCATTGTCACTTGGCTCAAAGTGCTAATCTGAAATGGTTAAAGTACCCCTGAATTTTTATGTCAATAAAAAATTTATGTAGAACCAATACACTGTTTAGTAGGATGTTTTTTTTTTTATGCCAAATAAACTACGAGAAATGGCCTTGGAACATCTCTACAACTTTACCCACATTAAAAATGCCAAATTTATTAAAATACAAAAAAAAAAAATGCTAATTGGAAACGCCAGACAGCTAACTGCTAGCAAACTAGCTCGCATTTGTCACAGGTTGCCACGAGTGGGATTTCAGTATCCGAGTCTCGATTTACATTGCAATTTTCTCAGCGATTTATTTATTTAACCGCCGCCAAACCTACCAAAGAATAACGTTACCATAACAACCAAAACTATTTTTTCATCACTAACATTAGCAAAGCACACAGGTTTTAAAGGTTTCTGGGTACCACGTCATCATCCACTGAGAATTTGCATATTGGACGTAATTGGTCCAAAGCTGTGGAGTTTATTTTGAGACATCACGAAATAAGCTCATATGTAGCCCCGCCCCTAAATCAGTATTATACATTGGTACTGAGAAAGTCTCTGTTTTAAGTAGGAAAAATGTGAATTTGGTGCAACACAGTCACCAAATCTATATAATTCAAATCAGCATCCAAGAAGACCTTCGTTTTTAGTTCACGGCTACTTTAAGTGTTTAGACGACATCCCACAGATAGAAGAGGGAAAAAAAAGTAGTGTTCCCAAAATTTCACACAAACTCTGATTTATTGTTTTTAGATTTCCGTACTTGGACGAGGACGTCGTGAGCTTCCTGAACAGGCTGCCGGTGTGGGAGAAGGCAGATTTGTCTCTGCCCAGGGGAGTTGGAGAGAAACTCCTACTGAGATTGGCGGCGGTAGAGCTCGGACTCGGACCTTCCGCTCTGCTGCCCAAGAGAGCCATGCAGTTTGGTTCTCGAATCGCCAAGCTGGAGAACAGCCACGAAAAGGCATCGGAAAAGTGCACGAGACTGGTCGCAATTTAGTTAGAGCCGGGTTTTTAAATTGAATGTCTATTACAGAAAAGGTTAATTGGAATGTCTTAAGTGCTGCTGTTGCGTTTCCGACTTTAAGTTCTGATAAAAATCACGCTATATCAAATAAACCTCTGGATTTTTAAGTTGTTCATTGAAGTATTTGTCGCATTCTGTGTAAGACGGAAGGTTTCCAACATCAAAACGTCCTGATATCCCGTGGACGTGCACAGGCCTCCTGAAATGAAACACAGCCAAACGTGACAATGTACACAACATATTGGACATTTAGGTAAGAAATGAAATGATTCATGAACGATTTAACGTGAATTACCTTGATATAAGCCATGACAGAAAGTTTCCAGGTGCATCTCTCTCTTCGATTGGCCTTGTCTATTGTGGAGAGGGTTGATGTTTGTAATTAGGACAGTATTCTGATATAAAGTGCCTTCACAAAATGTTTCCAAGGACACTTTTCTACGATTTTGAGGGCTTAACGTATTTACAAAATGTGTCGTAAACTACCATTGCTGCAGAACCAGAAGTCCAGGGTCTGGAGTGAGACCTGATCCAAGTCCTCCTGTGTTGTGTTTTTATTGGTCTGAAACTTTTGTGTCCTTGGCTATCCCTGTGTTGTGCCGTAGTCTGGTGACTCTAAATCACATAGTTGTAAAAGTGCAAACTTTAAAACACTTTAAACCCTGATTTAAAGTCACAGCGTTGTCCCCGTTTTGAGCAACTCTGTTCTCAACGTGTGCTCTCTGTTGAAAGCCAAACCAAAACACTGAGCGTTTAATATGATGGGTCAGCGGTTTACTTGCTTTTATTTTTCACATTAAATGTTATTAGCTAAAATCTTAGACCCCCGTTTCCACCTGCTGGTTTCATGCGTCTTGTATCTGGATTGATCAGATTTTAACCTCATGCATTTACACTCCGGTTAGCCAGACTGAAGTCTGATTGGTGGATTACACGTTAATATGCAAATCAGCTCATTCCAGTCCAACACTTACTTCCTGTGTTGTTCCTGGTGTTTAGTAGTTTTATGAATAAGATGCTGCAGCATTAATAATCGTGATGGTTTTTAAT
>JAOUQW010000015.1:16265337-16276848 GCA_028565825.1 Olivaichthys viedmensis
TCTCTCAGTGAACAAAGCTTTATGTATTGCTCTTCTGATGGTGTGCTCACTTTTGGTCTGTGTCTGATCGTGCTTTGTATACAACAGATCCAGTTTCAGTAAAGCGTTTTAGAGTGCCATACAGTGGCAATGAAAAAAATCCCAGATTTTCAATGTGGTCTCAGACTTTTGGACACCACTGTATGTGGAGATATCTTCAATTAGATTATGAAAGACATTTTGTCTAGACAATATTCTCCTTTTACCCACTGCAATGATTTCAAGCAACAGTTTAAAAGTAGTTCATTCACTATCAGTAGTGGAATATGATTGTTAAGACTGTTAATGTCATGTGAACACTGAAAGTTTCTCCTGGTCAGTTACTCGCTAAAACAGTTGAAAAAGTCCTGGTTGAGAGGACAGTATGGACGTCATTTCCTGTCAAAAGTTATTGTATGTAAATGTACTTGTGAATCGGCAAATGTATTTGTTTCATGAGCACAACTACAAAGCCCAAATTCTGTCCTTCCAATGTTGATACGGCAATAATGAATCAAGCTATATACGTGCTTACAACTGTCACGCTACATTTACGAAATAATTTAAGGGGCGTAAACCACGTGGATGGCACCAGAGAGCTGAGGGGTTAGGACTGAAACAAGAAGTCCTGCAGGTTGCGGCTACAAACTGTCAAAACTCTGCGTACAAACTGGTAATCTGCAAACCCATGAAGTGAGTCGTAAAAGTATGAACTAAATGTGTAGATACTGATTTGTAAATGTCACATAGGAAGTACATAAAAAATTTTTGTTACCAGTCAAGCTACAGATTTATAGATTTGCGATTCATAAAATTACGATTTTGGCATTGCACTATCGTACTATTAGGCCGGGGTTATACTTGCTGTTAACTACGTATACGCAAGATGGCCGCCGTACGTATCCTGCGCTCATTCGGCAAAATCAGAAAGTGGTCGAAGAAGGTGCTGGCGATGTTTCGGCTCTGACCTGCCCACTAGTGAACAGAGTTTTACTCCAGATATACTAACGGCACAGAAGCGAGTATGTGATCAATGACGCTCGCGTAGCTGCGGAATCCGCACGCGTACACGTAGTCCCGCAGCAAGTATAACCCCGGCCTTACTTTGGACAGGAAATGAACAACCAGACACGGGCGGGTTTCTCAAAAGCCTGGAGACTGTTCGATAGAATAGCTTTATTCAAAGAAAAAACACAAACATTTCACTTTTAACCTCAAAATTTCCTCAAAACCTTCTTCTGGTTTTAGTTTATTCTAAAGATATTTCGACATTAATCTCAATGTGTTTTGATTTTTTGTCTTTATATTTTTGCCCCTACGCTCACAACTGAGAGGATTGTGTAAGAAACCTCAATTTTATAACATTTTGCATGCAATGGATGTGAATATTATTTTGAACCTGGTGCCTCAAAGTATTTTGGCTTATTTCTTTTGCAATGGCCTTGACACGCTGTCCTAGGCCTTTGTGTGGGCGGATTTGTGTGTATCCCATCACACTCACCCTGCGCTGCCAGAGGTGACATGTGCTGATGGCTGCGGCGGTGGATCTGGTGCCTGTAGGCGTACACTACGAGAACCAGCACCATGATGCAGCCCATAATGCCTCCTGCCACTGGACCTACAGGCGCGCTCTTAATCATGTTCAGGGACGCTACCTCTTCATCTGCAAAAGCATGGCAGGAAGAAAGAAAAGGTTAAGAGGAGTAAAGGAAAGAAAGAGAAAGAGAATAAGACAGTCTTCAACATTAGCTAGAACAGAACTAATGTTTCAATACGTGTATTTCAGTCACCCTAAATACAACAAATCTGAAAAAAAAACGAAAAAAAACAACTCAACATAATTAATATGGTTAATGAAGAAATTGTACTTTTTACTGGGTTCATATCTTAATCATGTAATTTTGTCATATATATTGATATTATATCGTCATGCTATTAAAATGTAAAGTAATGAAGTGTTGTATAAGCTGATATTGAACTATATTCTTTTAAAATACCCAAAAGCCCCAAAAAAATTCACAGCCTGTCTAAACCGTATGTAAGCTCACCTAAAAGGCCCATGCCATCCACATAAGGACTCTTGGCACCTACGATTCCCCCAAAACACTCCTTCTGCAGAGCACAATAAGGTTTGTCCAGCTGCGTCTTTCCGTCACTCTCCACCACACACCACTCGCAGTCCAACACACCAAAGCAGTCACTGCATGCAAACACACATGAAGCGGATGTTAACTGCTTTGGATGAATAAGAAAGCTGTTGTAAAGAGCACACTAAATACAGTTCCAAAAGAAAAAGAAAAAAAACCCCACATATTTACACACATGACATTTGCTTATTAATACAAGAATACAAAAGCCACTAGGCACCCATTATTCGTAGTGACAGGCATGAGTCACCATCAGGGGTCATTGTTCTCTACAGAAACACAGCTTGGATCTATTTACTACTAACGGCGGTTGTAGTAAAAGCTGTGTGTTAACACCTCTGTGATGTGTAAAGGTGTAAAGATTCAAATCACTGCACCAGTCTCAGTATTTACCATATTGTCAGTCCCAGTGAAGGAGGCACAGCCTCTGTGCCTGTCAGTCCCAGTGAAGGAGGCGCGGCCTCTGTACCTGTTAGTCCCAGTAAAGGCGTGGCCCGTCCCTACCAGTGAAGGAGGCGTGGCCCGTCCCTACCAGTGAAGGAGGCGTGGCTCGTCAGTCCAAGTGAAGGAGGCGAGGCTCGTCAGTCCAAGTGAAGGAGGCGAGGCCCGTCAGTCCCAGTGAAGGAGGCGTGGCCCGTCACTACCAGTGAAGGAGGCGAGGCCCGTCAGTCCCAGTGAAGGAGGCGCAGCCTCTGTGCCTGTCAGTCCCAGTGAAGGAGGCATGGGCTAAATGAAAGTACTGTGTTGTAAAAGTGGATGTTTCCCTAAAAGTCATTTACCCCTTTTCCCCTGACAAGGTGCTGGAGCTGGAGCTGGTGCTGCTTGGACATTTTTAAGAACCTGCCCTGTGTTTCCACCAGTTTAAGAGCCGAACCATTACGTAAACAGATGTGGGAGTTTCCTAACGCACCACGTAAAAATAAGAACAGCCGTGGAGGGTTTTACAAGTTTTACCACTGACTGAGTCAATACACTGCACAAAGACAGCGTTACAGACAGCAATTATGCGCAAGATGACAGATACGTATTTTAATTGCTTTTAGCTGTGTATTGGAAGTGTGTACCTGCTCAAAGGAAGCATAGCCTTAACTCGCGCACTAGCAGTGTAGCTCACATTTAGTTTGTTGCAACTGCCAGTAAAACAGGCGCTTTCTCTTCGGACCACTCATTCACGTTTGCAATATTTCATTTTCTCCACAATAATCTTCAAAAACCCCAACAACGCTCATGTCTTATTTTTATAATGGCCATGAAGAAAATTTTAATCGCAGGAGTTATGGTGACAAAATCATGTCGCCCGCAAGACTGTGATGTCACCGGTTCTTGATTGCAGACCAGCAGCATTTTGGTGCTGAAACTGAATTAATTTTTCCAGCCATGAACCAGCTCTTTAGTGGTGGAAAAGGGCGGTGGAATCCATTTCGCTGTGTGTGTGTAAGCAGAACAGAGGCACAGGTTTGTAGTCAGAGACAAGATGAGGAGACTGACCTGCTGGTGAAGCGCTGGCTGCAGCGAGTGTTGATGCACTGAGGCAGCGTGTCCTGCAAACTGGACTCAATCACGGTCATAGACAAGGGCTCCTGGTGCACCTCACAGCTTGGGTTTCTGAACACACAAACACATACAGGCAAGTCTAGAACTGTAGGCTGACAACTGAAATTACAAACGGCTCGACAAATACTCCACCTCCCCACAAAAACATGATTTTCCCAACACACTGAAAAACACTTGTGTATAGCACTGTGGAGTTACATCAGTTAGTATTGTGGTGCAATGCATCACAGTGAGCAATCATCAGGCGGCACACACAGTCTGCAGTGTTTTTTTATGAAACTGACAGATGGTCTTTTATCAGCTCTGTGCCTACTGAAAAGAATTCGTCTGCTCAAGGACACAGGTAGACGAGGATTTATTCAATGTGACAAACAAGAACATAAAAACACTCTAGGTGTGTGTATTATTCCACTGTGCACTGGAGACATGTCATTTCAATCTGTGTATTGATCTTTTAATAAAAAGCTCTCCTTTATCCTCTAATCAGAACCCAGAGAAATCCTCAGACCGGCGTTATACCTGATGTTAACTGTATGTACGCATACGCAAGATGGCTGTGTCTGTTCTGAGACAAGTTTATTGTTTACAACACATGCACCTTTATTTCACATTATAGTGCTTGAATTAAACAAACCTCTCCTATACAAACCCACCTAAACGTTTGTACACACTCTATATACTAATCTTCCGGATCTTCTAGATTAGCACAGGATTAGCTTGCTCACATTTGTATGACATCTCCATGCCGCTCTGCAGCGACAAACATGCGTCCCAGAATAGCTGGCGTGAAATTGCTAACGTTATACAGGTCGACACGGAAACCAGAAATGTTTCGACCTGGCCCCCCAGTGGATACAGCTTTAAATCCTCCAGATTGGGTAGCAGCAATGTGCACACACATACGTGTGATTATGCATCAAGTCTAACACTGGCCTAATACAGGCGTTCTACCTAGACAGGTTTTCTCAAGTGAAGTAGACAAAGACAATATAAAAAGAAGAGCGTTTCATTCCGTAGAACCTAAAATAAAAAATCTGTGACTCTCAAAAAGGACACGGTAGGGATTTACCTGTTTTCTGCATTAGTGAGATTGCCGGTACACTCATTCACCTCTAGGGGGCACTCACATGGACACTCGCACTCATTCTGCTCCATTCTGGAGAGAAAACAGTTTTTCTATTCACTAAACAGATTATGATTTTCAAGCCTTTAGCGATATAACCACCATATAACTTATTCCAAATCTTATTTCCATGATGAGAAGCCCACCTATGGCAGTTCAAACAGAGGCGGTCCACGGTGCTACACGCACAGAAGGCCAGGGAATCACACGTCTCGTTCACGATGCCCGCAAACGCATTGGTTCCTGGAATACGGGTGAGCTTGTACTTTGAGCAGTGACTGCCGTGAACCAGGTTCGTCAAATCCCCCTGGAAATTCCACAACAATCACAAAATGTCAAATAAAACCACAGACATGCTCACTTTCGAAATACATATCAACATTAAAGCTTCTAGATTTATTCAGTTCCCCAAAAAAGTATGATCACTTAAGAAATCATGTTATATAAAGCTTAATAATTACATGAAATCTGATTATAATAGTTTACAATGGGCGCCATTACACTGTTTACCACCAGATGGTGGTATGATGCCACTGAAGAGAAGAAATCCACCCAAGTATTAGAGATGATAAAGGAGTCTGGGCCAAGGACGAGAATCAGTTTGACTTTAATTCTATCCCATTTCATTTATTATTTCACTTTTTATTTTCTCTGTATTTGTTTTTTATTCCTACTATATGGTTTTTCACTATTACACATTTCTAGGAAGATGAGGAACGTCACCCCCCTCCTTATGTACAAGATATTTAGATACAAGATTAGCATGAATGGAATGATGGCTCAGAAACCAACATCCTGTTAGGGTAAATAAACTGAAACGGTATCCACTTTTGTTAAGCACAATGAAATAAAAATACCGTAAAGGGGCGTTGTGCACTATTACAATATAGAAGTTGTAAAAACCTTATAGCTTTTCCTCCAGCCTGTTTTTTTTTTTTTTTCTTCTCTCAAATGCACTACTACACTACTAAATGTAATATCTTGGGGCAAGATGACTCTGGGGGTCGTTTCTGAAGCGGCATCTTGTCTCAAAGGCTAATTTGCTAAAAATGCACATTTCTTTTTCTTTTTTTAATCAAAACCAAATTATTCTTCAGACAAAATCCCCAGTCATCATATATAAATAAATAAATATTATTATAAATATAATATAAATACATAAATTACGACGACTCAAGAACAATGAACTTGATCACCTTAGCTTAAGAACTGGTGAATAAATATATGGAATGCGGTCATACAGATGAAATTGTACCATTAGCCAGAGTAAAGCCACTCAATCAATGTTCTGAGATTGGGTTTGAAAGGATTATTTGGTAATGAAACAATTCGGGGCACGGGGACATCTTGGCCCAATCCACACTATGCTAAGCTATGTGCTGTTGATTGCTATTTCTAAAGTACTTCAGTCTTCGGTTGTTGTAGCAATGCAAATTACCTTAAAGATCAATAACGAATGAACGCATGAACAAATGAATGTTCAGATGCAGCTCCACTCACCACAATGCTGGTGTTGAACTTGTAGAAGCGTTGCACTGTGCGATCACTGAAGCTGTTGCACAGTTTCTTCTTCACAAAGTTCGGGTGGTTAAGGATATCGTTGGCCACCAGGGGCTCCTACCAAAAAAAAAAAAAAAAGGAAAATCAACAAAATGTAAATAAAAACAGTTTATCCGTATGCACACCAACAATCCTAGAACAGAGGGAAAAAAACAAATCTGGCATCTAGTAACCTTCTCATACTTCTGTTCAGGAGCTGAGGGCCAGTAAATTGGGAGCAGCAGTATGTAGTACCTTATGAGTGATATGCTGCTGTTCTGCTGGAGCGTGGCCTTTGGGGTCGATCAGGGTGGGGTGGGCCACCAAGTAGCCTCTGTCTTCCATAATAAAACACCTACACCCACAGAGAAAAAGAGGAACAACATTAGCTATCTGATCTCAAACCTCTTTTCTGGATTTCTGTTTGGTTGGAAACAGACATATACACAGGAAACCTGTTGATAATACGGCTGGTTCCAGCTTTTGAAATGTTCCTGGTTCCGCGTCGAAGCTTTGTCGGCGACACAAACAGTGAAAACAGCCTACAACAGCACTATTTTTTCTTCTTTTTTTTTAACCAGAGGAGGTATAATGGAGTGTATTGTGAAAACATTAGGCTCATGGCCGTACTAAAAGGAAGGAATGTACATGTCCAAAAGCCTGGGTGCAGGGGGTGTGTTCCACTTTCTTTAGAAATGCTCAGATCCATGAGGCAGCTCAGAATAGTCCTCACTATTGTGCATGCCACACTGGGCCATTCCACTCAGCTAATCCTGTTTAATGGCTCTGGCACTCAGCGCGCAGAGAACACTGAGGCCTGACCCCTTCTGAAGCATGAGAGGAGAGAGGGGGGGTATATGGTGAGGGGGAGGGGAGTGAAGAAACATTTAGGAGAGAGAAAGAGCAAAAACCGAGAAAAAGAAGAAAGAGGTAGAGGGAAGAGAAGGAGTATAGAGAGGAGAGGAGACGGGACGAGAGCGCTGGCACCGAACATTACAGGATGCGTCTGAAATGTGCTCGTAATCGGCTTATCTCTTTTTGTGTTTCGCGCTAATTCCCATCTCTCTCGCCTTTTAAACAGTGCTCTGGTAATTATTCTGTGGACCTTCTCCACTAATTCTTTTTCTCTCTCTCACTTCGTTTACCTCAGACTCTCAGAACAATTATGCCCCTCCCCTCTCTCTTTCCACCCCAAAGAAAGAAATAAGGACGGTACTGTGTGAATGCTGTTTTTTTTTTTTTTTTAACACAGGCAAAACTGATTAGATTCATATAAAAGAGTTTGAGAGAGCCTCTGGCCATTTCTCTGGAGCCCTCAGCCAGAGAGCTGGAGTTTGGCAGGCTGATGGGAGAGGGAGAGAGAGATGGACGGGGAAGAAAGAGGAAGGGGGAGGAAGGCTTACCTGATTTTATTGCCTCTGTCCTGGTTGCAGATGGGCAGCAGATCCAGCAGGACCTTATAGAAGTAGCGCAGCGTAAAGTCGATGCCCATTACTGCTACTGCATAGCCTGAAGCCATCTGGGAGCTAGATGCGAGAGGAGAAAGAGTGAAGGTGCAGAAAGAAGAAAAGGGAACGCAAACTGAGCATTAGTCAGACTTAATCACATCTGGGTTCGAAAATCCAGCTTCAATCATTCGCCGAATTCCATGTGAACACTGAAAAACAATCTTGATTCAATGAGGTGCTTGAATACTGCCAGTTTCAAACCATTTCATCATATTTCTACACACACACACACACACGCACACACACAACTCCCACATGCTGATCAGACCAAGCTTTTAACCCCCCTGTTTTTTGGATCAGAGTGAATCTGGTGAATAATGCAATGACTCAGGAGTTAACGCCAAAGTTAACGCCATGCATCTAAATTTACAGCATTTAGCGACGTACAGCAGAGCGCAGGGTCATGATATAGTGCCTCTGGAGCACGGAAGGTTAAGGGCCTTGCTCAAGGGCCCCGACAGTGGCAGCTTGGCAGCCCCAAGGCTTGAGCCCACGACCTTCTAATCACTAACCCATTTTGCAAATGCCCACAAGAAAGTAAACACGGCTTAAGAATCATATGTCTTTATATTCTCTATATATCACCTATTTCCTGACCTAGAGGCGTGGATGGTATGGCTGATGGTGACCACATAGCCGGCTCCGCCAACATCCAGGTAAGGTCCAGTGAAAGTGATCAGGCCAGGATTGGCCACAGCATGCAGGTACCTACAGTGGCAAAAGGTCAAACGTCATTAGGTTAAACACCGAGCTACAGTTTACTAATCTAATTAAAAAATGTCTTCCTTCTCCCTACATTCAGTTAGCTCCGAGTAGTGCTTATGAGAGCTTTGAGCAGTACTTTTTACTCATTATATACTCGTATATGCAATCAGGATTGGACAGAGGTGAACTTTAATAATAAAACAGTGTATTACTGAGAACCTTGGGTTTATATCTGCTTAGAAAAGTAGGATTAAGAGGAGCTGTGCACAGACTGCAATACGCTTTAGTGCTCTGTTCATCACCAGCTCCCAGGGAGTGTGGAAGGGTTTTGGTGTTGTGTTAGAGTATAGAGACCTGTGCCCTCAGGCCCTAATCTCACCATTGTCTCCTGGTGGGGTCGAAGGCTTTGTCCATCAGCGAGCCGGGGTAAATCCGCAGCACCCCATTGGGCGTTGCTATGTAACGGCGCACAATGTAGCAGTTCAGGCTGCTCAGCTCCATGAGACTCAGCCATTCGTCGGTCACGTGACTGGTCGCCATCACATCGTTCCTGACAGATGACTGGAGGGGGGAAGGAAAAGAAAAGATGCTGAGAGTTGGGACATACCAGGGTTCAATCAAATCTGTTCAATTATTGAAAGAAAGAGAAAAGGGCAGCAAGAGACCATGGGGAGGCCAAACTGATGCAGGATGCAGGAGCAGATGTGGATGTGCAATTGAGCGTTTAGGTCGGAGTTAGCAGAGTGTTATTGTTGCAACAAAGTTTCACTTCAGTCACACACATTACAATCATTTCAGTGGAATTTGCAGCGATCAGTGGTTTCACGTTGCCAATTTCTGGTGAAAATCAATTTTGCAAGCAAAAATTGGCGTTGATTTCATAGAATTGGCGTTGATTTGAACTTTGACATGCACATTTGCCCCATTGGCCAATAATACAACTGCTTTGGCTGCGTTGACCTCTGAAGGGGCGGTCATGCTTATAGAAACACAGAAGATCCAAAATTATTATAAGCAGTATGCAGCTATGAGATTTTATTTAATATTTCCCGACCCGAGTATAAATTAATTCCATCAAAAAAGGAGGCATGGAACGCAGTCAGTCGGAAGGCTGGATGAGATGGTATAAATATCTTTCACGTTTGTGTTTTTACGGTTTATGGTTGGCGAGTTAGCTAGCTTGAACAGGTTGGCAAACACGGACAACTGCCAACAAACTCCCAATGTACAAAACTTTGTGTATACGCAGGACTTGACGTAGTACCTCTAAATTAATTAAGGAAAGTTGAACTGCATTTATGAAGCTGGCGAAACCAGACACAGCGAAAATGTTAAGTCACGGCTACATTGCTAACGGCACCAAAAATGGAGGACTCATTCCCATTTCACAAGGAGACACGAACTGCACATTTCGAGTGTGAATGTGGCTTAGGGTAGAAAATGGACTTTGTAACCCAGGCATGGGTTAGATACAAGCTTTAATCAATGAGGTAAGCAATGGGGTGTGTGTTCTTTCAGGCCTGGGTTGGCTATAAGGCGTGTAGCGTCATGATTCTGTGTTTGTACAGGGAGTTATTATTAGAATCATAAAAAAAGCAACCTCATTCCATCCATCATGCATGTATACACGCACAGTCCCAAACGTTTTCATGACCCTTCTTCCTGTCTCTTACATTTTGTGTGTGTGTTTGTTTATCTTCAGGCTCAGTTTGGTAATGAAGTGTGCATTGTCACTCAGTAGGTAGTGTTCTGCAAGTGTGTTCATATGTGTGTGTACCTTCAGGCTCAGATTGGCTCTGAGGCGTGTGTTGTCACTCAGGAGGTAGTGTGTGTGTGTGTTTCCTTCAGGCTCAGATTGGCTCTGAGGCGTGTGTTGTCACTCAGGAGGTAGTGTGTGTGGGTGGGTGTGTGTGCCTTCAGGCCTGGGTTGGCTATGAGGCGTGTGTTATCGCTCAGGAGGAGGTAGTGTGTGTGTGTGTGTGTGTGTGTGTACCTTCAGGCCTGGGTTGGCTATGAGGCGCGCGTTATCGCTTAGGAGGTAGTGTGTGTGTGGGTGTGTGTGTTTCCTTCAGGCTCAGATTGGCTCTGAGACGTGTGTTGTCACTCAGGAGGTAGTGTGTGTGGGTGTGTGCGAGTATGTGTGTGTACCTTCAGGCCTGGGTTGGCTATAAGGCGTGTGTTGTCACTCAGGAGGTAGTGTGTGTGTGTACCATCAGGCCTGGGTTGGCTATAAGGCGTGTGTTGTCACTCAGGAGGTAGTGTGTGTGTGTACCATCAGGACTGGGTTGGCTATGAGGCGTGTGTGATCGCTCATTAGGTAGTGTGCGTGTGTGTGTACCTTCAGGCTCGGATTGGCTCCGAGGCATGTGTTGTCACTCAGGAGGTAGTGTGTGTGGGTGGGTGTGTGTGGGTGTGTGTGGGTGTGTGCGCACACACTTTCAGGCCTGGGTTGGCTATGAGGCGTGTGTGATCGCTCAGGAGGTAGCGTGTGTGTGTGTACCTTCAGTCTTGGATTGGCTCCGAGGCGCGTGTTGTCGCTCAGGAGGTAGTGTGTGTGTGGGTGTGTACCTTCAGGCCTGGGTTGGCTATGAGGCGTGTGTGTGTGTACCTTCAGTCTCGGATTGGCTCCAAGGCGCGTGTTGTCGCTCAGGAGGTAGTATGTGTGTGGGTGTGTGTGTGGGTGTGTACCTTCAGGCCTGGGTTGGCTATGAGGCGTGTGTTATCGATCATGAGGTAGTGTGTGTGTGGGTGTGTGTGTGTATGTGTGTGTACCTTCAGGCCTGGGTTGGCTATGAGGCGTGTGTGTGTGTACCTTCAGTCTCGGATTGGCTCCAAGGCGTGTGTTGTCGCTCAGGAGGTAGTATGTGTGTGGGTGTGTGTGTGGGTGTGTACCTTCAGGCCTGGGTTGGCTATGAGG
>JAOUQW010000015.1:16304078-16314588 GCA_028565825.1 Olivaichthys viedmensis
TTTGGAAAATGAATGTTTGGAAATCTAAAATTTGCTCTTTTCTAATGACACACTAATGCAGAAGACATCAAATAAACTTCTAAGACAAAATGTATATAAAAAATTGGTATTATAAATCAGTATTTTACATATTTTCTGATCCAATTCACTAACGTATTTTTTATATTTCACATAACTTACTATAACTTAGTTGTCTCAGAGGCTCGGTTATTGTGAGGATGTCAGTATCGGATCGGTATCGGACGATACTCAAACCTCTGATATCGCTATCATATCAAACTTAAAAAAAGTGGTAAGCGTAGCTACATAGCTATTTTGGACAATGTTTTGCTGAGATGGACATTATTAAAGGGGCAGTTTGTGATCTTTAGAGCCCTCTGCTGCCTGTAAGGTGAATTGCAATTGATATAAAAACATCAAAACAAGCCGTTCCCTTCCCCCCAACTGCCCCACCCCCTCTGCTGAAACTACTTATGCCTTGTGTGTTGCCTTTTAAGGAAAATGAGCAGGGGGCAGAGCTCATTTCCAGGCCAGAAAAATGTAAATAGAAGCCTGTAATGAAGAAACTAGGCAGATCCGTTACATTGCGAATCAGTTTTTCTAGGGTATCCCAGAAATTATGTGATTATTATTGGTCTAAGAACACTTTTAAATATGACAAACTGCACCTTTAAAACTTTATAGACTCAAGTGAGGCGATTGGAAACTTGGCAAAGGTTGCCGAGTTTGAGGTACATGTAAACAGTTCATCAACAGTTCACCAATTCATTTGGATTGATGAAAATCTATGCAGCCAGTGAAAGCATGTGGTTGTGTTTAGCATCGGCACACATGCAGTATTACCACAGCCAGGACTTTGCTCCTCCAGGTTCTACGTTTCCCCGTGCTCCAGCGGCTCTCCCTCTCCATGCTGCCGGAGATCAGTGACGAGGGCGTGGCGTCTGTAGCTCTTCACTGCCGCTGCCTGACCAGCCTGGCGCTGAGCGGCTGTTCCCAGCTCACAGACGAGGGCCTGGCCCGCGCCCTGCCCCGCCTGCGCAGACTGCGGCACCTGCAGCTCGCCTACTGCGACGCTATCACAGACAGGTGAGCTGCCACAAACCTACATCGTACCTACACTTGTTGGCCATTTTATCAGCTACACTTACCATACAGGTCACTTTGTAGGTACACAATTACTGACTGTAGCCCATCTGTTGCTTTACACAATGTATTGGCCCCCCTCTACCCTGTCCGTCAATGGAAAGGGACCACCACTGAGCAGATATTATTTGAGTTGTGGATCATTCTCAGTACAGCAGTGACACTGACATGGTAGTGTATGTGTGTGTGTGTGTGGGCTGGTACAAGTAAATCAGGTACAGCAGTGTTGCTGAGGTTTTAAACACTGTGCTAAACATTTACTACACTTTATTACACATACCTACCTTGCTGATCCACCTTGTAGGTGTGTTAATCGTCCTCTAGCCTTCATTAGTGTTAGTTTCTGACCACAGCACTGCTGTTGGCTGGAGATTTTTGGATGGTGGAATGTTTCTCAACCCAGCAGTAACATTAACACACTACCATGTCAGTGTCACTGCTGTACTGAGATTGATCCACCACCTAAATAATATCTGGTCAGCCATGGTTCTACGGTGGTCCCTTTCCATTGATGGACAGAGTAGAGGGGGCTGACAAATTGTGCATAGCATCAGATGGGCTACAGTCAGTAATTGTACACCTACAAAGTGACCTATATGGTAGATAGACCTGATAAAATGGCTAAGTGTAACTACAAGGTAGGTATATTTGGCTGTGTGTTTGTGCTGCTTCATTGTTTTCCATGTGTCCCACCAGGTCCCTGAGCCTCATAGCCCAGTACTGTGAGAGACTGAGGACGCTGGACATCTCCATGTGTAAAGCCATTACAGTAACTAAGGTGGACTTCCTCCAATCACATCTGCCCTTTCTGGAAAAAGTGCACTATCGTTTTGTGGGTGGAGCCGACATAATCCTCGCACTCTGATTTACAGGTTTCTACTGTACAGTCTTGTGAAAAGGTTTTGGCACCAACGTTCAAATTACGCTTCAAACATTTGCGCGTCACATTTTGTGTTTTATTTCCAGACCGCCCAGTGGGATGGTACTACAGGAGACATTTTTGCTCACTGACTGACCAACAATATTTTGTTCAAATATGCAGGACTCACTTGGGGCATCTGTAGAGTAGGTGGCAGCATACACCTAAATCGTGGACCAACAAACCATCCAATACTGTGTTGTTTTTTCCCTCCCGTATTCCAACAAATCCCATCTCTTTTATTCACACATCCTGTGCTAGGATTGGCTAATAGTTCTTACACACAAGCAGTTCAACAATATGACATTTGCAAAGCCAGACTGTGGAAAATTGAGACGAATACCTAGCAAAAGAAATTTGTCAGAAAAGAAATTGCTACAATTTCTGATGCTTCACAACTTCTCCTGTTTTGGTTGCAAGAATGATGTAAACTACTCCTTGAATTTGCAATCACTGCCTCTACTCTATTTTGTTTTCTAATCTGTGAATTTGCATAAGTGTCTAATGTTTAAACATATTTCCTTGAAGAGTTTGTTAGCTTCTTTTCACTTTTAACTGTAGTGTAGTGACATTATATCTACAGTGGGGGCAGTGGTGGTGCAGTGGTTAGGGCACTGGGCTACTGATCAGAAGGTCGTGGGTTCGTGACCCTGTGCTCTGACCCCAGCTTACCAACATGCTGGGATATGTGAAGAATCAATTTCACTGTACTTGTACTTGTATGTGTGACAATAAAGGAGCTTTCTATTCTATTCTATTCTATTTGGGGCCTGAGCACACATGTGGTCCAAGGAAAACATGTGGGTCTACCACACTGACATCCGGAACCGCTTCATCACCTCGCTCTGATCAGGTATAAGCTGATCTGGCATGTTGTGTATCTACTATGAATAGGGGTTCATTTAAGATTACAAAACTTCAATGTCTAATTTAGTCAGAGCCACCAAAACTTCCCGTGATTCAGCTTAGCACAGAAGGAGACGCTAAGTGTCTAGAATGTTGGTAAACACGTGCATTTTTTTAATTTTATTCCAAATTCAACACACGCCACTATATGATAAACAGAAAACGCAATGCGACAGTGTCCTAGTTTAATTTTTTTTTAAATGGCATTAAGTTTACACAACTTCACCCAACCCAAACCAACTACCAGTAATAAACCCCTGTGATATCAACACGAAATATTTCACATTTATTGATGGCAGATGGTTTGAACCAAAGTAAAGCAGAATTACAATCCAAGCATAAAGCTGTTAAAGCTAAAAAGAATTCCTGCATTCAAAAAGGTGGTATTTTCAAATGCTTATCTTCTCTTGGACGGTTTATAAAGATTACACTGGTAAATATGTTACCACTTTATTCCCTTTCACATTTTTCCAGAGAATTTCTCAGTACGTCTGCATAAAACTGATTCAGAGGGCGCTATGAAAATGGACTCAGTGGCTTGAGCCCATCGTGGTGAAATATGTTAAAATATGCTAATTATTAGATGATAATGTGGTAATTGGAAACCGTTAGCCACAGAACATGCACACCTATCTAGCTTAGCTAATGTTGGTGATAAATAAAAATGTGGTTGTTAGGGTGCATGATATATTTTGACAGGTTTGACTACTGTTATATAAATTGCTGAGAATATGCCAATGCAAATCAAGACTCTGAGACTGAAATTCTACTCATGTCTACCTGTGACAAATGCAAGCTAGTTTATTAGCGTTACACTAGCTGGCTAGCGATGCCACGAGTCAAAATCTGAGCTTACCGTTCTGATACTTCAACAATTCCACAATTCCGGTGAACCAGCGTTTTCTTTTTGGACTCAAGACAGTCTGAGGTTGACACATACAGTGTTGTATTCCAGCAATGTGCCCTTCTGTCTTCCTGGACTAACGTAGTATGCCATAGGTCTTGCCATGTTACCCACGAAGGGCCGGTGTGGCTGCAGGTTTTTATTTCAACCAAGGAGGAGCCACGCCTGACTTTATGTTTTGTTTTTTAATCAATTGATTTTAGTCTTCAAATGACTATCAAGTGTGGCCCATATTCTTTTTTTACCCCATTTTCTCCCCAATTTGGTCATTGCCAATTCCCACTCACTAGCTAGCTCAACCCTATCGCACGACGGAGGGCGAGGGCGAACACGTGCTTCCTCCGAGACATGTGCAGCCAGCCAGCACATCTTTTCGATCTGCTGCTCATGCAATCACAGGGCGGCTGAACACACTTGGAGGAAAACTGCCCTTTTCCGTATACATGAGCTCACAGACGCCCACGATTGGCTAATTTCGCTCTGATCAACAGCAGAGAGAGTAATGCCTTCATTCCCACCCAGAGACCAGGGACAATTATGTTCTCATGGACTCCCAGCCACGGATGGCTTTGGCGTTGTCGGGATTCGAAATAGTGATCTGTTGCGCCACTTAAATTCTTCATTTCTTATTCAACGTTTCCATTTTTACTGGATTAAAATGACATTCGGAGGTACTGCCAAGGAGCCGACAGTGACGGACGCGCCAGACGGCCGTTTCAAATATAGCTCGAAGATCATCATGCTGTGGCGCGTTTAATCCAAATGAAATGTTCATCGTGCTGCTTGCAGTCCCTTTTGAAAGCTGCTGATACTAACCAGAGCCCCATTCGGGCATCGATCAGGAAGAAGTGAAAATTCCCATCTGAAAATGAGTAAGATAAAAGATGCATGAGGCTGCAGCCTGGCCTCATGTCTAAACCCCTTTAAGCAGAGGAAGATCACATGGTTATTTGGAGACGGCAGCGCTGCTGGTTAAGTGAAGCAGCTTTCAGAGGGATGAGCACTGATTAAAGCATTCTTCAAATTTTAAGCAGAGGTCAGAGTGTGCTAGAAAACACACTGGCGGCATAAGTAGCAGGCACATGACATTGATACGGTGTGAAACACTTGATCTTTTATCCCTAAGTGAGGGCAGAAATGGCAGCTGTAAGAGGGTCAGATGAAGGATGAAGGGCCCATGGGATTGTTCGGACCATCACATGTTACTGATACCACGGCTGGTTGGGATGGTTCACCCCATCACGTTTCTAACACCAGGGGAAACTGGTCATAAGGTAATAGGAACAATAATTTACAGTCCTCATTGTGTATATACAATGCATTCACTGCATCTGCCTTTAGAAACTAAGGTTACGCATACTCTACATGCATCGCAGAGTAGATAGGACCAGTTCTCATCATATTTCACTCAGCATTCGCAGTATATGGAGGTTTAATGAAATATACTTCAGCCAGGATTATCTCCTTCAACATTTTATTTGCATTGTAGCTCACTGATATTTAAACACTTGGTGTAATCAGCGCGGCTCGCGGTTAAGTATCTGTTACTCAGTGCTTGAGGAGACTTTTTTTTTCTTCCAATTTTCCAAAATAAATTCTGTCACAGTGAGAACTGCAAATTTTTCACAAAGTGGTTCAAGAGTCTGGGAGTGTTTATGAAAACCCTTTGAAGTTTTAGTAGCAATGTGTTATCAGACAGCTCGGCCTCACAAGTCAGGCAATCTTGTCTGGCTCTCTCTGGCTCTTTCTGGCAGCGTTTCCTCCGGGAAGTCGGAACCTTTTGCGGAACTAAAGCGTTCTGGAACTACTTTGAACAGAAACTACGTTCGATAAGTTCCTGATCGAATTCCTGTACTGCGTTTTTACACCACTGCAGGGAACGTGACACTTAAGGAGGGGGAAAAAAAGGGTCCCTAAAAGTTTTTAGCCTTCTAAAAGGGTTCTACCTGGAACCCTCTCTGAAAGGGAAACCCTTTGTTGCAGGGTTCTACGTAGAACCTTTAAGAATTATAGAAGTGTTGACATGCACTGGAAAAGGTATGTGGGTTGGTTGTATTCAATGTCAGTTAAATGGCCTCTTCCTGTGAAAGAGGGTCTTGGCCACGCTTAGTGACAAAAAAAAGTCGAGGTCTGGCTCGAGGGACTAAAATGTTCCTGGAGCTATGGCTCAGAAACGAAAATTGGGCCTGGCTGTTCTGATGGAAATGCACCTGAAAGTGTGTGAGTT
Source organism: Olivaichthys viedmensis (assembly GCA_028565825.1). Classification (NCBI taxonomy): domain Eukaryota; kingdom Metazoa; phylum Chordata; class Actinopteri; order Siluriformes; family Diplomystidae; genus Olivaichthys; species Olivaichthys viedmensis. The sequence goes on from JAOUQW010000015.1 coordinate 16,310,178, forward strand.
CCCGAAAAGGTTCCTGCAGTGGAAACTGGCTGGCTCTCTCCCACATCCCATCATCTCCACAATTGGGTGAAGTTCATGCTTATCTTATGTTTCATTAACAGTGCTGTAGAATGCAAAGGCTTTCATGGTGTGTGTGGTGGCTGTAATGGAGAAATACTGTTACAAATGCAGCTCCAGTGAAAGACCCATACCTGGCGTCGGCTCTGGAATTAAATGCGTGTGTGTGTGTGTGTGCGTGTGTGTGTGTGTGTGTATATAAAAACCTGAGCGATCCTGGCATAAAGACGGGTGTCGTAAAAAACAAAACACACACAGTGCCGTAAAACCAACTACGGATGCCAATCTGCACTGTGAGCTAGGTGGAATGCACAGATCAAAAGAGCTGAGGTTCAAGCCCCAGTCATGGTGAACTCTGTGCTACGTACGTGTGTGTGTGTGTGTGTGTGTGTTGGAGAGGGAGAGAATGCTTTAAGAAAATGGTTTATGGACCCGAACTTGCTGGCGATTCCCCAAAATTCTTAACTTGCAAAGAAGGCCTTCAGAATGTCATCAGAGATTATAGTAAGGGGGCAGAGAGAGGTTCAGTGAGAAAAAAGAAATGCCTGATAAAGAGATGAAAGAGATGGCTGAAAAAATGACTGAAGGAGAGCGTGGAGAACAAAGGGAGAGAGAAGATAAAGGGAGACAGAGGGTGAAAACAGCACAGAGAGAGAGAGACACACAGAGAGCAAGAGGATGAGATTTAAGAGATAGCACAACTCTGCAAGCTGCTCCCGTTGAGATTAGGCTTGAAAGCACAGAGTATCTCGACTCGATTTGAACGCCGCCACTGTGTTTTTCTTTTCTTTTTTTCTTTTTTCCCAGCCAACACTAGCTATAGGACGTTCCTGACATTTAAACATGCTTCCCTTTTAAACTATGGTGTGTGTATCGCAGTTAGCTATAAAGCCCAGAATCCGTCTGGCCAATTACAGCTCCGGCCAAACGCCACTAAACCATTTAATACACATGGTGATGACCATTCCGCCGAAATGATGTAATCCCATTCCAGCAAACATGGAGATTAGGTAAAAACATATAATGGTGTGTGTGTGTGTGTGTGTGTGTAGAACTACAAGAGAAATTAGTTTACAGAAGACCTACAGAACTCATTCGATGTGCGTGTGATTTTGCACGAGGAGGTAAAGAGCTCTACTCACTCCATCATGGAGGGGGGGATGGTACAGCAGTCCTGAATGTCTGTGAGTGGAGAAGTCAGGTGGGCCGTGTACGACGCCTCCACCACCTGCTTGTTCCTGTTCACCACGTCCAGGTAGCGGTTAAACTTCTCCCGGATCTTCTTTGCCAGCTGAAAGCAGAACAAAAAGGGACTAAACTGAACAGAGGGATCAAACCAACACAGCACGCAAAAGCTTTCACACTGGGCACCATGGTACACACTGGAGGATGAGCTCATAACATTTTTGATGAGATCTCAAGTCAAAATGTACAATTCCAAGTCATTCATTATTCACACTTGATATTTGAGGACGCAAGACATAGTCGTTAAGGATATACTTGGAACCTAAACAATAACTACAAGCTACTGCGTGGTATTACACTGCTGCTATCTTGGCAACGTCGGGACATATGCTGACTCTGAAGCCTGTCTCAAACCGCTTCTTTACAGGCACCTTCGTAGCTATTGAAATGCTGCTTTCTAAAACACTGCCTTGTGAGACAGCATAGGCATCAAAGCATCAAGGCAGCTTCCCTCTGTTTCATTCACAGCCCATCTCATGACAACTACCAATCCGGGAGAATCAGGGCCAACATGCTCCTTTCTGAGACCCATCAAGCCAGCCAGCGCCTTCTTATTGAACTGCTGCTCACTTTTAAGGCATGTCATATGGCAGCTGAACGCGCTCTGTCGATAAGTGCGATGAGTCTAGTGTCTGTTAGCTCATTCATACAGAAGAACTGTCCAAATCTGTATAGCTGACCAGACAGATGCCTGTGATTGGCTAGCATCACACTTATTGACAGAGGGCGAGGGGAAACGAGGCTGTCCTTCCCACCCTGAAAGCAGGGCTGATTATGCTTTCTTGGAATCCTGGTCACGAATGGGAGTGGCTTCATGGGGATTCAAACTCGCGATCTTCCAATGACAAGGTGAAACCTTAGGCCGGGGTTATACTTGCTGCGTGCAGACGCCGCATTGATAACAGTCATTGAGAACATACTCGATTGCGTATTTTCCGTACATCTGGAGGATTAGAAACTCTGTCCACTAGGGGGCAGGTCAGAGCCGAAACATACCTAGCACCGTAATACCTTTTTTCGTCCACTTCCACTGATTTTGCACAATGAGGTAAACAGTGAAGATGGCGGGAGTGGAGGAGGTTGTGATAATGCGTCATCTTGAGAAAACGGCAGAAAGAGCGGCAGCGGCGCCAACGTAGATGACGTATCGGGCCATTAAACCAATCTCGTCGCCACAACGGAGAGTTTATTTCTCTCATTCTACCGATCGCGCGTTGCTTCACTATACTGTCCCCGCCATTTAGGCAGGTATTGCACCACATGCATGCGTTGCGGTTAATTTTGGGGACGTGCACAATCGACGTGCCGAATGAACGCAGGATACGTACAGGGACCATCTTGCGTATGCATAGTTAACAGCAAGTATAACCCCGGCCTTAGACATCTGCGCCACAAGAGAGCCCAGGACTCCAGATTTTGTCCATGAATATTAAATTCGAACCAACAACAAAAGAAAGCATGGCCCAGACGCAAAGCACTTCAACAAACGTGAAGTATGATGCATCAAATTTTGATATTCAGAAAATAAAAAAACAGTTCAAATTCATTTGGAAAGCGTAAATAATCTAATGAACTAAAGTGAAGCAGCACAACCTGCTCATTCCAGACGTCTTGGTTCATTAGAGTTGCAGGTAAAGTGGGTGATTAATGCACTTTCCCAGACTGGGCCGACATCAAAGAGAGCGAGAGTCAACCTTGGAGACTTGAAATCGATTAGAATTAGACATGCACTGCCAGTTTTACCTCCACTACAGGCTATGGACAAATGACTATCCTGCTACAGAGGGAAAATAAAGAGTCCAGTGCAGAGGAGCGTTCAGATCAGTGTGATACCTTCAGCTCAGGGCCTGCGTGACTCTTGTGTGAGGGAGTATTACCGAAATAACTGCACGTCCATGAACTCTGGTTTATTTACTCAGTCAGGAGTTCCCTGAGGGAAATTAAGAGCTCAAGCAGCACTGGCTCGGCATTAAGGGTTCCCCCAGGTGTGGGACATAAATTATATGCGCACCGGCGTTTTCTCTCATCGCTGGCTCATTTAGAAAAGCAGCAATGCACAATAACACTGTTGGGAGTCTCGCACGCACATACATGACATTAATACTCTCAACCACAACACAAATCACCCACACACACATGCACATTTACAAAAAACCTGCTGCCAAACACAACACAGCCTCGCACCTGATACACAAAAATAGCAGAAACCTTACAATTACGCGAGCTCATTTTTCCAAAAAGGAAGAAAAAAAAAAAACCTCAACAACTCCTCATTGGAATACTGCAATTAACAGAGTCTACCAAAAACACAGAGTCTGTCCAGGAGTGAAGAAACGGACCATGACCCATTGACCGTGTACACCTCAGCTACACGGTCTGGCAATGAGAGGCAAATTTCAGTTGCCGCTCTACCAAGAATAACACGGGGCGATGGAAAGGGTCTGACTCAAGGGAGATCTTTTGTATAGCCCTTTATTGAGAATAACACAAATTCCCACAATGAGGAAGATCCAAGCTGAGCAAATCCAAACATGCCCAATTGAAAGGAGCAGGATAGTGCCAGGGAGGTCAAGCGTAACACATTGAAGAACTGATGAATAAGGTAAAATATATATGCAAAAACAATTACATGCTTGGATAAAATGATTAGTGATTCCATTATTCCACACAAGGCTCCAGCTTAGGCAGGGTTATCCCTAAAGCCTAGAAAAATGGGAGCTTGAAAGGTACATAGAATGGCAAAGTGACAAGAAATCACATTACCACAGTGACTAACAATGTACTGTAACTTTGAATTCCTTTTGACTAAGGATAAATATTAAATAAACACATTAAAAATAAAGAACCCTTCGCTCTTCAGGAGAGAGAAGATCCTTCACTACAGATTGGGGCTGTCAAAACGAATTTCACTATTCCAATACTGCTCGAATTTCCATCATATTTTCGCATTCGAAAGCGAAAATCCACATTCGAACGTTTAAAGAGCCCATGTTTTACTTTTAGTCGCCTAACACAAGTCTATAGAAACGTGCTTCTCAAACGTTTTTGGGCAAATGACCCTGTCAGTAGGGGTCAGTATAGATCTGCCACAAGGCGACCGCCAGAGCTC
>JAOUQW010000015.1:16346606-16363651 GCA_028565825.1 Olivaichthys viedmensis
CCCAACAGTGGCAGCTTGGCGGAGCTGAGGCTTGAACCCACGACCTTCTGATCAGTAGCCCAGTGCCCTAACCACTGCCCCTTTATGTAGGCTTTATGTATGTTTGTTTGTCTCGCACTGTAAATAAACCTCGCACTTGCATCCAAACCCTACCCCGTGTGTGTGTGTGTGTGTGTGTGTGTGTGTGTGTGTGTGTGTGTGTGTGTGTTGGCACCTCCGTGACAGTCCTGAATTAAAGTTTTATCCAGATTCCACTCGGTTCCACTCAAAACCTGAAAATATGGGATCTATAGGCTTAATGTTCTGAGTTGAAAACTTTTCACTTGCTTTCCAATGAGGTTGAGGAAATATTGTACAAAATCATCATGATTTTTGGAAATTATAGGTCGTTCCATATACAGTGTATTGCCCATTCGTTTCTAAATCACTTAGTTGCAGTGGAAATCCAGACAGCGTTTTGGCCAGGAACCCCAGAGATCCAGACTCTGGGATCTCTGTGTCTTGTGGGCTATCAGACAGTGGGCCGGTTTCTAAACCAGAAACACTACTATATGTGCAGTACAGAGTGCTCAGACTGGGACTTGGAAATAAGCCAAGCCAAATTTGTGATACTAGTTAATGAGCTGAATCTTTCATTTTTGCTTAATTTGTATTCATATAGATTATAGCCTTGTAAGTAATTTAACAGCAGTGGATGCAAATCAGTTTATAAACAGGCAAGGCAAAATGCAGAGGACAGTGGGACAGGTTTGATGATTTTTTCCAGAGAAAGGTGGTGCTATTAATGATATGTAGATATGTTTAAATATAAATAACTTTTTATTGTACTCTGGTGCATATTTATAACTTTGACCCTTTACTGATGAGTTTAACCTACCATATTCAGGCTTATTTCTCCTTCATGTAAAAGAAAATAGTGCTCCAGTTAAAAACGGCAGCAATGCTGGAAGACTGTCAACCAAGACACATCAGTATGTATGTTTATTACAATCTGTCTCAATAAGGGACAATCTATTTCAACTGTTAATTGCAATTTTTGATTCTTGTAACTATCCTATGCTAAAAAGCCCTTATGCAGTCTAAATCTAAAATGCCATCTGTAGTCATAATCATCCAGTCAAACTGAGGCCCATGTTTAATATTGAGAACTGTCAAAATTCAAGATGTATTGCTAAATATCACTCATGAACTAATAAGCCATACATGAATTAAAGCGAACTGTCTGTAATGGCTCGCTCAGCTCTCCATTTTATCCTGCTAATGGAAATGAATGCGTTTAGCTGCTTGTGTAAGCATCATTATATAGCATTTCAATTACAAATATTTCAAATATGTTGAAAAGCAGCAGGCACAATGTTTTTTTTGGGGGGGTTTTTTAGTTTTTTTTTAGTGAAATTCTGTGTCTGCCTTCTGTTTTTGTCCATGTTCATTTCCTACTCACAAAGCATTCTGCATCCATGCAGTTTCTGAACAATGCCCTTAAGGTGAGACACACTGGCTTCTATATAGTACATTTGGGCTAGATCAGTGCTTCCTCCAGTCAGTGGCTTGGTGGAAGATGAATGGAGAGGAGGAAAAAGGACAGGATGAGGCGGCAGGAAAGAGAGAGATGTGATGAGCTCCCGCAGCACACACCGCTTGATCCACAGCCAGAGGAGATGAAAGGAGCGTCTGACTCTCCTCCTGATGCTGCTGCCGATGCCTGCTGAGCCCAGATGCTGGAAGAGCTCGAGCCGCTCCTGCCGCAGTCGCACTGCTCCATATGAAAATTTCATGAGCATATTCAGTATGGCTGGCAGATTCGAATTATGAATTGCATTTGTATCACCCAGCAATGGAAAACAATCATCAAGATTATACATAAGGGTTGGGATATTGTCCGATTAGAGATCAGACAGACAAAACAAAACTGGATGGTTTGCTTTCTGTGTGGATGATACACTGTAGATAATGAACTGTGAAAAGACAGGACACAGGACATTTTCCCTGTCCGTGTAGGTACACACCCTCACACCAGACCCAGGTCTAATTTAGAGTCTGCCAGGGACAGGACAGCCACGTATGCTAATCCTGTCATTTCCTAGCCTCGTTAAAACAGAAGAAGTGTTTTGGGGGGGTCTTATTAGCAGTATCAGTCGTCACTAGTGTCAGTATTGTGAGAATGAAGATATGCACTAGCCTCACTTGAATTTTGTCTCCTCATTGTCTCTTTGAATTATTTAGTCACAATCTGATATTAAGGACTGCCAAAGGAGCACACCTGTAAATCATGCTCACCTCTCACACACCACGGAAATAATCCTGAAGAACACCTCCAAGCACAGCAAGAGAAAGTCAAGTAGTCTCTTTCTCTCTGTCTCTCCTTCTCTGTCTCCCTACACAAACACAGTGTGAAACTATCAAAGTCTGTTGGGAGAATTATGTCTGTTGTATCATATCCAATAAACTACATTAGCTAAATTATTGCATTAAAATCTAACAGTTGCATGCCATTGATTTGTGCAAAAACATAATTGTACAGGAATCACAGTCAATCCTAGCTAACGCCACCAGATTTGTTTTAGTGAATTATTCATTTGCTTAACTCTTAATTAGACTGCAGATTTGCAAAGCCACCTGGCTGGGAAAGATAAAGGGAGAAAGCAAAAAAAGAGGCCATTTAATGCCCTATGAAAACATTATCTACCCAATATCTGAGACACATGGATGAACAAATGGGAGGACGACTGCGCTAATCCGGTCTCAGTCTGAAGTGGCGCAATAATGCAGTGAGACAAAGCAGTTCTTTTCCATAATGCAGCAGGCACTAAAATTTAAAGAATTAGAAACTATGGACAATTCTGTCCTGAATTTACTGCACTCACTTGTGCCAAGATATTTAGCCTCAAATTAAGACTGTTTAGATCCCACATTTAAATTACTTCATTCAATTATAATTGCAGAATAAGTAGTTATGTTAAGTTTAAATTTTGCGAATCATATAGTCTTTAAGCATACGTACTGGCTCAATTTGATCTACATGGTACTTCAGCCTCATCTTTTTTAACGTGGGAAAATTGAACCAGCACAAAACCATGACAAGCTGAGAGTCCAGAAAATATTTGACTCGTCAGGGTAAAGAGACATTGCACCAGTCTATGGGTTAAAGCAATCGTGTTAATCTTCTGAACTGTGCACAGCATCTGACCACATCAAATTGAGGCTTCAGTAGTTATGGCTTCAAAGAAAGTGCCTGGAAACACCAGGTCTTAATTGATCACAGGCTCATCTTTTGGTTTCTCTTGAATAATGAACAGAAAAAAAGAGAAGCAGGGGGGGCTTTCAGTTACCGTTGTGAATTATGCACAGGGTCTATTGCTCATAGACAGGAACATTAAAAGAAGGGATGGTTAAACCTTGATGTTTCAACCATAATGATGTAAGAAATCCCAATCCTTTGTGGGACCTTCCCTGGACGTAGATCATCCATATAAATGACTGATCACAGGACATTAAAGACACATTAGCAGACTAGTGATTGGGAAGATTGAGAGCATTGGGGAAGAGTTTAAGTTCCAAAACACTGTTCCGTGTGATAACATTTCATTTTCATTTCAGCTCTGCTTCACATCCATATTTTTTAATTTCTCCAATTCCTGAAGGGTAACCCAGCATTACATATCACTATAATATTTTGTGGTTTGGCAAACAGCTCCAGCATCTGATCCAAAACAGGCCTGAGGGTGGAAGTCTAGAGAGTGAGGGCGATGTTTAAAATGTCTATATGTGACCATGAGTCCTCTGTTTCAGAACGGGGATGAAGCCACAGAACTTACCTCAGAGAGGAAACCCGGGGAATGGCCATTTTTATCAGGTTTTAATTTGAGCTGTCTGCAAAGACTGGCCTAAATAATGAGCAGATGAATCTGACTTCTGTAGACATGGTAAAAACACTCCCAGTGCTGGCAGAGGCAGAGCCAAAAGGCCCAGGAAAAGGGGCTGCGCTCGCTGGGCCAGTTTTTACACCGACAAATAAATGGCTCCCTATTTGCACTTTGTTTTCATACTCCTTTTAATGTCCATTTTTTTCAGAGATATTTCTTTGTGGTATTTGGGATGGTTTAATGAACCCAGTTGCCATGACAACCGAGCTTTTTCCTGAGCCATGTAACTGAATCAAGTTTTTTTTTTTTTTTTTTTCTCTCCCCTTTTTTTCTTCTCCCCTTTTCAACATCAATGCAGCAAGGCAAGCTTTGAGGGCTAAGCCGATTCCCAGCTGAAACCATTTTTCTATTTCTGACTGCACTAAACACTGAGTTTCCAGCTTGTTTTGACACCACTGGGAGTATGTAAAAACCGCACCAACTCCAACTGTGGTGTGAGTGATTACACATCTCCGAATGAGTGACTACATTCCCAAAGCTGGAATCATAGTAAGTGCAAACAGGTAACAAGGACGCATGGTGTCATTAATGTGAAGCACCACTGTTTTTGTAGCTGTGCTCTTCTCCACAACCTGGCTGAAGTACACAGGGCGGGACTGGACTTTGAGGAGTTTAAATTAAATATTTCAAGATGAGATAATCAGAGCCTGTCCTTGTTCAAATGTGAAAGTCATTCTGCTTTTAACAGCAGTGTTGTAATGGAAGTGAAACATTTTAAACCTTGAAGAAGCTGTTAAATATTTCTATGTATAGATGTCTGACAGCTCTGTATCTACAATGTGAGAATCTATCTTGGCCGTAGGCATTTAGATAATGAATGCAATAAATCGTCAGTGTCACTCAAATATTACATTAATGCAGAAAAGTGATTTACCATGAGATACCGTATATAAGTAGCTTTTATCATTAGGCTAGTCTGACCGAGTGAACATTTCTGATATCAGTAAAATCAGTTGTTGTCGTACTGCAACGGCAGCGGCATTTTAAAGTGGCTGTTTTTTACCCAATATTTGTTCTTAAATCTTAAAGTTTAGATCTTATATTCTACACGTTAACCTCATTGTAATTGCTTATGGAAGTGCTCATCGAATGAAACAAACGTGTAATTGCTTATGGGATGCACTGCACAGTCATTTTTATATCTAGTTAAAACAGGCTCATTGTGATTTAGGAAAGGAGTGACATTTTGCTGTTCTGGATGTTGATAGGCTTCATCCAGGACAACAAATTAACTAACTAGCTAACTAAAGGCCATATATGTGCTTCGTTCTACATAAATACCTTAGTATACCTTTTTATTACAGTTGTTCTGGGATTAATTGTGTGCAGAGCTTGTCAAGCTTACACAAAATCACTCACAAATAATTCATGTTTGCAAGAATTTTCCTCGAAAAAAATATAATTAAAGCTTTGGGGCCCATATATTCAGGTTTCCTCCAACATCGTCGTAAATCATTCTCCACTGAAAAAATCCTTTTCTGTGCAATTCTTGAACGTCCTTGAAAAGTCCCACCATGACAATAATTTAAGGCCAACGTATATACCAGACCTATATAAAGCACTTTACTGCTAACTGTCCTTTTACTCTGGGCCTGCTGCCACGAGTAGGATGGATAAAACAGTACAGCTGGACAAGAGACCTTGTGTGCCACTGCATTTCATGTTGTATAGAGGGTCATTGGTCATCTCTGCTTTATCCATATGGTTTGGAAAAGTCAAAATTGAATCCTTTTGCACTTTGAATCAGGATTCTGATGTATGGTGTGTACTGAATACCAATCTATAAATGGGTCTGCTGAAAACTGAGATCCACAATAAATAAATTAAAAAAAGAGAAAATAAGTTTGGACTTGGCGTTGTGCTATTATTCAGCTGTGTAAGATCATTCTTACAAACTGGTCGCCAAGTCCAAACTGTACAAAGGCTCTGGACAACAATTCAAATGTTAAAATGCATTTTTTTTTTTCTTTAGACAGATAATCTATCAGAGTACAATGGCAGCACACATGAGAGTACTATTGAATTCTGAAATACTTAAACAGGTGACCTAAATCCCATGATTTGTACCATCATCCTGCAAGTTACAGTATGGGAATTACTTTGTAAAGCTTGTTAAATTGTTTCTGAGACTCATCGGAGCATTCAAGCGCTGCACTGGAGAAACAGTAGCCCAGAAGGATCGGTTGTTCATAGCATTCTGTTGTAATACAAGAACAAATCAGACTGCAAGTAAAACTACAGTTTGTCATTGTTATTTTACAGTGTTGAGTTTTGACCATGTAAGCATTGGATTTCAGCCTGGTAAATTAGAAAAACGATACAAAGAAGTCTGATTTCCCGGCACCCGGACATTTTACAAATAGAATCAGCCTTCCCATTTTAGTGAAGCGACAGATGAGATTACTTAACCTGGCCTATTCATAGGCATTGGGTCTTTTAATTTATTTAGCTATATTTTTTGTCTGAATTGTAGTATTTTTTAAATAGATTTATAGTAAATAATTGTATGATTGTAGATTGTTTTATTACTTTGCTTTATCATAAACACCTTTAATCTTTTAATATTGAATCTTTCTTTGTAAAGCACTTTGAGATGCTGCAATATGCAAATGGTATGTGTAAATAAAGATTATTATTATCATTAGGCAGAGACTAATTGCACCCGGGTGATAATAGGAATATATATTATTTGCACCCAATTTAGTTGTAAGTAATTCCTACTCGCCTAGTTCTTTCTTCCATTTGGGAGGATGAGGGCCAAGACTTGCTAGCAAACTTGCTAGGTTTTAATCACACAATGCAATAGTTAGCCTAACGTTAACTAGCTTGCTAGCAAACTAGGATAATGGTTTTAGTAACACAGGTTAGCCTAATAACATAGTTAGACTAATCTTAGCTAGCTTGCTAGCAAACTAGGATGATGGTTTTAATAACAAAATATGATAGTTGGCCTAATGCGCTTGGTCTGACCAGCTACCACCTGCTGAAAAAACACCGGCCAAGCTGGTCAAACTGGTAGATGGAAACAGTTTATGAATTACGGCTACTAATGTAATATTGTAGACACATTGTTTTATGAAAATAACTCAACAGTAAGGCAATTAGAAAAACTCAAACATTTACTGATCAATTTAGTCGTTATAAGGAAAATGAAAAATAAATTCCTAGTTGGCTAAGTTTTGGCAGCTGGTAGCTGGTCAGACCGAGCTGGATTTTTCAGCAAGGTTTAATTACATATATAGCCTAACATCAGCTAGTTTGTTGGCGAACTTGCCTAGCTACTAGACAAATACCTATTGCTGGAGTTTAACATTAAGCTAACTACTTAGCAGGCTAACTTTAGCGCAGTGCTGTAGTTAGCTTAGCTAATTTGGCGAATTCTGGACTTGCCGACTCTTTTACACATACACACTTTTGTTTTGTTTTTTGTGCAATTAGCTGTACTGTGTGGTCAACGCTATTTTCACCCAGGTGGAAATAGACAGTTCTTTATTATTATTATTATTTATTATTATTATTATTATTATTATTATTAGTAGTAGTAGTAGTAGTATTCACATTCACTGTGAGTTTGTACCAGATCCTGACATCACTGTAGACTCATGGCAGCTGGATTTAGTGCAGATTGCAATTCACTAACAAATTAGAAAATCAGATTGGGTTACATTCTTCTCAAAGCTCTTTGTGAGCCATAACCTAGTTTGAGGTATTGTGGATAGAATATATGTATATAGAGAATACCGTAAAGCGAGTTTCAGATGGTAAAAAATGTCCTGTGATCAGACCCTGGCCCCATCCTTTATCCCCAGGCAGAAACTGACTGAGTGGAAACAGACGGAGGGAGAGAGAGCACCAAGCACAAGGGCTGCAGATAAGGAGAGAGAGAGGGGAGGGGGAGACAAGAGGTATAGGAGAAGGTATAAAAGGACAGGATGAAGGGGGTGGGGCGTGGGGGATGATGGAAGTGCACATACCAGTTTACCTCTGAACCCCCAAAGCATATGGAACACATTAAACTGCATTATGCTGTTCTTCCTCTCTCTGAGGGTTGGGGAGATGGATGGCCTGCTCCCCTCCGGTGGCCAGAGGAGTCATGAGCTCAAGGACTTCGATCTCTCTGCATCTCCAATCCTCAAGCTCTGAGACTCCTATCTGTCTGCATCTCTCAATCTTTTATAGGTTTATTTGTCTCCGTGACAGAGACTGCGTGAGAACCCTGGCTAAGCTTTGTTAAGTTCATTTAACACCCGAGTTCAGCTGTTCCTCTGACTGCAGTATGTTGCTTACTATGAAAAAAAAGGACACTTACTCTTCAATACCCAGTTACCTTGCTCTTAAGTTAATCTGTGGATCTTTGAACAAACCTTGAGGGTTTTTTTCTCACTGCTGCTCTCACTTCAGCTAGCATTTCTAAGACCCTGTTTACACTTGGTCGTTTTGTGCGTCTTGAGTATCAGGATTATATCCGGATAGGGATTATCCACATAAAAATGAAAGTGGGAATGCACCCAAGACGCATTTGAAACAGATTTCAATCTGATTACACAAACCATTTTAGGAGGTCTGAGATCCCGTTTACACCTGGTCGTTTCATGCTTCTTGTATCTGGATTGTATCCTGATCAGATTTTAACCACATGCATTTACACTTGTAGTCAAATGCGTCTCCAGTTAGCCAGACTGAAATCAGCTCATTACATTCGAACACACACTTCCTGTGTTGTTCCTCGTTTTTCGTGGCGTTTTTAATCTTGCTAACGTTTTTAAAGGCGCCATTTTTGATGCGGCAACCATCTTATTCATAAAACAGCTAAAAACGAGGAACAACACAGGAAGTCGGTGTTCGAAGGTAATGAGCTGATTCTTCATATTAACGTGTAATACAGAAGTCGGATTTCAGTTTGGCTGACCAGAGATGCATTTGACTACAAGTGTAAATGCATGTGGTTAAAATCTTATCAGGATACAATCCAGATACAATATCAGATATAAGATACAAATATCTTATAATATTTCAGTGGTAAGATATTTCACAATCTTTCTCAACATTTGGGCCATTTTATAGAAAACTTTACAGATGTTAATTTTACAGAAAATTATTAATAGAATAGAATGCTCCTTTATTGTCACGTATACAAGTACAGTACAGTGAAATTCATTCTTCACATATCGGTAAGCTGGGGTCAGAGCGCAGGGTCAGCTATGATACAGCGCTCCTGGAGCAGGGAGTGTTAAGGGCCTTGCTCAAGGGCCCAACAGTGGCAGCTTGGTGGAGCTGAGGCTTGAACCCATGACCTTCTGATCAGTAGCCCAGTGCCCTAACCACTGAGCCACCACTGCCACTACAATATATCAATATTATAGGATGTAATTTCACTCTTACTTCTCTGGCATGTCATAAATGTGTTTACAGGAAAAATAACATATTAAGGGAGTTTTAAAGGGCATTTTTACCCCCAGAATAATGGTCCACATTACAATTCTAACATCAAATATTGAAGAAAAAAAAGAACCATAAAAAGCCACAATCGAAGTACAGATGAATCTTGGTGGCATATTTTACATTTATTCTGTTTTCGATTTGACCCATTTAAGATCTTTTACCCATCATTGTCCCACACAGCATTGTCGATGGATGCACTGGCATGTGTTTATTTACATATCACTTTCTTTCTTCTTTAATTTTTTTTATTTTTAATAGTGTCTCTCAAGCTATCATTTCTCTTTTTGGGGGTCTGGCAAAAAGGTTTTTAGATTCTATGCTCCATTTTGGAATTCTTTACAAAGACTTTTTATTCCACTTGTTTTTAAAATGTTAACCCGTTATCTTAACTCTGGTACTAAATTGTAAATATTTTACAGTGTGATCAATTTAGATGATCTGATTTTTGTGGAAATCCCTTAAAGTCCCAGGAGCTGTCAGTGGGTTCAGATTTATGTTCCTTCCTCTCCTAACAACACACCCTTCCTTTTTACATTTACAGCATTTAGCAGACACCCTTATCCAGAGCAACAGGTCATGACACAGCACCCCTGGAGCAGAGAAGGCTTTGCTCTAAGGCCCAACAGTGGCATCTTGGTGGTCTTGAGGCTTGAACCCACAACCTTCTGATCAGTAGCCCAGAGCCCTAACCACTGAGCCACCACGTTCCTATCAGTTATACTGTAGTTACTGAATAATTCATAGTAGTTACAGAATAATATGCTTTAAGATGAATAACTGAATAATAAGCTGAGAGTTTAAGAGGTTAATATAGCCTGTGTTAAATGTGTTTACTTGTTCTGTATGTTTCTTTACTGGCCAGAGTTCTCTTGTAAAAGAGTGTTTTTAATCTCAGTGGGATGAATAAAAAAATTTAAAAAAATACAGAATGCAATGTTTTTTCATATTGCAAATGATGCTCCAGTGCTCAAACAGTAAGTACTTTGGCTAAGCTATGTTAAGATTAATTAACAGTCGAGTTCATCTGCCCAGTTGCTTATTCTAAAAACGAGTCATTAATAAGAGAGTAAATGAGAGAGCCTGAGGCTGGAGTGGAAGGTGATTGACCACTTGAAGAACTGAGAAGGCTTTTTGTTCCTATTCTCTCTCCAGGTCAAGGGCATCAGACCCAGACAGTGGCCCCTTTTATCCAGAGGTCAAACACAGAGCAACCCATAACAACAGTCCACATGGCCTCCCAACAGGGTTTGTCTTGTTCTTGGGTGGGTGTGTATGCGTGTGGGTGGGGGTGTACCTGGTAACTTATCCCGTTTCTCCTTTCAGCCTTTCATCTCGACACAAAGCCTAGTCAGTCGTCACACTCCCTTTGATTGTCTACGTCTCTGTTATGAATCTCAAAACGGCGGTTTTCCAAAATTTCCAGTTTATTAGTGAGTACGAAACAGTTACTGAATTGCTTACATGACTGGTGGCCTGTACAGGAAAGAGAATTAAAGAGTGTTTGTTATTATAGGCTACTAAGCTTTACGATAAGAGATTAGATAGTGTTTGTATAGTCTCAGCCTCAGACGCTCTGGCCACGACTCATGGAGCGTCTGATATCCTTTGTACACCTGCAATGTCACTGAAACCGCCGTTTTCTGTGAAAGTGGGCGGTTCTTGGCCTTTAGACTGTCCCTGACTGGATTTCTTTAGTGACGAAAAATGCCAGACTCTCTAGCGAAAACTAGAAGTCTGGCTTGTGATACTAGTGTTTGTATAGTAAATTTACAAAAATGGTCAGTGGTGGCTCAGTTGTTAAGGTTCTGTGTTCGTGAAAAAAGGTTGTGAGTTTAAATCCAAGGACTGCCAGAGAGCCACTGTTGGGCCCTTGTGCAAGACCCTTTACCCCTTAACTGTCTATACACTTTGATTGGATTGTTCCTCACTTATAAGCTAAATGAATACATGTAATATAATGAAATCAATGAAACTATATTTGATTACGTCTGATTTTGGTCATTCTAGACATATGACGCTGACAATCAAGACTGATGAGCTACTCTGTGCCAGCAAACTCATGAATATAATACAAAAACATGAAGGAATTTCATGAATTCAGAATCCATATGAGGTTCCATCTATCACCCTAAAGAGTTTTTGGTTTTTCCCTCTGGCGGAACCCTTAATGGTTCTATGTAGAACCCAACAACAGACAGTTTCCCTTTCAGAAAAAGTCTTCAGTAGAACCCCTTTGGGAAGCTGGAACCCTTAACCATCCAAAGAACCCTTGAGGAACCCATAATGAAATCAAGGTATTTAGGTATCTAATGTAATTGTAAAATAAGTGCTTATTACACAAAGGTCATTTAAAAGGTCATTTAAAATGATCTACTTTTTCTTTCTTTCTTTTCTTTTTTAATCTCTAGAAGATTACAGAGGGAGTGTTTTATTAACTCACACACTCACGCACATGCACTGAGACACTGACAAACCCCTGGTAAGGCTACGGGACCTCCAGTCACGTCAGTTCATGATGCTCTCCTCAGCTTGAGCCTCTTCCTGAGGGAAACTGCTGTCGTCAGTGCAGAGGTCTCAGGTTGCTCGTTACATATTAGATGTATACAATACCAACACAGTGGCAAAAAAACCCCAAAAGGACCAAACAAAGCACTTCTGGCTGTCTTGCAAGCAGAGAAAGACCGGCATGTCAACAGTCTGCATGCTTATGTCATTTCAGAAGTGTAGTGGATTTATCCAGAACTGTTTGATCAAATGTTGCAGGATGTGTATAAGGACAGGTACAATAGCACGGCTCAATTCTGAATGAGCAGAAGAAAAATAATAAGGGGCATTCAGAGTGAAAAGCAGGGAGTAAAAAACAAGGAGTGTCATGCGGAACATGAAAGGCAGAAATCATGTCAGTGGGTGATTAAGAGGGACGTCAGTCAGCATGCAGCATCTGCTTCCCCTTACACCAATTACCCATCTCCCTTTCAGAGCCATGCCCTTTCGTAGGATTTGGGAGTTTTGCCCCTCTCTCTCCATCTCTCTCAGTTCCTCTCCATGTCTTCTTATAGATCATAGATACCAGACGCTTAAACTGAAGCTTATTAAAGAAAATACACTCAGGCAGCTTGGAGAATCTGAACATGCTGTGGTCTGGGGCTTAATTCAAATTTTAAAGCTTAATCTGTACTGTATTTCACCTGGGAAGTTACTGCAGAGTGTCGAAAGAATTCGGGCCTACTGTAGGTCATCTAGAACCATGGCAATCAGTGAGGCCTGCATGCTCGTGTAATTTCAGACATATAGAGTTACATCAACAACGATTCAATAAAATAGAGTTTAGAGCTAATTAAGAATTTGGTGATCTGAGTTTTGTTATAATTCGAGTTGTGTTGCAGCATTTTTTTTTCACAATGGCTTATCAAATCAGCATTTAAAACCTTAATCTCAGATCAAAACCCTGACCTGGGATTAATTCTGACTGTCCACCATGATGGATTTGCCAGTCCAAAAAAGTAAACAGCAACTGTTACTCTTGAAATCAGTAATTTCAAGAGTACTTTTCTCTTCCCTTTTAAGTGAAAACTACCATAATTCTTTTTTTGACAATGCATCTATCATATGATGCCATTTCAGAAATTTAAACCACCTTAGCTCCAAGATTTGAAATGAGTCCCTGAAATTTAAATCTGCATTTAAAGTAATGGCGCTGCAGGATTAAAGTTAATCTGGGTTTACTGTAAAACTAGCACCAGGATTTAATGACGGTTTAAACACAGTCCTGATTACTTTTTAACAAAGGTTTAAAGTTTGGTGCAACTGGATTAATAGATAAAACTTTGATTTAATCCAGGCTAAATCATAATCTTTGTTGGTGTTAACCCATCATGGTGTCTCAGGAAACCAGGAAACTATCATGCAACAAATTCACAGACGTTGTGCTGAAATGTCCATAAATAGCCTACATCCAGGCTTTACATTTACTCATTTGAGCTGAGCAGATGAAGGTTATTAGTCTTGCTCAAGGGCTCAACAGGGGCAGCTTGGTGATGTGGGGACTTGAACTGTACGAGTAAATTGAGGATCTGACTCATATAAATGTCTGGAACTCTGGAAATGGCCATCAATAAATAACACATCCTAAGTAATAAAATGAAGAAAGAGAGCCACAAACCCTTGTGATATTACAGATCGGGGTTTGTTTCTTTGCACTGCATTCCAGAGGCCGAGCCTGACTGACCATTTCTGCGCCTGGTCCAGATAAGCAATGATGGAAACCGGAGAGCAGAACTGATGAAAAACATTCCCAACATCAAACCCTTCTCCTTATACCGGGCGCCCCGTTGTCCGGGTATGAGGTGCAGATTATTTTCTGAGCCAGGAGTGTGTTCATATGTGTGTGCATTTAATCATGTGTCCATATGTGCACCATTACTCCTCCATTGCTTCGGTAAACACGCATAAGTCGTGTTTTCTTTAAAGACGGATTCGCGTATATATAAAGGACTTTTGTTTATTGAAAGGCAAGAAGCTTCTCCAAGTACCTTTGAAGTGCGAGTGAGTGAAGAGCAATATAATCTAAACCATTCTTTCACGTGCACACACACATAAAGTGTCACTGGAGTCATGGTTGCCAGATCTGCGTGACAAACCATCCCCAAAACCAACCCTACGGTCAATAAAACCAGTCCAAAACTAAAAATGTGACACTCCCAAACCATGCATTAAACTCCAAAATCATGACTACCATTGCCAAATATATTGTAATATTTACAAAGTAACATAATACGATACATTTTCATTATCAAACAGTATTAAAGCCATGCAGTTCTATTAAAAATCAATTATAATGTTTTATTAAACATAATAAATTACATTTATTATTATAAGTAAAGTAAACCTCAAAGCATAAGTAAACCCAGTCAAAAGTATTTTTTCATTTTAGATATTATTATTTCATATGCATTTTTATACATACATAGGTAATAGACTATGCATTTCAAGACATTGGAATTATAAAGGTCTATCTGACATTATTGGCAAAAATGAGTTGATGTTATAAAAAATATGTTATTTACATACCACTGAATATATGTGAAAAGTTTAACACCTTAGAAGTATAAACGATATAACGCTGTATCTGCTTGGACCTTATTGAAGGTCAAAACTTTAAGGCTCAATATCTTAAATTCACGGAATTGTCACGTAAAACCTTTTAATTCCAAGGTCTCGATTTATTGTTTGCATTTAAAAATAACCTCTAGCTTACTTATTAGGCTTGCAAAACATTGCTGTATTACAACACAGTATTCAAAAATGTCCGCATCAGCAGGTCAAAAATAAAAAAAAATTAAGGATTGCAGCTAAAGTGAGTCTATGCTGCTCTCTTATGGTCAAATGATTTAAACCAGTGGGTTGACTGCAGTTCTTTGCCAAACAGCATCAGACTAACATTGTTCCCTTTGTAATGCTTTATATCCAACATGGCCTCATTCGTAATGAATTAGTTATAAAGGTTAAGGTTAGGGTTAGGGGCGGGGTTAGCGTTCGTATCTTTTCTTACAACTTAATTTGTGTGGATCAGGTTCTTCGTATTATATGTAGCATGTTATTAACAATTGATTCTTATCATTTTACTCTCAGGTCAGAAATGATCACACATCCTCAACATGTCAAAAGACAATCTTTAATAGCAATTTTTCCATACAAACCATTTGTGCAAAATTCTTTTCTCACAATTACTAAAAAAGAAAAGAAAATGAAGGCCACATAGGTTGACATATCAAGAGTGTAAACGTTTGGCATGTATTTACTGTGTCCCTACTGACGCCTCCCCTACGGAGAGCCGAAAAACGATTCACAGTCTTTAGTATTAATTGGTTTTTGACTTGGGGTACAAGCAATTATGCTTAGAAAACAAATAGCTGTATAAAACCCTCAGATCTTCTTGGAGGCAAAAGTTTAAAGGCACTTACAAGGATCAGATATGTGATTCGTCCACATGTTACAAACATCAGCTCATACCATAAACATGATCACTAGGAGTGATTGAACTTTAAAGTCTCAATGTGGTTAGAAATACAAGAATATTGCAATATTGTTGATACAAAAAAATTGTACAAAAATAAAGCATTGATTCAAAAATAAACTATTAATTCAAATATCAGTTATTACATGCATAGCAAGGTGATGTTCATAATATGCCATAACATGTTATGACACGGGCGAAAAGGCATTTTGGAGAAGATCGCTCTAGCTTTGTATCTTTAACTGTAACTGTACCCTGACTGACAGCCTGAACCCTGGTGCACATCTGCATTTGATAGTTGCATAGCAACTAACTAAAATAAAAATAAGAAACAGCTACTGACTAGACAGTGCAGCTAATCCCTGTGTAGTTTAGGTGAAGCTCCCAGTCCAGTCTAGACAAGTCAACACACTGAGAAGAAATAAGAATGCGGTAATACTAGCTGGCAGATACAGGATTTATCATCAATACTATAAAGGAAGAAGAAGAATAGAAAAAATGCATTCACTTCATTTCTACAGTAAGGTAAGAAAACTCTGAGCCTCGGTGAAACCCTGTGAACCTCTGCATATACTCAATAGCTAGCTTTAATAAGACAGATGCATTGTAATGACACTGAATTTTGCATAAATGTAGTGCTGATGTATTTTACTAGCCGTATCACACAAATGTGATCTTTAGATTTTCTAAACTGTCTCTAACCTCGTCACTAATACACAACACAAAGGCCGAAAATCTGTAGAGACAAAAATATAGCTTCACTTGAGTTTGCATGGTAGAGTATACAATGTTACGGTTATAACTGGTATCATTCAGTGAGTGGTCATTTGTTCTGCATACTAAAATTAATAACTGACTTTAAAATCCTTTTTTCAGTACTTTGAAACACACCTTGATGTTGATTATTAAGCTAATGTGAAGACCATTTGGCCTAAAGCTGCCTTTCCCTTGGCTCCATTGCCTAACATGCTGTAAGTGTAGTTGAGGGCAAAAGTTTGCATTCCCCTTGGTTTTTGGATGGAAATAAAGGAAAAGGTACCTCTATTTTACAATTTAACTACAAAAAATTGGAATTCCAAAATATTAAAAATGAAATGTGGGTGTGTCCTGCAACAAGACAACAATCCAGAATCACCAGAAAAATATTTTGAAAAGTAGTTTTGCCATGCTCTGTCTCCAGACCTGATTTAAAATAGGCAGTTTATGCCATCTGATAGAGCTATAGCAGAAGAAGAACGAGCAAAGATTGTCCAGGTAATCTGACAGATATGTCATGAAGAATTGGGGCAGGTGTGTGTGTGTGTGTGTGTTTGTGTGTGTGAAACCTAACAAACTAAATGTCTTGTTGCTATAAATGTAATGTCTTTGTCTTCTATATTTTGGCGTTAGGGTATGCAAACTTTTGCACTCACCTGTTTTTGACCAGAAACACTGCAATAGCCTTTACCAGAGGTCAGGCATGGAAGGCGTTTAGTCTACGCAGTGAATTTATATGCTTGTGCTCATTAAAAGCTGGTAGAATTGGGTAAGATTTAATCCTACCTGATTAACTGAAAAGGCAATGCTAAGATGAAATGAATCAATATTGTTCTGTTGTCCTGTCTGGTTAGCGTGCATTGCCCTGTGTATTTACTGCCCCTGTGTATTTATTGTTCTGTGTATTT
>JAOUQW010000015.1:16381163-16398887 GCA_028565825.1 Olivaichthys viedmensis
ATGGCAGTAACAGAAGGGTTTATGTAAGGAGACGAACAGAAGAGAGATTGATACCACAGTGGATCAAAACAACAGTGTAACATGGTGGTGGATTTTCAATGTGCTCTCAGACTTTTGGACCCTACTGTATAAAGTGCTTAAGATGCTGACTTGGCTCAGAAATGTTCCCAAACAGCTAGAACTGATAGTGTACAATATAGAAACACTGACAGAAGCCAGGTCCTTCATGGGAACAGGATGCTATCAGGTCAGTCTGGATCCTAAAGCTCTTTATTTCTTGTGGACAATAATGAGGAGTTACCAAAATACAAAGACCTGACTGGTCTGTGAGAACATATTCTCTAACAGAGAGGAATGTCCTTGAAATGTGTCCATTGCACAGAGACAGAGAGAGAGAGCACTAGCACTGGTTCTAACGTCGTCACATTTCTGAAATTGCATCTGCACAAACAGTAATGAAATGTTACAGAAGGAGCTGAGCTGATTTTGACGTTTCACTGCATTTGTGGCAGCCAGAAATATCCTCCTTACATGTTACAAAACATTACAAAGAAACTTCAATGCAGATGTTTGAGACATGTGAGAAGTATGTATGTATATACATGTATTTCCACTGAGTACGACGTGACTGCAATAGAGTTCTACTCTTCTATTTTTCATGATAATTCCTCAGTGGTAAATGCCAGTGCTCAGGACAAATGTTTAAAGGGGGGTAATAAAAAGCTTTACAGGTTATTTGAGTCTCAATCTCCCCCTGCATCTGCAGTGAGTCCACAAAGATGCTCCGGTTCCCGATGAAGCGAGCGCAGGCGATTCCTCTGTAGGGCTGGCAGAAGCCTTCCTCATCAAAGTCTTCACTAAAAGATTAAACAGGGCACAAAAAGGAGAAAGTTAAAAAAAATAAAATAAAAAAAAAACCTTTTTAAAAAGTAAAAAAATAATAATTAAGTTTTACTTATCAGAACAGACAGAACATGAGGAACACATGTCATGATCTATGGCTACTACTGATTTTTGGAAATCATAACACTGCAATAACTAACAAGTTTGTGGTGATATTATTCAAACCTCTTCAAAGCCTTGCAGATGCAATTTGCAGTTAATCCAAAAATGAGCTACATGAATTATGTAGGACATAACGGTGACTTGGTGTTTCCTCCGCCAAGTTCAATATTTTTTTACCATCAGGATGCTTCGACGGGTGTTATCTCGCTTATACCGTGATTACCAGTGTTTAAAAAAGGCTTAGTACTGCTGCGTCCAAACATTTGTGTCACCCTATGTCAAAATGAAGAAAATAAAATTTCATTTATAGCAAGACATTTAGTGTGTTAGGTTTCACAGATGTTTCTTTATTATAACAAATAACAAAAATGGTCAAACAGTGTATGTTAAGATATTAATAGTGAAAAAGAAAAAAATTTCATCCAGAAACCATGGGGGGATGCAAACTTTTGCACTGAACTGTATATGTATTGCTTACTTTAACTGCTTGATATGAAAATCGCAAACTCATTGTCGTTTTACTTTCTAGTCAATACACACCCACACCCAGCCACGCCCACACACACATATGAATGGGCTGCCATTATATGAATGTTGCTATGGTTACATCTCGGAGAGCTTTATGTCACTGTGTTCTTATCGCTTAATCTAAAAAGTCCTGTATTACATGAACTGCAGCGTATTGCCTTAATAATTTGTTCCTATGTAATTAAAGTTATTAGGCTAATTGTGATAGCAACACGTAAATACAGGCTCAGCTTATGCTCGTCGTCATGGATACATTTTAACTTGGTGATATAGTATTAAGAATGATTTAGGACTGTGATTCAATTTTTGACCGGATCTGCTTTAGAGGTGTCATGCTTTAAGAAGAACAACGAACACCTGCCAGCCAATCAGAAATAAGTCTTTTCAGTGGTCATGTTATAAAGAGTAGTAAGTTTAGGTTCACTTAGAAAAAATTCTCATCCATAGCAAAAATCATATGCTACATACGCTGGAGTTTAAACAGATAAACACTAGAGGGCAGCAGGTATTGCAACATTGTAAAAGTGACTCAAGGTTCAACATAAGGACTGCTTGTTAACCTGAACACACTCAGTCCTGATTCTTTTAAGTTGTGTCTCACACGTAAGACAAATATATTCTGACTGAATGTTATTCAGATTTGTGGGAACACAGAATATAGTTGAACATATCATAAACATAAAAGAGTAAAGAGTGTATACTCGTAAAGTGGAGAACGCTTGGCTGTAATTGAGACCATCTGTACAGGAGGCTGTCTGTGTTTGAGAAAGAGGCAGCATGTGAGCAATCATGGTGTTACTCCATAGTGACATGCCACATGCTGTTTCCTCATGATGTCACACAATTGCACATCTGTGAGATCACTAAATACAGAATAGTTGCTTTGATTTACAAAGATGGGAGGGCGCAACGTTATTTCCGAAATATCAGTTTTAAAAAGGCAGAATAAAAAAAAAAAAACAGTTGGACTTCATTTCAATAAAAAGCAGAAACATTTGCACACTCACATGCAAGCATGCTAGTGTGTGAGCGAGTGATCTGGGTTCCCAGTAAAGAGTCGGGTGCATGAGTGTGGTCACGCACACGCTCTGAAACCATCAGGCTTCCTAAATCTGAATTGTCATGAATATTGATTCTTATAAAACCAAAGCAAACTGTGATCAGACTGCAGTATGGAGCTGTATCCCACAGGTACGCAGTGTGTGTGTGTGTGTGTGTGTGTGTGTGTGACCACATACTGGAAGCTAAATGACAAGGGAGAACAGAAAGCTCTGAACTGGCTCCTACATGAAGGCAATATATATATATATATATATATATATACACACACACACACATATATATATATTCTTTAGGTGCTCTGGTGTGGTAACTTTGGGCAACCACTAATTGATGTATCAATGCCAGTAAGACTTAATGGGAGACATCCATGACTTCCACCGCCGCTGCTTAATTACAGGAACTACATACTAATATACATATTTAAAATAAAAAGGGGCGACGCAATGGTATCGCTATAAAACACTGAATGCATTTATCAGGTAAACCTACCATATATTGTAGGTGCATTTGTCAGCCCTCCTCCACCATGTGCATCAATGGAAAGGAACCACCATAGGACCACCGCTGACCAGATATTATGTGCATAGTGGACCATTCTCAGCACAGCAGTGACACTGACAAGGGTAGTGGCAATATTATAGACTGTATATATGGTAGACAACATGACAGTGGTTAAAAATTTAAGCCAAAATGCCTCAAACGCCCTCTAGTGGCTGGCTGCAGTACACACATGTAAGTGAATGGAGCACAAGCCAAATGATCATTTCAAGTTACTCGTCCAGTCAGTTTTTCGGCAGTTGTGTTTGTCAGTCCTAAGTGTTTACTTCACTCTAGCATCTATTTCCAATATTTTTCTTTAGGATAAATGCATTTCATAGTTAATAATCAAGTTATTAAATTATATTTTATCAGGTTGTGGTTGATGAGACGACAGACAGCTATGGTGGTACCTTTCCATTGATGGGCTACAGTCAGTAATTCTATGGGGGACGACTATTACAACTGAGGATCCAAAAGCTGTTCAGAGGATACGAAAGAAGTCTTTTAACATGCACTATAACCATTTTTGTTGCTTGTGATGATAGAGGAACATCTGTGAAACACAATAAATGTCTTGTTGCTATAAATTAAAATGTATCTTCTCCATTGTCCTAATGCAAACTTTTGTGTATATATATTTCAGAATGCATTAAGAGATCATGATGTGGCATACAAACCAGTTATGTGGTTATGTTGAACTGTATAAAGAGTTATTAGATAACATGTCATTCTCCGCACCATCTGCAGAACTTTTAGTTCAGTTTGCAGTTTAACATACACACGACAGTACAGCAGAGAGATGTCGAGCATATGGAGACGTCCACATTGCGTAAGTGCACAGCGGAGATAATGGATTCGCTCGTGCGGAATGTTAAAGCACGAGCCCTTGAGTCTAATAAGAGAATCTGAGTCTTCCCTACTCATCTGTGCTCTCTGCTTCCCCTGGAAAAGTCCTCATCTCTCATGTCAGCCCACCTTCTTCCAGCTCCTTTCCTTAAAAAGTATTCAACATTTCGTAACGTCTCCAAAATTATAGTCAAACATTATTTGTCACGCTGCTGGAAGATCAATATGAGATTTCGTTAAAAAAAAGAGAAATCTGAAAGCTTTCCAATGCAGAAATGTGTTTCTGATAGTGAATCAGGTTTACTGGGAAAATGAGAGTGCTATACAGTATATAGGGCTTGCCAATATTATCATTCTGTTGCCAATATTATTCTATATTGTATGGAATACTGAAACTAGATCGCACACCCAAACACGAGACATCTGCTGCTATATCACTCTGATGCACGAGAGTCCTCGACTCACCTCAGCACCGGACTTCATGAGCTGGAAATGGGGCTAATCACACTGAATACAATTTCTGGTACAATCGAAATGACTTACTGCTTTTGTAAATACAATAAATGATTTTAAAAAACAGAGTACCAAGGTGCACCCGGGTGAAAATAGCATTGTCCACATAGTACAAGAAAAAAAGAAAAAAAAACCCAAAAGTGAGCGTGCCTAGCAGAATTGGAAGGCTCTTATTTAGCAACATTAGCTAAACTAACCAGCTACCTCAACACAGCACTGCATTAATGTTGCCATCTAAGTAGTTAGCTTAGCTAATGTTACCTCTGCAGCAGTAGCTATTTGACTTTAGTAACTAGCCAGGTTTGCTAACAAGCTAGCTAATGTTAGGCTATGTATTATCAATGTAATTAAAGCCAAGCCCCAGCAAGCTAGCTTACATTAGGCTATTGTGTTAATCAGTAGCTAAGGGTGCTAGCAAGTTATCTACCAGTAGGCTAACTATTATATTGTGTAATTAAAAACCAGTTGCCAGGTTCCCTAGCACGTGTTAGCCCTCATGCTCCCAGATTGGTGGCGATGGGGATTGAAAATGACTAAATTGAGTGAAAATAGTATACATTTCTATTTTTACTCAAGTGTAAACAGTTTCCGCCTTAAAAATTGTGTGTGACCTTAATAGTATTTTATGAAATAGCGAAGGCAACGACTTGTTTCTTTATTTTAATAGTGGCAAACTGAAACAGAGCGTACAAAAAACAGAACACTTGTATAAATCACTGGGGACAAACCGACAAATAAGCTCTCATCATGCTCCAATTGTAGTGCCTGCTTTTTAACAACACAGAGCCCCATATTTGGTGGTTTTCAGCTCATCCAAATGCAAAACTGATGTACCCATCAACCATCACTTCATATAAGTGTACAAGTTTCCAACCCCAAAAATCCACAAGTTTATGTAGGTATTATGTAGTACCATATAATTTATAATACTAAGCTTTTGTGCGCAATCCAGATATTAATGTGTGTCTACATTTTTTTCTAAAAATATATTCCAAAAGGCAAGCCAGAGCTTTGCTATTGAGTTTCAGTTTGCTAACACAGCTATGAAACAGAAAAAGGGGAAACAAATATAATATGGGAAGGCAGCTTCTTAAGGTCCTTTTGTCGTTTGGATGATATAGTACCATAGGTAAGCTTTTGAGATACTAAAACAAGAAAAGAGCCCATTCATGAGTTTGATATCCTCTCAATATTTGACCTGAATGTGTGTGGTGTCATTGTGGTGGTATTGTGTCTGCTTTGTCCTTGCTTTTTCAGGTCTGTGGTCCGTGACCGTGGCCCGAGCAGAAGGGACACGCGGCCACTGAGGGACTCTCATTAGACGCAACGAAGAACGAGAGGAAAGAGTTCTTATGTTACACTAACACAATAGCAGCCTCTATTAGGAGAGCACAGGACTCAACCCCATAACCCTGGGTTCTCCAGAGAGAAACAGGGAAAGAGGGGAGGCAGGAAAAGAAGGGAAAACCAAATTCTGTCCATAAAAAGTCTATAAAAATTGATACGTGAAAGGAATATGATTACATATGCAAATATGATTACTGTAAACATGTGATGCCAGACACCACTGGAGAAGCCTTCCACACTCAGACTCCAGGATGTGTTTAACTATCAATCCTCCCTAAACTCTTTCCTCACCAGGCTGGAACACACAGGATTATATTCCAGGAAGCACAGCAAGCCTCAATCCCATCTCTCCTCACTCCATCAGGGACGCATCGCATCACATCCCCTGTGAGTAAAGGCTCAATTCTTCATCTAATGCTTATTATTATATATTATTATTATGCTAATGTTATTCCTTCTGTTTTATACGCACACATTCAATGTGTCTGAAGTGTAGTTTAGGAGCGTTTGCTTAAACACCGTTCGAAGGAGCAATTTACTAAACAAAACGTGTGTCTGGGTCAAGCTGCTCCGAGCCCATTAGCACTGAGGAGAGGCTGAGACAGGTCCAGTTTGTTTTTCTACTCGCTGACCCACAGTGTGTATATCGCTTTTACAACAAACAGAGCTGCTGCACTGAGGTGTGAGAACAAGGCCTGGATGTGCTTTAGAGAAAGTGTGTGTGGGCGTGGATCCATACTAAACGCATCAAGAAAGCATTCCAAAAGTTTGTACGAGTGTGGATGTGGATTAAATTGAATCCTGACACTGATGTTATTTGGCTGTGTGATACTCTGTTCATGGTAAAAGCCTAGTCTCATCTGCCAAAGGAAGGGCCTGGAGTTCACACAGTAATCCCTCCTGACCCAAGCAGAACTGGCAAACCACAACTAAACTGACTACATGACTACATAATTCACATAATTATAAGGCGATTCATAGTACTAATCCTCTTTGCAGGAGAACTTTCCATCGTGTTTTCATATGTGCACTGTAGGTGAGTGATGTTCCCCCTTGTGATTTAAGTCAAAAGCCTGAAGATTAGAATCCAAATACAAGTACTTTAAGGACAAGAACATGTCTGTTCGTCGCAGCCAGCATTTCCTGACAGAAATGAGGGAACCTTGAATAATTAGGCTTTATTTCAGGATAATGTCAGGGGGTAGGAAAACACGGGGAAGTCAAGGAGGATCCCAATATATCAGCTTCCCCTCTCGCTATCAAACTGTCTTTGTTTCCCTTAAGGACTTTATGTGTTTTTCTTTGCACCAACAGGGCAAATATTTTTTGTCATCACTCAGAAAAGAAAAATCCATGCACTGTGCTCTTAATAAAAAGGCCACCATGGCCAAAACTGTAAAAATTGAGACTAGGCTTGCATTTGTAGGTATCCATTTGACAGAGACCAAGGGAATAGAGTTCATGTTCTCCCAATAAAAGCAAATTTATGGGCCCCTTGTCTCTCCGAAAGCAATGTGAATAAGATGTAACATATTCCCTCAGTGATGAAAGTGGCAGAAGGAGAGCGCTTCAGAGCTTTCATTCATGTTTACAGTTTGAAACGTGTGCCCACTGCGGCTTAAATGGAAAAATATCAGCGGGGTTTGGCAGCCAGACTTTGTTCATGGAAAAACTCAAGAAGGACAGGATGAATTCAGAGAGGAGGAGGGGAGCGAGGGAGCAGCAGAGGCCTGCTCACTAGGGACAGACTGGGCTTACTATGGGGCCTACACACCGTCTAAGAGAGTCTGGATTTCAGTCTGCGCTTGTTTGTCTATGCACATGTAAATTGTGTCTACTGTTGAATGAAGACTTTGTTGTTTTTCCATTGCTGGTAAATCCTGGTATGGATCCGAAAGACAGAAAGATGACGGCAAAGGAAAGGACAGAGCACTTGGATGGAGTATGTATGAGAAGTAAAATAATCCATAAGAGTGGAGGTTTCTTTCTTTCGGTTTCTCACAGGATGTGCACACTGGGAAACAGTGGGGTCATTCATTAGGAGTCCAACCAAACAAGGTCAGCACTATACACACCTCTCTACTTCTTTCCCTTAGGTTTAATAGAAGGCCACATGAAGGTCTTGGTTGTAAACAATGCAGCACCTGTGCTGAAGAATATGACCTGCACTGGTGGCACGGGGAAGTAACCAAAACTGAGGAACAAGAAGAATTGGACCTAGATACTTGTCTTGGCATTGCATTCCCACAACATAAAACCTACGTACACTTAGTTGCCAGTTTTTATGTACACCTAACTTATAACTACATTCAATTGCCATTTTATGAGGTCCTACCATATAGGTCACTTTATAGGTATACAATTACTGACTGTAGCCCATCTGTTGCTAGGCACCATCTGGCAATAAATATGCTTAAATAAAATACACAGGCAGTTTAAACAACAGATTGACACTTTTACATGAGGACTGTATCAGGTAGACAATATCAGAAGTCTGCTTCATGAAATAAAACTAGACTTTCTTAAGATTGCACTGTTTATATGATAAAACCATATAAAACCCCACACAAACACGTTTTTTCCATACAAGCCCTCTATCTAAGGAGTTGCCATAAGGCAAACACTTTTATTCTGTCCATTGTGATATTTCATCCAAATGTTATACACAGGTTGTTGGTCTTATGGATTTAAGAGTGTTTAATCAGACAGAGAACATTAGAAATTGGTTTAAAAAGCCAAACTAGCGTACCAACTGATGTGCTGATGTTATAAGGTTAAAGGGGGTAATGGTAAGGGGTAGTGGGTAGTGTCAGATGGATAGTTAGGGGTCCACGGTGACCCGTTTTCATTGAGGCGGCTCAAGTTTCGCACAGCAGACCTGACCAGGTCAAAGGGCAAGTCCCATGCGACTCCAATCTTCAGTCAATCAACACTTCGTTAAAAGAGATCCATAACAAGGCAGAGACTGTGTTTTCGTCCGTCACTGTGTGTGTGTTTGTGTGAATATGAAGACGTTTACATGGTCTGCAGTGAGTGTCTAGATGAGCATGAATACCAAATAAACCTGCATGCATTTAGCGAATTCATTTTAGCATTTGCTCAAAAAAAAAAAAGTCAACCAAGATCAAGACATTTATTTTTCACAATTCTGTGATTTTAAGATGTTGAGACAAAGTTTTGACCCTCAATAAGGTCAAAGCAGATACAACGTTTCAACTATTTTAAGCAATATTTTGGTGTAAAACTTCTCACATATATTCAGTGGCATGTAAATAACATATTTATAACATAAACTCATTTTTACCAGAAAAAAACCACACAACTCAGATAGAACCTTATAATTTCAAGGTCTTGAAGTCTAACTAACTCAACATTAGCTGGCTAAGGAATGTGTGTTGGGCAGTAAAAGCTGACAAAGCACTCTAAAAATACTCCTCAGCTTCAGGTATACGCTGGCATGAACAGGTGAAATGTCAGCTATGCATAAACAATGACTGATTTGGAGACTAATTTCACCCATTAAACAAAATAAATCTGCAATATCGTAGTGTAACCCTGGACCCACGGGAAATATCGCCATTTTTATAAGTCTCATAAATCAATGTGGCAACTCAACATGTAGTTTAAACAGCCACTAACTTATTTTAACAACTGTATAATTAAGTCAATGGCAACAAATGTCATGTCAGCATCATCTGGAATATCTAATACCCTACCAAAACCATTAAAGAACCGACATAATGTATAACTTCGGCGTTGAGAAATGGAATTTCAGGTTGGTTAATGGATGTCGATGGTAAGTGGAGAGAAGGCTCTGCTAAATCCCTGCTAACACAGCGACCTATACGAGTCTCTAACTCTCGCTTAAATACCTTCATGAAGCGTAATGGAAGTCGTTAGTTAAAAGCAGGGCAGAGGGCCCCATTAGGATGTGCTCTTTCAGACTGCACTGAGGATCCTGGGATGTGTCCAGCACCCGTGCTTTTCCCGTCTCAGCCTTGAAGGAGCGAAGGTGGTCTGGACTTCGTTAACAACCCTGTTTGCTCCACCATTCAGCTGGAGAGAAGAGGAGAAGGAGAAAAGAAACAGAGGCTCTCCTTTTCCTCCAGTTCATTTTTTTCTTCGGCGCTTAGAGAAAAGGTTCCCTCTCAAGCCAGACTGAGGAAAGTCAAACAGTCTTGACAGGGCAGCGACGGTAATATTAATCTTTTCAAGCGGCCAGAGAACGGGATGCTATAAACAGTGTGGTAGAGACGAGGGCCTGTGTGTTTTTCAAGAGCCTGGCACTAAAGACGTCCCCACCGACACGCTTCATTAGAAACCAGCAGCACGGCTAACGCTGTGTACATTAATCTGCTCCTTCAGAGGAAAACGTCAGCACAGAAATCATGTCTGTTTACATTAAACTGATGATATTTTGATAAGGATAACCTACGATTTTTCTTTCCAGCTCTCGTCTCCTATTATTAATACGCACCAATCTCACATGAATGGAGTTAATTCTCGTGGAGAGGCTTGTGATGGCAGACTGAGATATGGCTGAGATATCTTACACAACCCTGACAATTATGGGCTTGTGATGCAAAAGGTCTGTGAGAATTATAGCGAATAAAATGGAAAGAGGAGAAGAAGGCAAACCACTAAGGGCCTTGCTAGAAGTCCTGCATAGACTATTGGGTTCCACAATGAACAACCAGCCTAACACTTTAACCACTGAACATAAAATGTTCAATGGTTCTTGCTTGTTCACTTATCTTGATAGCTTGTTTCTTATCTCAAAAAGCACGTAGACTGGTAATAGGCATTAATTGTCCATATTGTGCATAAGAACAGTGGTCCAAAGGTTCATGCTGGCCATTATTCGAGGCTGGCGATATACTTGATTTTACCTGCGTGTACACTTATGCAAGATGGCTGCCCTGTGTATCCTGCAGCTGTTTAGCACGCTGGTTGTGCACTTCCTCAGAAATTAACGCTACATGTCCGCAAGATGTCAGAAGCAGACTGAACAAACTATGACAACAACCATGACAATGGCTAAAAGTTGTGAAGAGAAGCTAAAAATAAGCTTACCAGAATAGCCGGTGTTAAATCGGTAAAATTTTACAGGTCAACTTGTTAAACCTGCCCCCTAGTGGCCGTAGCTTTTATGGTGCGTTCATGTTTTAAGAATTACGGTAATTACGAGATTCTACTTGAAGCTGTTCATCTCCTCGCATTTGGAACTAATGCACACAACGCCTTAACGTCTTTCAGTTGAACTAAACTATGCTATTTATTATGCAGTCAATTATCGAAAATGATAGGAAAGGTTTAATAGACACATGTAGAGTTAAATCCTGCCATTGTACTTCTAACTACTTTAGCTGTTGAAGCCGATGTCGTTGTTTCGGTCGTGTTTGTTTATAGAGTAACGTCACACACTGTCAGGTCGGTGCTTTCAGAAAATTTCCCAACTGGTAATTACGAGTTCAACAAAGATGTGAAAGCTTTTTACTAGTTGGACGCTGGTAATTACAGTCATTCTGACATGATGTGAACGCACTATAAATCCTCCAGATACACAAAGGTACGCAGACAAGTATGATGCTTGCGTAGCAGCCGTACTTATTGTTTACTTCAACCATAATGCTTGCCAGACTTGCCTACACATAAGCATAGTTAGCATCAAGTATAATGTCGGCCTTATGCTGCATCACAATGTACTGCAAATGCCCTGGTCCCTATTGTCAACCCGTCACTCCCCCTCTCTCACTCACCCTATATTTTTCTTTAAGGAGGTGGGATGACATGTGGAAGGCAGTACACTAGCTAAGTAATGGAGCTAACTAGTCAGCCCCCTCTTATGAAGTTCGGCCTTGTCTAAGACAACATTTCTGCATGGATGTTGCACCCCAGCACAACTAATACAATATAGAGGTGTGTTCCTACAGGACAGACGTCCATCTTATGAGTGACATTTGGGCCGGAACAACGGTAGCCATTGTTCCATGTATGGAGGCCCGGTCCCTTCCTCGTCTGTGGTGTTCGATTACCTCCACCCCAAGTGGTCCCCATAAAGAAAGCAACGTGAAAAGCTAAAGGCAGCATGAGAGAAAAAAAATCCATATTGCATTTATTAAAAGACTATGAATAACACTCTTTAATGCGTGTTGTCATAAGGCTCAGTGGAGAGCAAGCTGAGTAGTGAGGGTTCACCAGGAGGCCGGGAGGGGAGGCTGCATTTACGCTGCAGTCTAAAACCAGCTTCCCTTTTCACATCCTCAAATGATGACAAGCAGAGAAAAAACAAAGCATGTCGCTGACTCGAAGCTCCCCTCTATCTGACAGAACCTAAGGATAAGAGCTAAGACAAGACACCTTGTACATACCCTGAGGAGTTTATGTAAGGAATGCTTTAAAAACTAATGGAAATCAAAGCACAACGGGGAACCACTCTAAGACCTTATCAGAATGATAGTACTGGAAGGCAGGTTTGATATTTTGAGAGAAACACCATAAGAACCTTACATGATCAAAAATATTTGTCAGTTTCCATCAAAGATGAGACTATGAATAGACATCTTGTTCTGCAGTTAGAGTGGGCAAAAAGCCAGATTTGCTAGTACTGCATGAAGAACACCAGGATGTATACTTCATCTAGGCTTATCTGAATGTCTCTCTCCCACTATCTGTTCACTACTCCCCAGCACCCAGCTATTCTGTGCTTCATCCTACTTTCCAGCCCCATCAGCTCCTCCAGCTCCCCCCACTCTGGCTGAAACGATGTCCGTTCCGCCGCTTCGGCCAGGTCCGTGCTGGGAGTCATCCAGGGAACAGATGCCACAAAAACCCCATAACAGACGCTCCCTCCTCTCTCACCCCATACAAGGTGTCTCCCTCCCTACCGAAATTGACGCTTTGACACATCACTGGAAAAAAAAAATGGAGGGTTGAAGAGAAAAAGAAAAAGAAAGCAAAGGAAGCGGGTCTCCTCCTGATGAGGGCTGGCAGGATGGTGCGCTTTGATGATGACACTAATGATAACCAACAGGCCAAAGTGAGCCTCAAAGGAAGCCCTGCGTGCACCTTAATGAATACGACATAATGACAGCAGTTAGGCTGAACTGAGTACACCGTCCAATTAAAGTGGGTTTTCATGGCTTTAATCAATATTAATGTGAGCTGGAAGGTGGCCAGGCATTTCACAATGTCTAGGCACAAAGGTCCTGGTATAAAATGCTCATCAGCATGGAGGATATCTGTTGTGATGAGGTATAGAGGCCTCTTTTTCTATCTGAGATGGGTGAATACTCAATAGGGAAATAAATCTGTTAATTGAACTTTGCCCTGTACAAGTATTACATATGTCTGCAAAACAAGAATGACTGAAGTGTGTTTAGATTTATAAAGTGTATAATCAATAAAGTACGCCATCCACAGTCTTTTCAGTCATCACACACACACAGTTTTCCACCCTGACATTTCAAGACGTTTCACCCTGACACATCTGCCTGTGGAATAACGCCTGGCATGTCTGCTGCTGGCCTGTGGCCATTTTAAACAACACCACCATAGCTGGGCTTGACAAGGAAAAAGGAACAGATTTAGCAGGAGGAAACATGTTTGCTAACTGAATAAGACTTAAGGTCAATTGGTTAAAATGTAAAGCTCTGTAAAATGTTGGCACACCACACAGTAA
Source organism: Olivaichthys viedmensis (assembly GCA_028565825.1). Lineage (NCBI taxonomy): Eukaryota > Metazoa > Chordata > Actinopteri > Siluriformes > Diplomystidae > Olivaichthys > Olivaichthys viedmensis. The sequence continues at coordinate 16,394,686 of JAOUQW010000015.1, forward strand.
CAGCTGGTTAATACTGGCATATTGATCATCAGATGAAAGGCATGTGATACTGACTGTAGGCTACACAGCAAAAACTCCAGTGTTGAATTAACACTTACAGTGTTTATTCAAATCCAGCTAAACCCTAGGGACTTGGCTCTGTATAAACACAAACAGGTCCTAGCTGTGCATAACAAAGTCAGAGATCCATATGCTAAATCAAAAGCCAGCATATGCTAGATATATGCAAAAGGTCAGCGTGCCTGTACTATTGCTTATGTTTCTAGTGCTTTTACAATTATGCAATATGCTGACTTTCTTAAAAGGATACTCCAACGATTTTTCAACCTAATCTCTATCTGCCACATCTACCACATAAAATGCGTGACTATATAAAGCAAATTCAAAACTACAATCGTTACGCTCTACCAATGAAGGTCTTAGGATGAGGCAGACATGAGAGAAAGCTGTTTACCAAAGCTGTTCTCATGAAATTGTATCCAATTGGCTCCAACACTGGAGCAATACAGTAAAAAGTCATTCTGGTTACTTGCACTTTCCACAAGTTTTGTGGTATTAATGCACGATCAGGCGGAAACTGTTTACATGTCTACGTTGTACAGATTTAGAGCATATTTAAAAAATCTCTTTGAAGAATTCATGAAAGCATTTTGCAAAAATACGTTTCGCATAAAGGTTTATTGACGGAATTCAACAACTGCTCTTAGAGAGTGAGTTAGGAGTGCACAGGTTTTCCGTTCTTTTCTCAGTACAGGGAAACATAAAAATTATTGCCCGTGGTAATCACACATACACTAAAGATACGGTAGATAGAGATTAGATTGAAAAAATGCTGGAGTATTCCTTTAAGGTATATCAGACCAACACCAACCCAACAACTGTTTGCCACCACTGCTCAGCATGAATAAAAGTATTGTTGGCTTAACACATATTTTTGTCCCTAGACAATTTGCCTAGTGATGATGCTAGGATAAAAACATGTGCTTCAGTGGCATAATATAAAACCATAAAAGTGAGATAACACAACTGAAAATCTTTGCCGTCTGCCCCACAGTTCTTGATGTGGCAATTAACTCATTGGTTTCTTAAGGTAAGCAGTGTTTTCTTTCTCCCTCCTCCACCGATGTGGTTAATGGTCGGTAATGAAGGCGCTTGGATGTGGTACAAGGTAAAGAGGAAGAAAACAGACTCACGGTGAGGGCTTTCCAGACTGGGGGGTTGGCAGCGGATCTGGGGAAGAAAGAACAGGATTTTTTTTTTTACAGCAGATCAGGAACAAATCACGCACAGAGCCTCTGATGAACACACGCTGCCAACGTGGACCACTGGCACAGTGCAATGGAGAAAAAAACCACACTGACCTCATTTCACTTCACAAAGCTCCAAAATCCTGCTCTGGATTTCACTTTATGGGGCAATTTGTTTATTGATAGAAAGATGGATGATGCTCTAACAAATGATGCATTACATCATTAATGTTACGAACAAGAACGAATCAACACCAGGAGAAAACACTCATAAATCAACCATGAAGGATTTCCGTAAGCATATGATATTTAATCAGAAAGATGGAAACTGATATTATGGGAGTATAATACATTGGCACAAAGTAGTTAAGAATTATTAGTGATCAGATCCACAACAGACTTACCGAACTTCACAAAGAGGATCCCTGTGGTGGAGACGGTGCCGTATCTGTTGGTGGCTACGCACTGGAAGTAGCCGGTGTCGGTGGTGTCCAGGTTGCGAATGCGAAGCCGAGAGCCGTATGGAGTCTGTTTGTAAGAAATGCGCCGTGCCTCTGGAGTCACTGGAGCATCGTTCTTCAGCCAGCGCACGGTGGGCGCCGGGTTTCCCGACACATGGCAGTGCAACTCGGCCGTCTGGCCCAAAGACGTGGTGATGTTGTTCATGGGAGCATCTAGCTTGAGGAAGTGGTCTGTGGAAAAAAAAAAACACTGATGAGTGAGTAAGAGTGAATAGTGTGGAGGGAAATGGGAAACAGTTCAGCGGCACATATAATTTTGGTGTGCAATAATTGGAGAGTATCTCTGAAGTTAACACAAAAAGAATGCCCCATGTCATCACAGAGGTCTGTAAAAAATGTACAACGCTGCAATTATCTGACACGTTCCAATTTTCAAAAAGCTGTTTCTCCCTGGGGGAAAAGGCTTGGTCATAAAATGATTTTTCTTTCTCAGTGTGTGTGTGTGTGTGTGTGTGTGACTGTTTGTAGGATATAAACACAACTCATCCCATGTGTAACAAACCACTGTTAACTGGCCGTTAAGAATCCTTTACAAGACATTTTGTGGTCGCTTCTGTGGTGGTAAATCATTACTTTCTCTTACAAGGGCTGGGCCTCGCCAAAGGGGACGACATAATCTCTAATGTCATATGAAAGCCACTGGAAACTTCAAACTCCATAAAACCCATCTTGCTAGGTCCTGCGCACGCATAACAATACTCCTTTAACACTTAAATTCACAGGTGTTTCAACAAACGTTAAGACATAGCTCAAGCCGGTAGTCACAAACTGCTGGACAAACCTTTATGATTAGTGTAAAACTGTCAGAGCATTTCATTGACCATAGCAAAATAATACAATAAAATGTATTCCTTTATATTTTGCTACTTTGTTTGTCACTTATCTAACTTAGATTGGGCTACAAAATACAGAACGTGGTTAATAACTACTTGTTCACAGATATTATGCATTTGGCTATATAAAACAGAATTTGAGCTGCACATTACAAAATCACTTATCTAACAGAAATTGCAAATGATTTTTTGACAATTTTGGCATCTCTGAATTGTAAATTGTTCAAAACAAAATATGTTTCAGGAATACGAGGGAGGTAGGGGCCTAATTAAAAAAATCAACAATTTTTGAGGGGAGGAAAATAAGGTTACAGATTGCTAGGCATGCATTTATTATTAATGCTAGGAGAAGCGTGATATGGTTTTAGTGGACTCCTCAAATGAGATAAAATACTGCTGTTGTGTGTGAGAACCTTAAATCTACATCTAAATGAAAGATATACTGATGTGTGTTTGTGTATGAAGTGTGTATGAAGTATGCATTTGAGGTTTGGGGGAGAGCACGTCTGAGCTGTTCCACACTCTAATCCTGAACTCTGCGGGGTTTCCTGAGACGTCCTGCAGCCGTGTGACCCGTTCGCCTGCCGTGCTCAGACAGGCTCTAGCTGCTGGGGTTTCCTGTCTCCTGCGTGATGCCGGTATGATGACACACTTCAAGGAACTTCATTCCTCTCTCAGCATGAGATTCGAAAGCTACATCTTCAGCACAATGTAATTCTCTGATTTTAAAATCATGTCTCTTATTGTGTTCTGCTTTAACACGCGAATGCCAGCCTGTGCTGATAATCATACTGGTTTTCATTACAGTTCCTTTATTCATTTTCAGAGGCATCCTCTCTGAACGAGGCCAGACTCTGGAGCAATGTCAGGAATGTGACTTTGACGAGGAAATTAATAAAAGCATATTGAGTTGGAGGCCATTAGGGTTAGGGGCAGGGTAAAGGGCCCCCAGGTCCTACAGCTGTGTAGGGACATACACAATATTGTTCTCCCTGTGGAGGGGTCCAGATTCCTTTTAATTCTCTCTTCTTAAAACCAGACACTGGTTAAACTACATGTGACAGGAGTATTTGCTGAAGTATTTCTACTGTTAGAAAGCATCTGCTGCTCTGTGATTTATTACTATATTACCTAAAATGGAGCTGGCGCTGTTGGAGGACATCAGAAAGCTTATGCAGTGGGAAGTACATTAGTGCAACACCATGTTGTACTGTTACTTTAAATAAACCACCGTCTAAGTTAAAGTTAAAGTAGACCTTCAGAAATTACCAAGGCAACGCTTAGTGTGATTGTAGTCTGCCTTACTTGGACGTCACTTTGGATAAAAAGCATCTACCAAATGAATAAATGCAAATGAAAAAACAAAATAAAAAAACCCCATACTTGTTTAAATTAGCACGGCGGTGCGCGTAACGTAGCGTAGTGGTAGCTATGGCAACGGCGCACCATGCGCACATGTTTATGTTGTGTTCCCTCGTCTGTGTCACGTGAGTCATTTTAAGTGTTCCCAGCTGTTCCCTGTTCGTGCGTTGATTACGAAGTGTTTAAATACCCGCCTGTGTCCGTCCAGTATTGTCTCCGGTTGTTTGTGTGTGAGCACA
>JAOUQW010000015.1:16449328-16462870 GCA_028565825.1 Olivaichthys viedmensis
CTGTGAAATGCTGGTATGTCTTAGCCCATGCCAAGCGTTTAGCCTTGTTTCCCTTCCTGAGAAGTGGTTTAGAGACGTTACTCGTCCTTTGAGACCACTACTAGTTTTCTTTTGACAGTACTTTTGCTGATTCTCGTTCTTTATTCAGCACATTCTGTATCTGTGATGAAGTTGCTGTTCTCTCTCTCAGTGAACAACGCTTTAATTATTGCTCTTCTGATGGTGAGGTCACTTTTGCTCTCAGCTTGATCGTGCTTTGGATACGACTGATCCAGTTTCAGCAAAGCTTTTTAGAGTGCCATACAGTGGCAATGAAAAAATGCCCAAATTTTCAATGTGGTCTCAGACTTTTGAACCCCACTGTATATATAGCCCTGGATGCCAGTATCAATATCATTAATTTATTACATTTACATTTTTCCCAACACAGTTTTCCACGCTTTTCCCAATTGAACAAAAATCCAAAACTAAACTAAACTAAATCTGTGTTGGTTAAACTGTTAAGTTGCTTCTTACTAACCATTTGGGGAAAAAGAAACACTAACTAAAATAATCAAATATCTTTCGTTACTGTATATTGTTGCTTGTTATCCTGCATTTCTATACAATATAATATTCAGGCACTGGAGGCTTCACTGTATTTACATTAAAAACAACTCTCTCCTCCTCCCTCTCCCAGCCTTCTCGTGTAAGTGCTGCTCTAAATTGCTTGCAGATTGGCCAAAACACTCGATGCCAAGTTGGGATGGCGTAGGGCTGGCGTAGGGCTGGCTGTGTGTTCGCTCTGGGAAGGCTGAGGCTTTGTACTGCTGCATCCCCACAAGCCAAGGCCTGACGAAAGAAAAACAACTAAAGCGCTTCACTTAATTTAATTAGAAGATGGACCTATGAGATCATCAGCCGAGGACGAGGAAAAAAGGCCCACACAGTCACCAACACTCACACATGGTACTGACTGTCTGAGAGAATCGGCCAGGCACTGCGCCTCAGCTAGCTCCAGAGCTTTCTCCGAGTCGTCACTCAACTGTGCTTTCAACATCGACTCAGCTTGAGAAAGTACTCAAATATTTTGAATAAAAGATGAGTAACATTAATTCACTCAGGTGGAGCAGCTCAAACACAATACAGGTCAAATGGGAGAATGTATGCGTATGGTATCTAAAAGCATCTTCCAGAACAGACACGTCTAGACAAAGACTAGCAGCACTGGAAGGTCTCTAGTGTTGGCTTGGAGCTTTGTCCTGAGCAACATGTAGGCTTATTGCCCATCTCAATGCCTGAAGCTTCTTAACGGTCTAAAAAATCCATGGTATTAACTTAATCATTAACCATTAACCTAATATCATTTTATTTGGCATATCACGGTATAAGCTAAAACACTAACACACTAATGAGATTGATGTAGATTATATTTTGTGTCAGCATATTTTTCGCTGCCCTTTGCTTGCTATGCTAAACCTGGTAGGATATTTAAAATGTTGAGCTGCACCTGGAAATATGTCATCATCTATAGCATAATGTAAACAGTCTAGCTATTTCTGACTATCAGACGCTATTTGCGTCAGGGTGAAAATAGAAATGTACACTATTTGCACCCAGTTTAGTTCGTGCCTATATAGTTAGCCTAATGTTAGCTAGCTTGCTGGTGAACCTGGCTTTCTTGGTTTAATTACACAATATAATAATTAGCCTTACATTAGCTAGCTTGTTAGGGAACTTGGCTAGTTACTAACATCAAACCCCTATTGCTGGAGAAATAACATTAGCTAAGCTAACTAGTAAACTAGTTAACATTAGCGCAGTGCTGGGTTTATGTAGCTAATGTTGCTAAATTATTATATTGTGTAAATGCAACCAGTGTTTTATGATAAGTAGTATGCAGAGCCAGAAAAGTGAAAATAAAGGCTGGTGGTAATGTCATAGGATTAATTTTGCGATTGATTCATTAAATTTAACTTTGCGCACTTCTATTTTTTTGTGTTTAAGGGTGTAAATAGTCGAAGTGTGTGGCCACTCTGTTATAGATTCCTTACCACAGTATAACATCACACCCCTAATGTGAGCCCTGTCAAAAACATGTAAAATATGGTTTTGGCCTTTAGTAGGCAATGTAAAACCATCTTGTCTATGTACTGTCATGAACAAAAGTGATGATTACTCAAACAAACCAAAGCGGCCACTGTTAAGCCCTCTTTAAGACCTTTAATTTCCGTATAAAAGCTCTGGAGCTCTTTTAGGCCTGAGTCAGAGCGACAGGCAAAAGTGCTGCTAGCAGATTAAAGCTACTGCAGTTAATGTTGCTTTGAACAATCACGTTTTATTTACTGACATGCATCCCTTGTTACTAAGGTAACATTTGTGCTTCATTTACTCAAACAAGATGGTACCACTTACCTCTGATCTCTATTTGACTACTTAAACATGCTCCACTTCTGTTTGATCTGAATAGTGGCAAATCTGAAAGTAGGATTTAAAGTGATCCTAAGTAGAGCCAAGCGAGACCAGATAAATCGCCCCCAATCTATCTTAAAGATCCAGTTATTGACTTTCTTCACACCACTTGTCACACCTGTATACAAACGCTTAAAACACATGTGCAACATATAAGTTTGCGATGTGCAAGGGAAGTTTTAGACCACAACGTAACTGCATGAACAAAAGGCCAACTGAACTCCTTACCAGCAGTAGGTACCTTAATGCATGTGTGCAAAGGAAAAATGATAGTAACTGAGTATGGCGGCATCGGCTAGTACAGATCATAAAAAAACAACAAGGAGGTTAGCCATGTCCTGGCTATTAAGATAGGCCCTTTCAGATAGACCAACCGCTTCATGCATCATGACACATTCTTCGAAGAGCGTAAAGATGGAATCGATGAAGATAGCTTTACCTTCAGCGCATGTGAAGCGGGAAGAAAAATAAGCAATGCATAGCATTCACTAGCATTCCCTGTGAGCTTCACCACCGCCACATAAGTAAGCTCATCATAACAACCTGAACCGCCAACAAAATTGAGGCAAAGTGAGTGGATTGAACCAAGGTTGAACGAAAAGTGGGACGATACCAGTTTGTGTCAGTTAACAGTATTTCAACTATATCACGAGATTGACTCTCCTGGGAATCCGCAGTTGCACCAGTTAAACTTAAGTTGGATGGTAAGTCAGGGTGTAAAGTCTTAAACCATATGTTGAGAGTAGTTTAAAACTCGAACTGTATACAATTTCAGTTGCACCACAAACACTCAAGGTCCATCGTAACTAGTAATAACTCAAAGCTACTATGTTGCTTGGTTACAATTTTTAGTAACTATACATAATGTAGTGGCAGTTTTTGTTCCCAAAAGTTTTTACAAACTTAAGTTCAATTGGTGCAACTGGCTGCTGTTCTTGAAATCCGAGTGTAAGCTAGTTGAAATTGCTCAGCTTGTGGCTCAGTCAGACCTCCACCTGTACAATATGAGAAAATTTCATACTGAGGGCAAATGAGTAAAAACCATGGTCAAAATCCAACTCGTGTTCTCATTGTGCTACAGCTGGCTTGCCTCGGACTGAGGCGGGAGTGTTGAACTGATGAACTGATAAAAACCAGAGGTGCTTTTCTAGCAGACAGCTAGCAGCTAATTCCCAAGACTTACAGTGAGTGGATCTGTGGCGCTTAGCGGAGATGAACATCATAAAGCATGGCAGGCCTTTTATGAGGAGACTATTGTTTGACAAAAAGGTTGTAAGGTCTGACAATCAATACACAGAGAGTGTCACGCTGGAATGTGTGTCCATGTGTGTGTGTATGTGCTTCAGAACGTTGCCCTGGGGTAGTTCCTGGCTGTTAGCTTTTCTGCCTCTCGCTACTCCAAAGCGTCTCCTGAAGTAATCCATTCTCCGGAACAGAGGCACATTATGCGTCAAGCTCTTATCACTCTATCAGGTCAGAGCAGAGAGTGATGGTTCGGGTATAAAAGGGATGCCCTCTCTTTCCTCTGCGCACAAACATGCCTGGGATTCCAGCACGCCGGCTCTTTTATCAGTCCACAACAGGGTTTACAGTGTGGGCTCTGTAAACCGATCCGCTCATAAAGAATTACTCATAAACACGCAGCAACACCTGAAGATACTCCTCTGCCTGTGGGGACAAAAGAACACACACACCGCCGGTGTGTTCATGCGGGCATGTCTTTGTGTACTGTAAGCTCCACCACACACACGAACAGCCTACTCTGCCAGACGTACTCCCTATAGCTTACATTACAGCGCTGTTAGAGAGCGAGACCAGCAGAGTGTGAGCTGAGAAAATGAATGAGGAAATGAGAAGCAAATACATAATTTGCAAAATACCAGGATGATGAAAGGCAGAAGATGAGGGATCAGTTTGAGGCCATTCTTCTGGGATACACAATAATCACAGAGTTGATTGCAACGTGGATGCAAATTTGTAATAATTTGCACAACTCAATTCGAAACGTTGCAAAAGCTTAAGCCCATTTAAACCCGCTTACATTCCTCACTCTCGTAACTACATACCGTTGCCATTAGTTTCACTGTAGTTACTGAATAATTTATAGTAGTTACTGAATAATTTGTAATACTTACTGAATAATTTATAGTACTTACTGAATAATATGCTTTAAGATGAATAACTGAATAATAAGCTGGGAGTTTAAGGGCTAAAGGTTAAGGTTAGCGACAGGACTAGTGTTCATACCTTTTCTTAAGAGACTTTATTCATCTGAAATTGAATGAAATCCAATCACATCGTGCTTGCTCATTCAAATTGGTACGAATTCGTCACTACATAGGCGCAGTTTCAAAATCAAGTTTTTCTATTCCCACTTTTAAAGGTAGCTAGAGGTTGCAGAGGAAATTCGCTAAATAGGTTAGGCCTGCCATTGTTGTCGTTATATAAATTATAGGAATAGAATTAATAACATACAGTGGCACCTGCAGGATCTGATAGTATAGTACTCACAAGAACGGCCCTCAAGCAACTCACATAAATGGCAATTCAGGCCTTTAGAAATTAGAAAACTGTTTGCTGTGCTCAGTGTAACCTATGACAGTTCTATGAGAGTTAACGCAATACTTTGTAGTGACAAACAAGCATTTAACAAAAATAGCCTTTAGTTTTACTGCATTTCCTACATCATCTAGTGAGGTTACCTACCACGTCAGTGTCACTGCTGAGAATCAAGCTGCTACAGTTTCAACAGGGCTGCATTGCATTCACAGTAGGTGACTGCTAAAATCATTAATTCAGTCTTAATATGCTGTATTTTCTGATTATTAACATTATTTTGGTTGTATGATAAGGAAAGCATGATGGCCAATAAAGGTATGTAAAAAAATTAAATACCAAATAGCTTTTTTTTTGGTGGTGGTGGTTGTCCCTGCCACATCTGAAACCAAAACTATGCCCTTGTGTTATGAGATCAGATTTGATGATTAACATTGATTAGAATAAATCATATATAATTCAATAAAATCGCCCTTGTTCATTAGAATTCCAAAAAATGTTGTGGTTGGGGGCCCACGTTAACATTAACAGAAAGACACTGGTGGGTTCAAGTGCTCAATAATGTGAGTCCTTTATCCGTGGATGTGGGTCATACACTAAATGACCCTAGTGAATGCACGTGGAGCTGCTTAGGTCCAACATTTTTTAACTTGCTTTGAACAGCATGAGGAACATTAGCCAGCAACCTCAGTACTGACATCAAGCCTTGAGTGGCTTAAATCGAGGTTCGTGGAATAGTGGAAAACAGAGCACTGGTCCCTTGTCGCAGTCTTGAAGACCTACGGCCCCGCCGACATGAGTCAACTAATCTGCTTGAGTCAGGTGCGTTAAAGCAGAAAAATCAAGACACAGTGCAGATCACTGTTTACCCACGACTGATACAGAGCACTAGTGCACAGTGCATTAGTGTAAACAGTGGCAATATGATGAGTGTAAAGGCCAAAAAAATAAGCTCCTTTTACACATTGGCGCCGGAACGCCTCATATTTGAAACCCAAAAACATACAGATTTCACGTCATTACGGTAACAGAAGTAAAAACAGATTTCACATCTTTCAACCCACCCACAAAGGATTTAATATATTAAAAAAAACATTTAAAAGAATAGGCGACGCCGCCCGCTGTGTTCTCTTTGCTGTTTCATGTAAAAAAAAAAACTGAGCTTACTTAAACACAGACTTTGCTCATGTGTGAAGTTTGAGCGATTATGTCTGAATGTTATTTTGGCCACTTATAATGGAAAAGTCAAGCATTTTTCAGTCACTTATTCGAAATTAAGCATGTTTTAAGCCGTGAAAGCATAATTTAAAAAATCAAGCATTTGGAATACTTTCAAAGAGCAGCCACTGTATTAAAAGAGTACTTTATTTTAATCAAAAATGTTTATGAAATGCAGTATTGTTACTTCTAATTTAGCCTAATGAGTGCTGCTTCTTTGCAAAAATGTCAAACATTTCCATGTTTAGATTTAGTGTTGTTAACTGAATAAGATTTCAGTGACTGTGAACACATATTTGTCTGTCTATGCAATCCTGTGACATTTATGTTGTCCTTTAAAGCCTTCTGTTGTTTTCCTCCCCAATCTGTGAACCAGCTTTTTTTTGTTCATGTGCCTGAACATCATCAAGCCCTCGCAAATAACCAGCATGAACAGATGAAGGTGAAGGGGAGAGTGGAGGAGGCTTGAGGGCAGGTTGCCATGACTCTCCATGGGGTCGCTCACTCCTGTGAAGTCAGACACCGAGGTCGGCTGGGTCAAAAGGTCAGGAAAGGTGAACGAGGTGCTGCCTCGCTGTTCCCACACACGCAACACACACTTCCTCCTGCTTTCAGCTTAAGACTACTGATCAGCACTGATCACATGAGACAGGCACTAAAACAATAATCATAAGGCTAATACACTCAGGCATTCATTACGCTCACATAAACGTGTTACAGGACTGTGCCATGTTGCTGCCTTTGAAATGGTGGTAATAAGTAACATATTACCACGTTATGCGTATCATATATCATATTACAGCGTACAAGCCTCAGTAATGCCAGTTTTGGATACATGACACCGAGGTTGAGTTTCTGACTAATGAGAGAGTCAGCATTTACAAATATAATCAGGCGCTGCTTTGACATGGGAATGAAAGATGCATGCAAGATGAATGTTTTTTAACAACTTTTTAATTGTTTAGAGTCAGAGCCCACACACAGGAGGACATAAAACAGAAAGGATAATCTCTCTTTTTTTCACTGATACACACACAAGAAGGTTTGGATGCTGTGGCTTGCATTAGGAGCAGTTCAGGAACATCTGCTATTGTGCAGGCTTTCTGTCTGCTACTGATCCTCCCTTTAAAGATTCCAGAAGAGTGTGTGAGCATGTGTGTATATATATATATATATATATATGTGTATATATATATATATCATATGTGTGTGTGTGTGTGTGTGTTTGGTGTGGGCCTGCATTGCCAGCAGAACATCAAAAGGCCAAAGATTGTGTAAGGGCACATATATGAGTGTGTACATAGAATGGATATGATTTTGGATATGATTATCTGATCTGATTTGAAAAGCAGACGACTACATGCAAGGAATTTCTACATGTGATCAAAGACAGGAACGGCAGTAAATCTAATTGCCAAAACATCACTGCACTGTTTGGGGGCGAAGCTTGTTTATGACCATCACCTGGGTCTACAAAAAAAGGGCGCTCATCTCGGTTTTCAGCATCTGGAGGTTTCGCTGAGAAACTCGTACTTGATCTCTGCGCCAGTTCACAGAAGGGAGGCAACCGCCAACCTGCGCTGTGTAACTGAAGTAACTGTGATTGAGAGGATTAGCGGAAAGCTCAAACAAGGATATTAGCAATGATGAAAGGAATCGAGGGTCAGGGCTGAGATTCCAAAAAAGCATTGCAGCACAAACATCATTGTTAAATGGTAGAGCGAGCATCACATTGAACACTCTCTCTACCAGTTGGGATGATCTTAAATTTCGCGAGTGAAACCTTGTTCAACTTTGGTAAACTTTGGCACATGAATTTGCATCATCGACCAACAGCACAACTGCTTTGGCTGCGTTGACCTCTGAATGGGGCGGTCCGTCCTACTGCAGCGCAGAAGATCCAAAATGGAGAAAGCGCTAATTTTAGCAGTGTGAGTCCATCCGATTTAATATAATACTTCACGACTATGAACTATTCCAAATAAAAGAGGCAGCATGTCATCAGTCAGTCCGAATGCTGGATTGGATGATATAACCTTCTTGATATAAACATCTTTTACTTGTGTTTTCCAGTTTATGATTGGAGAGTTAGCTAGCTTGATATGAAGCAGAAGCAGAGCTAACAGTACTCTTCCCCTCCTCTTTTTTCTCTCATTCTCACCACAATATCGCTAGCCACAGCTTAAATTTATAAGTACCGGCTTAATTGCTAACTGCACCAAAATGGAGAACCTTTTTGGTCGCCAATCTTCCGCTCCCACCTTGGTCATGCCTATTTCACCAGAAATTTACAGCACACCCAAGAAATCAGGGAAGTTGTCCCGGGCCCAGGCCGAGTGGGAGATCAGGGGATCCATTGCCATGTGGATCCAAATTTTTTGTTAAAAACAAGGTTTTGTCCCTGGCCAGTGCATTATATAGAGTGAACCTGGGTACACCACTGGTATTGAACATAACAAAAAAAGTGACTCGCTTGACAAATTAAATATATTTCATTATTATTTATTTGGTGAACAGAATACAGTGCATCTTTAAAACCATTATATAAACATGACATTAAATTCACTCAATAATATTGCTTGTAATAATGTTGCCATAATCTTTGAAGCACATCCACTGAATATTGTTTTTGGAGTGCAGAGTTAGAAAAAATGGGGCAGACCCCTGAACTGGAATTAGGCAGTATGTATAAAAAAACAAAAAGAAAATCAGACATCCTCTCCCCCCTAACACTCTACAGCCTCCCTCCCTCTGTAGTTTGTTTTCCTTTTTTTTTTCTTTTTAAACATTGTGCAGGGGACATTAATCACAGAGCCACTGGAGGTCAGGGGCAGTTCGCGGATCAGTGCTAAGCAAGTGAGCGAGGGAACAAGAGGCTGAGAGAGTCAGTGAGCTTCCACAGAGAGGCTGCACTGCTAAAGCCCTGTCGAATGGGCTTTAGCGCAGAAGCCTGCTCCAGTCCAGTCCCGAAACACGGACCAGGTGGGAAGAAACAGTGGGAGAACGGTTCTACAGAAAACTAGTCTCTTGTGGCAGTCTGCAGGAAGTAAGCATGGGAAAGAAAAAGGTACTGGCAACTCTCTTGGTCTTTCCTTTTCAGCCATGCTGGTCGGAATGGAGAAATAAATCAGATGGGGCACTTATAAAACTACTACGATCTTACATTATAATGCGTTTTTGTTGTTTGTCAAGTAAACAACGACGCGTTGACTATAAAAATCTACGTAGATGAATATTCAAGTTTTTTTTTGACTAATCGTTGCAGCATTGTTGGCGTTAATGGGGATTTCTCAGACCCTAAAAAAGTGCAATATAGTGTCCCACAAGGTTCTGTTTAAACCCCATGTTGTTCTCTCTTTATATCCAGCCGCTTGGCCATATAATTCGCAAACATAATATTGTCTTTCACTTCTACGCTGATGATACACAATTATACTGAAATGTTATGGGCATCATTACATAAAGACTCAAAAAAATTATGAAAATCTTCCCATAAAACAACATGACATAAATGTAACTCAGTAGACCAACATGAGAAGGCATATAGGCGCACACACACCCAGATTAAAACACAACACTACACTGTGGTGTAAAGTGTTGCAATTGTGCTAAACTTTGTTAATGCGTGTGAAACACACACACACACACACACACACACACACAACGCACACAGAATCAAGCCTAGTGGCTTGCGCTGTAATATAAAAAAGCTCAGGGGGATTTCTCAACAGGCTCTGATAAATGGTCATGATAAATGACCCAAGTCTCTCAACACACACACACACCCACCCACACACCCACACATGTGGCCTCAGCTCTGGACTATATTCAACTCTTAACTGTGAGTCACTCAAATGAAAGTGAGTGAAAGGGAGTCTGGAGAATCCATTTAGGCCCTATCAGTTTTGTATGTGATAGTTGTGCCTTTAGAAGCATTTTAGCTCAACGGTACTCATGACTTTCATCTGTGAAAGACAAACTGATAGTACATTTCTAGTATTCCCAGCTTGTCCTCCCATCCCATTATAACACAAACTGTTGGACTCTTCCACTCTACTTGTAATATGTAATTATTGTACATGTGATACAAGGGACTCAGAAGATGGTGAACTAATTGGTTAACTTAGTGATAGACTAATATCGAACATCGGTAACAGCCAAATAAGTATTTTTCTTCCAACCGATACAAAAACAAGAATACCCTGTATCTACTTAGCATTTCAGTCCAAATACAGCGGGTTCAGTGGCAGATCAGGGGTTAAGCCCTGATTTATACGTCTGCGTCTGCAAATCTGCGAACATGTGCAGGCGTTGTGCGCAGATGCTGCATAGGTGTCTGCCATCATATTTGCATGTAATGTTAATGTGTGCACTAGTGTGGCATGTACCAAACCAGAATGTATAGAAAGCGAAAAACGAAGAACACAGTCTCGTATTTCACTGTAGTAGCGATAATGAATAGAAGAAAAAAAGTACTGGATGCAATAAAAAAAGAATTTAGTTGTTTACACTGTACAGGAATATCATTTGAGTCTCATCCCAACCCTAACGCTACTAAATAAACTTCCCTGCTCAACCAATCAGCGTTTGCTTGACACAGAGGACTGCAGATTCACATGATGTGTAGTTGAGATTCTCTGCGTCGAGATGCAGGCACGCTTGCATGCATCTTTGCAGTAGTATAAATCAGCCCTGACTGAAACGTTATGAGTTCAAATCCCAAGACTGCCAGAAAGCCACCGTTGGGCCCAAAACTCTCAACTACTCAGCTTCTATGCTTAAATCGTATTCTGTCTCACTTACAAGGCTACTTTCACAAGCACATTTTTGGCATCCGTCAGAAAACACATTGATAGGCGTTACTGGTTTGTTTGGTAGAACATGAATAGAAATATCCAGAAATCAAATGTGATTAGGCTAGCCTTCTTAAGGTAAAGTGATAGATTGGGATTGTATAGATCTGAATGTGAGCTGACGACCGTGATTAGTCTTTACTTCATTTTGCTTAACATTGACATGAATGACTGAAGCACCGCCTTAGACCGTCTCCAACTGGCTGACGTATGGTCACGTTAGAATATGCTACATCAAGATTTCAACTCTGCTGAACTTGAACAAATGGATGACGGAGCACCGTTTTTAATAAATTGTCATGCGTTGTCCACCAGCGCACTGTTCTCATTGAAATCAATGGCAGGAGATAAGTTTTTGACGGATACCAAAATGTCCAAAAAGTGTCTGCCAAATTAATAAATGTAACTGTAAAATAAAATGCAACAGTGTATTAGCTAAAATAAATGTAAAATGGATAACAAAGAGCTGCATCTCTCATTTCATAATTATGACAAAATGCCCATATTTTGTTTTTTTGGTTTTATCAGCAACAATCACAAAGAAACGGCTTGTGCGTCTAAGTATAAAAAGTATAAACAAGAACCAGAGGCAAAGCTGGAATAAAAAAAGTTTAAAAAAGGAGAAGGAGCAGCATGACAGCAAAAAAAGGAATAAAAGGGATGGGGATGAAGTAACTGTATGAACACGGCATCCTGCTCTCCTCCACAGTACTGTGTAAAGTAACTTTATGAACTCTGCCTTCTGCTTAGGTCCATTTGTCCAGAGATGTGCCTTCCCAAACAGGGCCCAGATAAGTGATCAACTATCACTCACCCCACCTCCTGCTCGTATACACTGTCTTTTCTTAGTGCTTCCCAGCTCACTTACCACTACCTCATCCCTCTACTCGTCCTGACATCCTAACCCACAAGAGGTAAAGAGGAATAAGAGGGGGAGCTAAGGGGGAACATTTATATCAGTTCAGGTGTGGCTGGAAGTGAGGAAGCAGGGGGGGGGGGTTGTGATTCATAAGCATAGGAATGAAAAAAGGCCAAGGGAGATATCAACCAGGAATTAATCAAAGCTGCTAAAAATACCGAAACGATAAGTCACGGTCTAACTATTAATAGAGATGGCAATTTTTTACAGGGTGTGGACAGATTCATCATTGCCTGGGACAGTCTTAACTTGTATTTAACTTTCTCAAGTTGTTCAGCTAACTAGAAGTAAGTGCTGAACATCTGCATAAATATCCTGTGGCTATAAAACCTCCTTCTATGGGATTAGAGTAAACTGTAGAATTTAAGAGCATTGTTCTTATTAACCTGCGGCAGGCCACCATTCATTTCCTATGTAAGTTCACGACAAACAATATGGTGACACACAACAAACGACATTTGAATTGAAATACTACTTATGACCTATAAAGCACTAAATGGTCACGCGCCACAGTACTCAAACGACCTTTTAGTCTATTATGATCCGCCACGTCTGCTTCGATCAAAAGGTGCAGGTTCTTTATCAGTACATAGAATAATGAAAACTACAGCAGGGGGCAGATCCTTTTCCCACAAAGCCCCCCAGCTATGGAATAGTCTTCCTGTTAATGTTCGAGACTCAGACACAGACTCAATCTTTAAGTCTAGGCTGAAAACCTACTTGTTTAGCCAGGCGTTTTGTTAAATAGCTTCATAAATTCATGGGCATAGAGAGTTTTGATAAACTGGGATGTTTTGATGCTGTCGCCCCACTTTCTTGCTGTTCACTCAGGTTTGTTGGCGGTGGAGTGGTGGAACGCTGATGTCTCAGGGTGCCCTCATGCCTATGTTACCTTCTGACTCTCCCTCTTAGTTATGCTGTGATAGCTAGACCTGCCGGAGTCCCCGCTTGCATTCTGATCACATTGTGCACCCTTTTAAGCCACTGTATGATAAGATCATACCTAATAATCTGTTCTCTCTGTCTTTCGAGCTGCACGTGCACTCCTGCTGCCCGATGTGATGCCCAGATCCTGAAACACTTCTCCTGCTGTGACCTGCTCGTCTCGCTATCCGAACCTGCCTGATGCTTTGTTCCTGTCCTGTTCTTCCTGCTTCTTCATCTGGAGCTCTCTGAACTTCTGACTCACCTCTTGTAGTTGTGAATACTCTATTCATATGGATACCCTAAAGACTCGCACTTCCCAAAAACAGTTTATGTTTTTCCTTGCCACCGTCGCCTCTGGCTTGATCATTAGGGATTTAGATCTACATATGGATTTTTGTAAAGCTGCTTTGTGACAATGTCTATTGTTAAAAGTGCTATACAAATAAAATTTAATTGAAATTGTATGCAATAATTTATGTAAATTTATGGACACTTCTTCCTACCTGTAACGTGTACCGCATGTGTAACGTGTACCACACGGGAGAAGAGGCAGGACGCAAGTGCGGACGTTCGGTGTGTTTATTCACAGGGTTAATCCATAAATCATGATCAAAAGAC
>JAOUQW010000015.1:16467431-16491831 GCA_028565825.1 Olivaichthys viedmensis
AAATATGTATAGACGTAATAAGCAAAGCCTCGCGCTTGTGTCCTCGTGCTCACGCCTACAACCCGTGACACCTTACTACCATTGCATCTGGTTAGATGCTAACTACGTTTCGTTGTACTAGTACTTGTACTCTGTGTAATGGCAATAAAGTTGAATCTAATCTAATCTAATCAAAGACTCCCCTTCTGTGTCACAGACCTTATTGGGTTAAATTACCCAGTGTCCTTGATAAATATGCTCTGAATTCACTGAAATGATCGTTTAATTATCTTGTGTGACAGGCTATGGTGGCAGGAAACAGCAAGTCAAATTCCCACATGTGCAAAAAGGCAAGTTTTTTTTTCCATTCACCGTAGACACCCCTGCAGCTGTCGATGCTTAAAGTCCCGCTTAGCATATGATAGCCAAAAATAATAGCTGGCAATAATGTGCCTTTTCTTCTCCATCCAAACTCTTGTTTTAGTCAGGAACCTGCTTCTTCTCAGCACGGCAGTAACAATCTTTTTGGCACAACGCAATATGTTCGCATAGCTGGATCACACTTCAGTTACTTTTAATAAATAACACAACCAAGCGAAAGGCCTTGGACTTAACTGATCATTGGTACAGGCCTTTAAAAGCAGACTGAAGATAGTCCATGTTTCCATATCTTTCTGCTGCGTTCACTGTTTTCTTTCAGCTTGGGCTCTGAGGAGAGTTAAACCATAAATACTTCCAGTCGCCCACAGTAAAGATAGAGCCAGATCCAAGGCAAAATTTAGTCCCTAACTTTCAGCCAGTTAAGCTTTCATAAATCCTTCACTTTGGGTCGAGGCAGTTCTGAGGCTGAGGAGTTACAGGAAGAGATGGATAGGATAAGCTGATTGAACCATTCTAAGTGGCATAATTTGCAGTAATGAAGTCGTTTATATGGATTCTAAACTTGATAGTAGGATTTCGGAGCAGATGAAAACCTTTGTTACATTAGGATATGTGGAAATAAATGAGTCTTATGGCTCCTGGACTAATTGTTCAATAAAGTAAAAAAAATATTTTTTTTAGATGTGGAATCCAACTAAAAATGAGAATGTGGTGAATTGCGCTTTTCTGTCTTTAGTGAATAAATATATACACCCACCATTACCACTAATTCTTATAATGAATAGAATTTTTATTAGAGTTGTAGCACAAATATACAAGTCAATGTACAGTACTGTGCAAAAGTCTTAAGCACCCTAATTTTCTTATATAAATATTGTCTTAGATGTTTATTTAATGTTTTCTGAATTAGTGCATCAGTAAAAAAAAAAAGAAAGAAAATGTAATAGTTATAGAGAAATTTTTGTATGTCATTAAATAAAGTAACATATTACGTAATAGAGCACTTTTTAGATTAAAACATAATCCTGGTTGTCTGGGATTTTACCTGCAGAGACAGAAGCAAGTGAAAGCCTGCAGAACTGTGGCAAGTTCCCCAAGAGGTTTTGAACAACCTACCAGCCTATTTCCTTATAAATCTGCACGACAGTGTGTCTAAGAGAATTGATGCAGTATTTTAAAAAAAGACTGATTACACCAAAAATGTATTTTAGTTTGAGGTTTTTACTGTTTACTGGTTGTATAGTACATTACTTTATTGAGAAACTTCATTATTTTTGAAAGCATCTTAGCTTTACAGAATTTTTCTTACATGTGCCTAAGGCTTTTGCACAGTACTCTGCTTTAAATAAATGGTAAATATTAACCCTTTTCTAAAATAGCCAGCAGATAGGTAGCCCTCCACAAGTCTCAATATTTAGGATCAAAGGTAAGACAGATCTGCCCCTCTCTCATTACAATATCGTCAATCCATCCCATCTCCACTCACTAATGCTAAAGTCTGTCATTTACAATTCCTACGTATTTCTGCCCATACCTCGATAATGACACAGTAACAAGTCCAAACACAGAACTTGGAAAGCTCAGCTCAAGTAAAAGATTTGCTCGCTTCAGATGACACGTAGATGACCAGATGATTAATCATGGCTTATAGTGATATGGCGCTATGGTTGTGAATTCACTTAACACTTGGTCTCATGACTGAACAGAGTGGCTGCGTCGGTTGATCGTATTAGCAGATTTCTCAATGTGCAGGTTTGCTACAATTAAAAGACAATTAAAGGAAGCTATTAGAGAACATGGTGAAAGATTTGCATCAACAAAGAAGAAATACTTTTACACTTTATTGTAACTGACAAACCATAATCTGTTACTTAGGGAGGACCGCAGTGAATAATATAATATTAAGGCACGATGGACTCTGTTTTCATGATCCTAAAGAAAGCGCACAAATAATGCATAAAATGCATCGTGGCGTTTGCATATGTGTGAGGCAGATATGTTCTTGGTAAAAAGGGGTGGGGTTATAATTAATACATTATCAAAAGGTGTGGTCAGATCATATCCATACCCATTAGCTTCTCTTATTTCCTTTAAATAGTTCAGGAGTGTGCCCCAGTGGCTTAGTGCAGTGATATTTATGTAACGACATACGATTGGATTTCACTTATTAATAATTTAGTGGTTTGAAAAGAAAAAAAAGCTGAAATAACTTACACCAAATGCG
Source organism: Olivaichthys viedmensis (assembly GCA_028565825.1). Taxonomy (NCBI): domain Eukaryota; kingdom Metazoa; phylum Chordata; class Actinopteri; order Siluriformes; family Diplomystidae; genus Olivaichthys; species Olivaichthys viedmensis. The sequence goes on from JAOUQW010000015.1 coordinate 16,470,016, forward strand.
TTTACGGTCTTCTCGGGAGTTTTTGTGGGTGTTCACTTACATGTGTGAGCTCTCTGGGACATTGAGTTTATATCAGCTTCCTCGTCTCTATCATAGCAATAAATTTGGTCTGGGATTTAACTTGTTTTGTTAGACATTCTTTTGTTTCTATTAAATATATAATGTTCTATATAATGTAAATAATTTGCTTATGCCCAACCAATGTAGCAATACGCCAATGTTGCACCACTAATCTATGCTTGTGCCGGCACGAAAATAAAGTCCTATAGGCTGTCCACTGTCAAAGTTCACACTAAGACAATAGCCTAGATTTAAGTCATCTCTGAGAGATGGAGGTCTACCAAAACCTCACAAACACCCCAAAGCTCATGAGGCTCAACCTCAATCATGACACAAGAGCTGTATAACCCTTTTAAAACATAGACGCTTATAGCAGAGTATGTTTTTGCATCTTACAGCATGAGGCAGGCCACTTATAAATCAATGTATTCTGTATCCTCATGAGCTATAATAAAATAATTGATATATATTGTTTAACTACGTACTTTCACTCACCCCATTCCCAAGTGTGTGAGGCTCAGAAAATCTACAGCTGCTGTACTGTATCTTAAACACTTTTTCAACAGAAGGTCTTTTATCAGACCTTTACAGCCAGCCTAAATGTCCCAAACCCTGACGGTAGGTAGCTCTATAGCTCTGTCCCTTTCAGGTTAATCCCTTATTAACTGGTTTAACTGAACCAATAAATAAGACAATGACATGCTAGATAGTTAGATGGATCTTTAAACCTGAGTTTTTTAGTTGGACAAGTGGCATTCGGTGTCATCACAGGTAAAGTGATGTCGCTGGAGGTATACGAAGGTTAAATCCAGCAGCCTTGCCCTCATAAGACAATCAAACTCAGCTATTTATACTGGTCTTTTTCACTCAAACTATGGGCACATTGCTATACTTTCAGGCTCCATTTAGGCCTGTGATTAATTAGCCCAAGATGGCAATAATGCTTGTTTTCAAAAACAATACAGCCCATATAATGTTGATAAACAACTGAAGCTGTACAATCACTTATTAGGCCATGTCTCAGTTTTACAGAATTATAGCCTCGCTTCTTCATGTGCTACCCACATGTGTCCTTCTCCTCTTTCCTCTTTCTGACACTCAGATGTTTTATAAATGAACACTTGAAACCGTGCCATGACAATTCGTGAGGAGAACAAAAGAAGCCCCCAAAAATGAATGAGGGAGCATTCAGATGAAATTCTTTGCTTACATTATTCAAAGCTCTTATTAATCAAAATCATACCCTTCTAAATCCATATACACACAACATCAATTTGAATTGATTTCTAAAAATGTGTTCCAGAAATACAACAAAATATGACAGATTGAATCCGCACAGTCATCTGTTAACAGTTTCACAATACCCGCGACATGGCACTGACATGTATATTGCGCTTTGGGAACAGTAAAATCTTACTAAGTCGTGATAAATGCAGTCATGCGTTCCACATCAGCACAACGCAAAGCTGATGCCTTTGAAACAGGGCCATAGCATTTTGGAGAGGGGGGGGGGAATGGCAATCTCTGTTTTCCTTCTGGTCCAAAAACAAATGGGGCAAGAGCCAGAGATGGCCATTTTCTGTTGTGACGTGCTGTTTTGCTTTGTTTGTTGCCGCTGCATCATATTAACTGCGCCTGAAAAACATTACAGCATGCACGGTCTTCTGCGGTCGTCCTGGTAATATGCAGCTAGATGGAAAATCTGGGGCCGTGGAGTGAAACTTAAGGGGATAATGTTGATACGGCGGGAGGAGATGCACCGGATTAGTGGATCCATGGCACAGCATGCCACTGGCTGGGAATGAGGTTTTGGCAGAACTGTAAGCGATATTGAAAAGGAAACGCTCATATTATAGAAGAAGGATGAAAGGACCACGAGTGGCATAGGTGGTTCAAGGATATATCCCATTAGTTAGGGATGTCTCAGGGTTTAGTAGTTTAATAGTCTATGCCTCAGACGCTCCGTGGGCCGCAGGCTAAATTCAGTACACTTTTCTGGCTACAAGCTTTCAGAGTCTCGAAGGTTGCAGTCTGACTGGCTATCCACGCTTCCGTGTATGCACTTCTTGGTACCGTTATGTGCACCGGTTTCTGGCAGGAAAACAAACCTTTGAACACTGTGACACAATGAGCTTTTTGGAGCAAGATGTAGTCACTGGACTGAAAAAAGTTCACAGCTTCCCATTTTAAAAAGTTTATTAAGAGTTTTGTTTAAAGCAGTTAGTGGCGAGTAAACGTGATACTCTCGCGAGTTTGCCGACGGGCTCCGGGAAAAGTTCTTGGTTGTGTTTAGTGACGAAAGGTACAAGACTCTCCAGCGAAGGCTAGACGTCTGGCTTGCGAGGCCAGTGGTTTAATAATGGTATGGTAGTACAACTGGAAAAGCTGCAAGATTCCTCTAAGGATTCTTGCGCATTAAAGTTCTTACGCATTAATGAACCTTAAACACTCGTAGTCTCTGAGAAAAAAAGCAATTAAGTAAACCATCCTTTTGCAATAGTATTAGCATTGTCAGGGTTGTGATAAAGAGCTGAAGAAAAAGAGATGGGTGTCGTCTCCTCACTGAGCACCTCCACTCATAGATCCAGATGTGCACAGCTGGGTCCGCTCTAATCTTATATAAACATTCGTACCGACTTTCACACGGCACCGACACCGTTACTCTACGTACAAGTGATCCAGAGACATACACAGTGACACAGGAAAAAGAAACAGTTCTAATGTCGATTAATGAAATCAAGACTTTTAAACTATGCTTTCTAAGTGTGATTAGCTTGCAGTTTGTGATAAAGACCCAGACATTTCCCCTGAGCTCCAACCTGTATATCTTTCACTGTCCTGAGTATATTTATGTATATCTTGGACTTCACTTAATAATATTCAGTGTCGGTTCTGTGCATGCACCAAATAAGTAACCATTATTTTCACTAAGAGACAACTAGACCAGTAAAGTGTGTTAAAGGAATACTACAGCGTTTTACAACCTAATCTCTATCTATCGCATTTGAACCGTATGTGCGATTACCACAGACAATAATTTTGCCGTACTGAGAAAATAACAGAAAACCTGTTTACTGGAAACCCACTTACAATGATAGTCTAAGGGAAGTTGTTGGGGCAAATGTTTATGCAAAACATGTCTTTTTGTAGAATGCATTTATGAATTCTTCAGTCAAAGGTATTGACAAAATCATTTCTAAACCTGTATAATTCATTCTTTCAAAGATGGGACATTTTTGATTTGATGTCTGACTCCGATACCACAAAACCTTTGGGAACAGGAATTACTTTTTACTGTATTGCTCCAGTGTTGGAAAGTTGAATAAAAGTACATAAGAACCGCTTTGGTAAGACATACTCTCATGTCTGTCTCATCCTAAAACTTATATTTTTATAGTGTTGTAGTTAAATTTGCATTATATAGTGACATATTTTAAACTTTTATTGACAAAATTCAACAAGTGCCCTTAGACTTCCATTAGTGAGTTTTGAGTGAGTTCTGTTCTTTTCTCATTAAAGGTTAACTTGAAATTATTGTCCATGGTAATCACACATACACTACAGATTTAGTGGATAAAGATTAGGTTAAAAATGCTAGGGTATTCCTTTTAACGGCAAAAGTAAGCAAAATTTTACACAGGTTTTACCTTAAACTCTTTTTCTGAATAACAAATATAGTGGTTCTGGTTTCATCTCAAAGATTTATGGACTCTTTCTTTGGCTGTTGTTTTGAGCCAAAAGCTAATCAAAAGGCTGTCAACGTCACTTACGACAACAGACAAATCCTTGCCAAAGGAAATTCTCCATGACAGTCTAAGGTGCATCCTAACTCAAACAGCATCTAGCACTGACAGAACTAAACCACCCCACAAAGTCCGGAAACATTTGAAATGTCTATGACAGAGGAGCCAAAACATGGTGATTAAGATATGTGGATCTGGATCAAGAAGGTCCCAGTGGTCCTAGAACTGGAAACACATGAAGAAATCACGTTACCTGGCTCTTCTTACTGGCGTCTCATAAAAAAAGGCTAAAAGGATACAGGAATAAGAAAATTAAAAAGAGGAAGAAAATTGGCTGAAAACCAAGGAAAAAAAGAGAACAAAAGACCAATGCTGATAGAAAGAGATCCACAAACAAAGACCAAATGAGACATAAAAGATCGCTTTCATGCATACAGAGATAAGAGGGATAAAAAGCAGGAGACGAGAGAGAAAACAGGAGAGAGAAAACCTCTCAAAATAAAGGAATGTTCCTTGTCTCAGAATCCTATCAACCAGACTGCTGTGACCTATATAAGCTAAGCCCTGTGTGCCTGTTGCCGTGGCCCTCTGTAAACACAGCCAGCCTTGTGAAAATCTTATACAGGGTCCAGATGAGGTCCAGTGATAAAGAACCTGTATTCTAGAGCCCTCTGCTGCACCCTTTCAGACTCCTTATCTGTGGACCATCACCCACCACCTGCATTCAGCATGCCAGCCTTTGACGGACAGCTAGCACCGCCCCCAACCTGCTCCCCGCTCGGCCAACCAAAGGCCTCTTTTGTCTTCTTTGAGCTCAGGGACTGACATCCACAGAAGGGGGCTGTCTAACAAGGCGAGACCAGAGAGGGTGCCATGGAGCAGGGCAGAATGTCAACAATAAAAGCCCTCCTATGTAGACCGAAAGCAGGAGTGCGAGTAGAGGCCACAGATGAATAACCTCAAGTGGCTGCGCTATGCGAAAAGGGCTCAAAGTTCAAACAAATACATATATTTGAAAAAATTCCCTTTCAGATCAGAGCAACTTCCATACTGTTTTCCTTCCACAACAGTTTGCTCCATTTGTTTCCAATCATTGGGTCCCGAATGTAGTAGAACACAATGGAGTTTTGTGGAGTTTGGATGAAAGGTATGCAGACAAACCAGATGACACAAACAAAAGTCCCCTCCTAAATCTGCCACCCTTATGACAGGAGCAACCGCTACGGGTGGTGCTGCTTCTACAGGATCCTCTAAAGTTCACTGTTTACAATAGCCTTTTCCACGAAAACTAAGAGTCAACCTAGGACACTGAACAATGTTGGCTGAGTGTTTACTCAAAAAAATAAACACAATACGGGCTACTACAGGTGGGGAAGGAAAATGGAGGACAATCAAGCTGAAAGAAAATAGGACATTGAGTATGGTTAGGGATGCACTGATCTGATACTGAGTATTGGTATCGGGGCCGATACTGCCCTGACACCCTGGATCGGATTTTACATTTTTCTGATCCATTGTTCGACGATGCAAATCTGCATTTTAAAGATTAACAAAACGTAAACTTGATACAAAGTTTCGTACGTGAAATGTATTTGCAGCGGAAGTCTACGAAGCAAAACCGTTCATAGATATGAATTCTATTGAAACGCTTGTCATTTCGCTTGCTAGTTTGACTGAGCCTAAAAAAAGGTCACGCTAAGACAACAGCCTAGATTTAAATGAACTCTGAGAAAATGATGAAGTCTAACAAGACCCCAAAACCTCTCAAAACTCCAGATTCTCAACCTCAATCATGATTCGGACAGCACTGGGGCTGTAACCCTAGAGTATGTTTTTGGATCTTAATAACTATAAAGCATGTCACTTATAAATCCCCTCTGTGCTCCTGAGCTATGTGAGAATAATTGATATATATGTTATTTAACTATGCACTTTACTGAACCTTGGCCCTGAGGGTGTGCGCCTCAGAAAATCTACAGCCGCTGTAATGGGACTTCTGCGAAAGCATCACTCTCCACTTCAACACAAGCTCCTTTGTGAAACATTGACCGCCAGGCTAAATGTGCAGAACCCTCACAGTAGTGAGTTCTCAAAGCACAGAGCAGGATTTACAGCGGGAGCTCAGGACTTAGCTCCCGTCTCTGTGAGTAAAAGCTTTGGCCGAGGGATGCAGTATAGAGGTCTAGCCCAGCTACGCATGTCAGAGGTGAGTTAATTGAGGGGGGACTGCGAACGGTGACTGCACAAGATGCACGTGTTACACTCGACAGGCGTGGTGCGGAGGTCCATTTCAGCTTTAATTTAATAGTGAGGAAAGGGTAATATATCAACTTCTCTGCATGTGGTGGGGAAACATGACTTCATGACTGAGAGTTCACAAAATTGCACTAATGTGTGTGTAGCGATACAAACAGGAAAATGAACATTTCTATAAAAATACATATCGGCACAAAAACTCTAGAAAATGGTTATCACTGGCTGTGTGTGAAATCTACACATGGATTGTGCATTATCGAAGGTTCTCTGCATGTTTTCCTGTGTGAGTTCATGGTTTACATAAAGTGGTCGCTTTCATCAGGCAAATGCCAGCCACCTTAATCCCTAGGCCCTCTTTGGAGCATAAACAGAGGATATTCGCAGCAAAGTTATATGTAGTCATGGAAAAGTAATTTATTCAGAGCAAGAGGCCAACCAACTTTCTGCTAAGTCGTTTTTAAATCCTATTAATCCTAGTGCGCACGTGTTACCATTATAACTCCAGAACTCGCGCTGTTATTTCAAAGTAAAAAAAAACAACACTGGTGTGCGAGTTGTAGGTAAAGGTGTTATCCTGCGATTGTGTTCCCATTTCAAGCAAACACACATGGACTTGACCCTTATTTAAGTGGTGTGAACTAACCGCTAAGTGCGCTACACACCTGCTGTGCAGAAACACTTAATCACCACCTGCGGCACCGAGCGAAAATTCCTCCGTAGGCTTGTGTAAAGCAGAATAAGTAAGGAAAGCATTTCAAATCAACATTTAAAACATGCCTACTGCACTCCAGGGGCACAGAAAATCTGATTTAGTTTTAAGTTTTAAGCGGTTTTTTTGTAATTCCACATTGTGGTCACATGGCACTGAAAATGACACAAGTGTACAACCTTCTGCACACGTGCACACACAAACTCCTATCCTATGAAGAGGGAACGTTTGGGATTTCTCAGTGGCAAACATGAAATAAACATAAAGTAAGTTTGAAAATGCACCCTATTCACTATACAGTGCTCTATTTTGGAGCCATGTCTGAAAGCATAATATCTCACAATGCACTACAAAGGATGTAGTGCTAATGTACAAATGATATATCCCCGCAGGTATACAGTATAATACCCAAAATTAGGAGTGTGGCTCCATATCAGACGCAGGAATAGAGCATTTTTTTAGCACTTATTATTTTTAAATGACAAAAAAACACATTTAATAGACAGTGCACGTTATAGGCCAGCGTACAAGCACACACACACACACACAATGCTAATATGGAACAGTATGTGGTTTCCGGCAATTCAGTCACTCTGTTATGTTTTCTTAGTTCAGGATTTGGATCATATGAACAAAGTGAACATCAAATAAAGATCATTTCTTTCTCATTTTCTTATTCTGTGTTTTCTACATGGCTAATTACATATGGAGTTTCCTGTCTCAGAGTACAAAGGTAATTCTGTCAAATAACTGAAGACAGTGATACACATTTTAACTTCTTAGGGATTCCGAAGGGGTTTTCAGCGTCAAAAGAACAAGATAGTCTTTTTTTTCTCTCGTGTCCACGCAACATGATAAGCAGCCATGCTTGCACAAGCATAAACACAAAGCCACTTCCTGATTGGTCGATGTGAGTTAAATCGTATCGGCTCAGCTGATATGTCACACATCACAAATTCAAGCAAATAGCGCTCAATTTTTTTTCACATGCTAAAACATTATCGGGAGCCCGTAAGCCACTCAGATCGGATACACTGCGAGCAGCGACACCACAAGCTTTTTTTGAACGATTCTGTCCCGACTGGGTCAAATTCAGGAGTTTCCAAGTCGGGATAATATCGCTATGTACTCCCAGGAGTCGTCCAGACTAATAGTTCTCACTCTTGTAACCACACATACTTTTGCTATTGGTTTTACTGTAGTTACTGAATAATTCATAGTAGTTACTAAATAATATGCTTTAAGATAAATATCTGAACAATAAGCTGAGACTTTAAAGGGGTTAAAGGTCTTGTTCTGCACAAATGGATTCATTATATGGTTGGTGGTTACATCCTTGGTCAGATATTGTACGCTGTCAAAACTACAGTATAGGTCATTTCTTCAAATTCACTACCTCGAACACTTCCACCACATCTGTTTAATCTCTTTATCTCCACCTGTGCAGTATTATTGCACATGGTAATAAACTTACCTTAACAAGTCAGCAGAAATAAAACCCAGTAGGTATTAAATCTCAAGATAAGAACATAATCTTTGTGACCCTATACAGCCCAGAACAACAATACAAACCCAAATACTGGCAGTAAAATAAAATAAAAATTTCTGTGAAACTGCAGAAACTCTTGCTTTTATCACCAGAGGCAAAGACTCGAGACACTGTTGGGCCCACTACAAGATTTGTGTGTATCAAGCGTCTTAAGGATGTATGCCGTCTTTGTTATCCATCACACCTCTAATCAAGCTGAGTCAGGGGGTGGAATGTGGGCAAAAACACATGCATTCCTTCAGGATTTATTAATTATGACAAAATGCACAGAATAGAAAAGAGCTTTTGAGGACCATTTAAACTCAAAAACTAAAAGTCATAAGTCTGGAAAATCAAAAGCTGAATCCTATGTATAAATATATAAAAAGCTTGCCATCCCTTTCTCAACAACGGGCCATGCAGCATTCTGGACGGCGTGTATGAACAATGCTGATTTAAAATCTCCAGTGATGAATAAACTCTTGCAGTGTTCATCTGTGTCCAACTGGACTTATATAAACACCGTGGTAGTTAATTCGACACTGGGGATTATGCTGTGTGTATGTTCAACAAAAACCTTGGTCAGAATTAATGTAATTAATGTGAATTAAAGAGCAAACAAAACAAGTTTACGACTCAATGAATTTAACCTTCAACCTAATGATTACCTTTCCAGTGATCACCCTATATACATGCACTATTGTGTTGGAAAAATCTGAAACAATGTGTAGCAATCAGATACTACTCAAAAGTGTTGGAGCAGGAGAGCAGCTCAACAACAGAGCTTTTGTCTCATGCATGACGCTATCAAATATAAAAAAGTAAATGATCCATAGCAAAAAGCTTCCTTTGTGATGCTTTGGTCCAAAATCAGTTAGAGATCAGAAAAAACGTTACTCTAACCCTCAGCACAAGCTGGGTGACTGACAGAAAGGCTGTGAAACATCTCCAAAAGTCTGCCCGTGTCTTCTTTCATCATCAACCAATAAAAGATTACATCCATTAGTTATGGGATTTTAAACATGTACCATATCCTCAATGGCAAAACAAGAATGGAAAACGGTCTCAGCCTCCAGTGCCAATTAATTCCCAACCTGCTGTCTGCTGGAATGCGAGTCTATCCGTTCCTGGTTTTGTGGAGGGGGTTAATAACTGTCAGCTTCCAAAGGGATCTTAATTAAATTCACAGGTGGGAAAAGGGAGAGCAAAAGAAGAGAATATCTGCCATCTGTTAAAAGTAACACTAAAACCCTGGTTAAATCAGAAATGCAGATGGAGCTCCCTCAATGTGGAAAACATGTAGCCTGCCTACACACTACAGTAAGCCAGTAAATTGGATTAAAAAAAGGCAAATTTAGACAGCTTGGAATGACAGGAAAACGATTGAGCCTTGTCTTTTAAAGACAATGATAACACAGTGTCTATGTGTGTGTGCTGCTTTCCCAACGCTTGCCTCCACTCAACCTTGCAGAGCTTTCTGCTTCAACTTCCTCTTTCTCCTATAGCTTCAGACACCCCGCAGACGCCTGAGGTCTTTGGCCTCAAGGCCCCACCTCCACTATGAATGCAGGGGATTTGGCCCTTTGACAAACCATCCTTCATCAAAACCTCTGCTCTCCCCACCCATCTGTCTGTAGATCGGTCACAGCCGCCATCCTTCTTTATTTGAAGGCGGCCCCCTCGAGCCCGCTCCCGGCCTGCCGTCATGCCAATCAGGCACTCTGCTTAGCTCCAGAGTTATTCTCATGGCTACAAAAAAAGGACACACGGGGTGCCTCTTTTCAAGATCGACCACAGGACGGGCCAGGTTAGGCAAGAAAGACCTTTACTCCCCTGGGTGAAGTGAAGACAAAGCCCCTAACTCACCACCCACATGGTTTTCTCCATTCATGGAAGCTTGGGTTTGTCTTACATTCCTTCATCGCTTGCTCACTTCGACTATTATAACTTACCATTAGAAGAGTTGGTTGAGGGTCAGATTATATACTCTACATTTTGGCTACGTTAATTCTGTTGCAAACAAAAAGTCATGATTTAAAATCAGTGGTCTCAAAACACTTGAAGCAGCTATTTTGGTTCCTTTGTGTCCACAGACAGCAAACTAAATGTTGAGAGTGTCAGAAATGGTGGATCACAATTTTGCATTGTGACCATTGCCACGATGCACATAAAAAAAAAGCAACACGCGCCAAGTACAAGTAAAGGCGGCGGCAGTGACGGAAAAGTTGTCATGCTGTTAGCGGCGGGAGATAGGACACAGGCGCAATGCCGTCTTCAAACAAACATTTATTAAACTGAACATCTAACACATAAACATACACAACGTAACACAAAACAATCAGGCACAAACTGGACAGGAACAAGAGGGCTTTTTAATTCGGCCACGCCTCCTACAGCGTCAGGGAACCCCGCCATGCCTCCTGCGGCGTCAGGGAATTTGACCACGCCTCCTGCAGCATCAGGGAACCCTAGCACTCCTCCTGCAGCATCGGGGAACTCAGCCACGCCTCCTGCGGCATCAGGGAATTCAGCCACGCCTCCTGCAGCATCCGGGACGGCCTTGGCGGTCGTCATCAGCCCTCCCCACAACCCCCAAAATGTCCAGGGGGCTTTCTTTCTCCGCTTCTGCGAGGCTCGTGACTCGGGCGAATCGTCACGGAGCCGCGATCGGGTAGCGGTTGGCAGCGACTGTTTCTAGCTCGGCTGCGCAGGGAGCTGTTGCGGCACGGCAAGTGGCGCCAGCAAGGCAGCCAGCACACCGAGCCGGGTCCGCCGGGCCTCGCCTTCCTAGTCGAGTCTGGCCAAGCCCTTCCTTTTATCAGGAGGCGAGCGACCACTCTGATGCAGTGACCAATGCCACCATGGCGGCGTCATTGTAGAGCAAGCGTTGATGTTCTGTGAATTCTTCCACCAGCTCATCCCAGCCCGTTGTCCTCACAGCATGGCTTGCTGTGTCCATCTTTGGTGCCTGATTCTGTCACGCTGTTAGCGACGGGAGACAGGACACAGGCACAAAGCCGTCTTCAAACAAACATTTATTAAACTGAACATCTAACACGTAAACATACACAACGTAACACGAAACAATCAGGTACAAACTGGACGGGAACAAGAGGGCTTTTTAAACACTTCCTAATTACTAACAAACGGCATGCAGGTGGGGACAATCACAGCACAGGGAATCACAAACACAAACAATGGGCGTGTGGCGCTCGTCGCCGTGGCAACCACCACGCGTAATGCAGCGCGAGGTGGCGTACACGTGACAAAAGTGAAATGGAAATTAAGTGCCATTCAAGTCTGGGTTCAAATAAAGAAGAGAAACTGGTGAAGCTATGACATCAGAGAGAACGTCTATGATGTCTCACTTTGGATAATGAATTTTCCATGTTGTCCTCTTCTCCCCAGCCATGAACAGCTCCAAAAAGCTTGCCGTTTAAATCATGTCTTTTCAAGGCTCTGGTGTTTTATCGCACAGTTTATAGTCAGCTTTACGCTATGGGATATGAAATATATAAAATCTCCCTTCCAGTCCTTAAACCATGTCCTATATAACACCCCTTTTCTTTCATCTCTCACTATAAGTCTCATTCTCAGTTTTAGCCTGTCCTCTCTCGGTCCCCACTTGGTTTTCTCGCTAAAACCATTTTTTTTATATTCTCCTTCCTTCTATGACTAACTTGAAAATTTCCATCCATCCTCCTTTTTCTTTGTATCTATTTGTAAAGTACTTTGTAATGTATTTTGCCATATTTCCTAGACACCTAAACAGTCAGCTTGGGCTTTTTTATGTGTTTTCTGGCCACTGAAACACGGTGCAGTATAAATCGGCTGTCTTACACTTTTTAGTGACAAAAATATTTTTAGTAAAAGAACCAGATGAAAGTATATTTTTGGAATGGATTAAGTTTTCCAAGATTTAACAAAATATGATGATTCAGTTCATTCAGTAGCTAGTTGATGTAAGATGCTGATATCCAGGTTCTTACTAACAAAAAGTAAGAGTCTCTTCCCAGATTTCTGTTTTGATAGACAAAATATCCAAAAATAACTCTGACTGGACTAAAGTGCCCATTTGCTGTTAATGGAGAGAAAGAAATAGAAGGAAAAAGTGAGGAGAGAAAGATCCACTAAAATGATAAGATAACCAGGCAGCTACAAAAGCAGGTTCTCAAAGCAAATTACCCACACCACCAGTTAATTACAGTGGGAATCAGATGTTTTCTGCTAAGGTTTAACCTCCTTATGACATTAGAGTCATTTCAGCACATCTAAACCCGAAGATATGGTCAATGAATTAAAGCATGTTACAAATCCCATTTGTTCCAAATGTTCAGAGGTAGTCTGGTAGTCTGTAACTATTGTCATTATCAGTTTCAATTGAATCCAATTAAATTTTATTTGTATAGCACTTTTAACAGTGGACATTGTCACAAAGCAAATTTATAGAAATCCATGTCTAGATCTAGATCTCTAATGAGCAAGCCAGAGGCGACAGTGGCGAGTAAAAACTCCCTGAGACAGAGTAAGGAAGAAACCAAACTCAAAAAGGAACCCTTTCTCACGAAATATCTATTCACTGGATCCTCTCATCCTAAGTTAATAAGAAAAGAAAATCTGTGTACTAAATGATGAGTAACAAAGTCATCTTTAAAAAAGGGAAGTTGTCAAGATCAAAGGCAGTTCCTGTTATTATTCAAGCTTAGTTAATCATTTGTAGGCTCTTATCTACACAAATTATTTGGATATTTAAAGGGCTATGGTATGATGTTGTTTTTTTCACAATGAGACCAAAGTACCAAGACTTTTACAGATGAATGTGCACTCACGACTAAAAAAAAAAGTGAAATATGCTTCATATGAATTGTTTTTGGCAACAATTCCTCAAGAAGAGGTGAAAATGGCTCTACCTTCTGAGAAATACATCTTCCCAAGCTGCTCTTGCCAAACTATACAGCCTTGTTATCTTTGTTCTCCTCCTAACACTCATTATTTCTGGACAATTTTTCAAAATGGGAGCAGACCTACATCAAAAAACAACACTACCCACGCAGTCAAATCTGCTGCAGCTTCAAACTTACACAGTAACTTGACATGATTCATTGTGTTTGTTCCAATGAAGAACTGATCCATCGTTGGTTTCCTCCACTGAGAAAATGAGACGTCAGTTAAATGTCAGCGAGCCCTTTCTGCTTGCACACCTCAGCATCCCACTTCATGCTTACGAATCTCCCTTGGCCAAGCCTCCAGAAAGAAAAATGCATAATCAATTAAAGGAAGAGTTGAACGGCTGTGGTGTTCAGTAGAAGGTCCTGGTGACACTCGCAGCTGGGAAAATTTTCCATTCACTTTCCTTCTGTTGCTGGAGGACCTCAGAGACTTCGGCCTCTCAAGGATGGAGGAACCAGAACCAAAAACAAATTACACTACTGGAAATAAATGGGGAGAAGTCTATTGCGATCTCATAAGCCACTCCAAAATATGTCATGATTTCATCTGTCAGGTTTTACTAGAAGAAGGAAGAATATACAGTAATTGTGTACAGTCTAAAGATGAAAAAGTCATGTATCAACCGGTGGACACCCTGCCCTTATGCCTCTCTTGCTCTTTTTTCACATATTTACCCTCATGGCTTTTTTAATCAAACCTGGACTGTGGTTTTCCTAAATCTTGTTGACTGTAAGACTCAGACCAACATGGACTCAAATGACCCACATTCTCTCTGTTATTGCACATATCTCAGCACTCCATGAAACCACGGCTAATTTCTTTCATGTAACAAAGCACCAAGGCAATCTTGGGGTATATCCAAGACCACCTTGAAGATGTGAAATTTTGTCAGCCAATGCACCCAATATTCACCATGAGGAAACCAAAAAGACAAGCAGATTACATAGTGCTTTTTCTTTTTTAGAGGAATTAACACACATAATAAGTGTTGATAGAAATAAAATTTAACTGTTAAGAATGGTTAAAGTGATGTTTCACTCTAAAACAACATCAGACTCAGTAACTAAAGCTTGTTGCATCAAACTGTCAGTCCAGCAATCTTATTAGAAAGAGTGAGCTTGTTCACTGAAATTACCATCATTTATATTTTTACATGGAGCTTTAGTTACTGAGTTTGATGTAAGAGTGGAATATCACTTTAAAGCTGTAATGTACTTCAGCCCAAATTTCTTTTCAATTTCAACTACAACTTACCAGCCAATTATTATAACAGGGTGGTGAGTCACATGGGTCACTGTATGGAAAACACTGGACTGTAAAATAAGCCATTCCTGCCCTACGGTCTTAACTCAAGCCTAGAGACGGCCTGTAATTGTTCTGCACCATCTAGGAAACCTGGAAATTCTTCAGTCTTATAATTCACTATATTTCCTATCGTTCTGAAAACCATAAACTGAATGCTTAAACCAAAAGACTGCCATAATCGTCCTATACTTAAAATGTACATGGAGTCCTACATTATGCATTATACACAGTAATTGAATAGTAGATTCAAGAAAACATGCAATCACTTCAACAAAGTATACCAGTGCTTTAAAAGCTAAATGTTTTTTTTTTTTTTTTGTATTTTATTAAAAAACAATCCGGTTTTTAATACATGGTTCTTGCCCTTTTCTTGTGAGAAAAATCCAGACCTTTCCAAAACCTTTTCCAGGTTGATTTTTATTTTTTTTTAATTTCCAGACTTTCCATGTTCAATTTTTCTTTGTGGAGGTAATGGCTAATTTTTGAAAAGGTCATTTCCTGTATCATGCAAAATGAAAGTGTTAAGATGGCAGCGTTAGTGTTGAGGATAAGGGAACGTCTAAAGACAACTGATTTAGAACCTTAATGTCTTGGGTCCTACTTTGGCAAAATAATTTCCATACTTTTCCAGGTGTGCACGTTCCAGACCTGCAAGAACCCTGTAATATCAGCAAATTCCGACCGAATATACTGAATATCTAGCAGTCATATAATGTAACAGTGTCATTCATTGACTCAATACAAACCTTGCCAAAAATACAAATTCATTAAGAGTATAACTACAGCCAAATTTTCAAGATGCTGGAAATCAAAACACTTGGCAGGCGGTGCTAAACACCCGATTTTTAGACCTGCTATTTTCTATGGGCCAGTTGAAAGCAAACAATAACAAGGGCCTTGTCTTGATAGGCTCTGTGTTTTGACATGCTATAAAACAGCAATGAATCATACTGAATTTGCCTCACATTTGAAATCAGCAGTCCAGCCGTGCACGTCAGAAATAATAACACAGAATTCTCTACAGGCCTTGCACAGTGCAAACTGGATCTTACAGCAGGTCATCTCTTCTGTCAGAGAATTACAAACACAATTATACAACTGAGCAGCATGCACATAAACAGATGGTAATCTCCCTCACCTAGTTCAATAAATAACCACCATAGTTCCATTAAATAAGAAGTAACTTCCCAATGGGTCAAATACAGATTGGGAGAAAGCGAGTTTGCAGAACAGCTGGCACTTAAAAGAATGTTTCCAGCTAAGTAAAATCAGGTTGATTTGGACAAGTGTGTTATTGAGTTTCAAGCAGAATAATAAAGAACGTAGAAGGAGAAAATCAGAACTCGGAATTAACGCCATTCTGTTGTCTATTAAAAACGCTGGGTTGCAAGATTTCAAGTGGGTTATGACTGTCCAAGGGTTTTCAAATACAGGCCAAAGAGCATTGTTGTGACTCACTGCATGAGTGGAACCTGCTAAATGTCTATTCAAATGAACCACTCTGAGATTTATTACAGTGAAAAGCACAGAGATTGAAAGAGAGACGCAGAGAGCCGACACCGCCTTCGATGATGCAAGTAACCAGGGAAAAAAACTACTTCTGTCAGAACTGTATTATTTAGCTAGTTCATGAACATTAATGGTTAACTACGTGCAAGTTATTTGTAGTTCGTTTATTTTCTCTTACTAGCTAGCCACAGTATATCTTTGAAAACACCCTACAGAAGAAGACATTCTCATTGTTCTACTGTAGCTAACTAAATAAAACCATGTTCATTCCACATAGCTATTCTGTCCCCAACACGCTTGTAACTTCATCTTGAGCACTCTCTTTTACACGCACACACGCTTACAATCACTTTCCCTCACTCTTTTACACACTTACTTACACACATTACCATAATGAACTTTAAGCAGTAGTCAAGGAAACAAGATTTTAAAGGAATACTTCAGTTTTTCAGCCTAATCTCTTGTCTACTGCATCTGCAGCGCGTGTGATTACCATGCACAAGAATTTCAACACGTTCCCCTGTACTGAGAAAAGAACAGAAAAAACTTCCATTATAAGTGAGTTTACTCGAAACTCACTTATAATGGAAGTCTAAGGGCAGCTGTTAATGCAGTCAATAAACGTTTATAAGAACCACATATTTTTGTAGAATGTTTTTATAGATCTTTCAGTCAAAGGTATTCAAAGGTAGAATTCATTCTTTCAGTAAAGGGACTACTTTTTCAGAGGGAAGGAATTTGTGGTTATGCGTTACCAACGTAGGCTGAGCATTGCAGTACAAAGATTATTGTTAAATGGTAGAACGAGCCTCATATAGAACACTCTCTCTACCAGTTAAAATGATCTTAACTTTACAGTGATTTGGGGATAAAAACAGTTCATTTCAATCCCTGGAAAAGAAACACACAAAAAGTGGGGTGAAAATCTGGTCGTTTAGTTGTAAATAAATAACACCTGAACTACTTTAAATACGTATTTAAATACGTGACACCGATAAAAACATGTAGCTGCAACATCAGTTATGTGGAAACGTATCAGTCGTGTGATCTGTACAAAAGCATCTGTGCAGAAGAAACAGGCTGAGACCATTACACTGAAACAAAGTTATTGAAATGCAAAAACAAAAACAGTTTCAAACTGACTCAATAAATTCTCCTTGTGAATCTCATTAAACCGAACATAGCAAAGTGGCCTGTTTTGTATACGTTAAAGTGTAGCACAACAAAACTAAAAGCTGTCATTAGTCTGCCAAGGCCTCTTTCTCACTCTTCCTCTGTGTGTTTAGCTAACCGCTCACTCGCTCTGTTTTTCCTCTGGGTTGTTTTGTGAGTAAATTACTTTTCTCTGTGAAGTGTGTTGAGTCCAAACCAGTGAGGATACTAATTCATCACAAATCGCTCAGTCGTGCTTCCTCTCGCTTTTCCTGTCTCGTCCT
Source organism: Olivaichthys viedmensis (assembly GCA_028565825.1). Taxonomy (NCBI): domain Eukaryota; kingdom Metazoa; phylum Chordata; class Actinopteri; order Siluriformes; family Diplomystidae; genus Olivaichthys; species Olivaichthys viedmensis. Next base: position 16,487,512 of record JAOUQW010000015.1, read on the forward strand.
CTGCTTTCCCCACCTGTAGAACAGGGATTTCAGGGCCATGCATTCTCATTTCCTGGCCTGCTGAAATTGATGCTCGACACCAATAAATGAAGTTAAACTTGGGATTTGTCCAGACGCTGTTGGCCCTGCCAAGCTTGGCACACTTCCAAAATGAAATAACTGTTAAAAGTAGAAATCTGGAAGTCCTGCTTCAGGTAAACTCAATTTTCCCCTTGACACGCCGAGATTTTGATCCACCTCTGAAAGGCTCTGTTGGAGCCGAGAAGGCATCCCACATCCTGCCAAATATAATTTCCACCCCGAGACGGAAGATGGGGGCGGGGTTCTCATTGCCGGAGGCGAACATACAACCTGGCCACATGAGCGGTGCTGTGTTTCATCGACATCATTTTGAAAAGTAAACTGTCGAGAGTGACGGAATTTGTGGCTGCAGCTCGTCAGTGGTGAGAAAAGGACTTCAGGGAAAGTGAGAGGAGTGAAAGAATAAAACTCTACCGTACCTTTAGCCAAACACTTAGAACGAAGTCCCTTCACTGTAAGCAATCCTCACTAACACTTCCTAGTGACAGGCATGCTGTCAGTCGAGAGGTTCAGAAATAAAAAGCGCTCTCTCCCTCACTCTTGAGTTCGGTCTTTGCAGGAAAACACGCCGGATTTAAAGCTGTTTCCCTCTGTTTGGTCCTCATTGGCCTCTGCAGACTGCTTGGCCTCCGATCACAAAGCCTTGGGGGAAATTAAGCTTTTTATTTCAGATTTCCACAGTCAGAGTGGTTGGGTAAAGCAGTTCTGCCTTGCTACGCGGCGAAAGGAAAGGAACGAGAGCTGGAATGAGGAAGAAGGAATGAAGAGGAAAAAATATCTCAAATGCACCAAAAAAGGAGGAGAAATTAATGCTATAAAAACCAATCCGGAAAAGAGCAGAGAATAAAAAGCAGGCATGTTGTGAACAGATCCAGGAGGAGCCCCTCCTCTCTCGTCCCCCACTCCTGCCTCACCCACTGCCACACATCCAGGGTCAAGCTGCCAGACAGAACAACAACGCGAGCCTCTTCCTTCACCCTTTATCCTCCAGTGAAGTGGCAGAACAAACAGTGGCTTGTGCCTAATTGTAAGCCACTGACAGTGACAACTGCACAAAGGCCGGCTCTAAACAAACAGCAGTTTGAGGACACAGGAGTCGCCTGAAGTGTGTGATGAAGTGCCAGAGGCCTCGCACTCGGGGCCTTAATCACTCACTGTAGCGCTATTTTTTGTGAACAGGCACTTCACAACATCTTTATAGTTACAAATATGAGTGCAAAATCTTCAATTACAGTGGGTTTACATCCAGGAAACACAAATTAACAATATATAAGCAACGAAGGTCTTAATGTTTTTGGAAAACATGGTTTACGAAACTCCTAGTGCAGTGTTTGCTACGATGGTCTGAAGTCAAAGCGCTTTTTCTCACATGATATGGCTCTTTAAAACGCTGTCATACACTGTATTACATTATTTAAATTTAGTATGTGACAGAGCAGAAATGCCATGGAATAATGTAATAACACAAAACAAAGGGATGGATTTTTTTTCCCCCCCAATCCCTTTATGTTTCACATGGACCTTAATATCCCAGTGGCTGAAGTTGGCTTGTTAAACCAATGGCTTTGTCCTAAACCGCTTTAACAGGGCTAATCTTCAAAGCAAGCCTCTTGAGAATTCTTTACCTTCAATCCACATCCGGATTGAGGTTTCTCTAGCTACTGATAGTAATTAATCCGACAATAAATCAAAGGCAGGCAAAACACACTTGTGTGCTGAATTCTTCTGAGCATGCAAGATATCTGAGGTAGGTCTGAGGTAGAGCTGGTGAACTCAATAAAACCTATGTAAGTAACGAAACAGACATACACTATTATTTACATGCCACACACAGAAACGTTCCTTAAAAACAAGAAAGTCCTGCACAGCTCAGTATTTGTAGTGCTATAACACAGCACTACAAATGTATGCATGAACATAAATGACTATAAAATGTGGCTTGTCATCCATAATAAATAGAGCTCTAATACAATCCATTTCCAAAACTGTTCTGTATCTTAATCCCTTAAACTCCCAGGATCCGTCAACAGATCCAGACTCACAATTCTCAATCTCATAGTAATTACTGAATAATATGCTTTAAGGTGAATAATAAACTGATAATAATAAACTGAATAGTAAGCTGGGACTTTGAGGGGTACGATCCCAGCTCAACCCATATGTTTTTGGGTTTCTTGCTGCATTCACTTTGACTGGTGCAGAAAAGAAGAACACTAAACTGCAGTGCTGTGTTCCTGTTGGACTTGGGGCCTGAGCTTAGAATGATTATTTGAGCTAATCGCAATTAACCATTATATAAATACTTGTAGTCAGTCAAACAGATTGTGCCTGCAAATTTGAGGTTCATCGATTTAATCGAATCCTATTTTAATATTTTTCTCCTTGCTGTAGTTTTTGCAATAGTACAATGTATATTAGTTATTGTTCAGTAACCCTCTTTGTGTGTTTCAATAATAGAGTTGATATATTTAAGTTATTACTTGAGTCATGTCTTCCCTTTACAATTTCTTTTAACAGTCTAAAAGGCAGACAGAAATGAAAAATGGCTGTTCTTCAAAAGGTATACTTGCATTACTACACCACTATTGTGCATATAAGAGGGACATAAAACCAACAGATAAGACATTAAATCATTAATCGCAATTGTTTGTATAACAACCGCCAGCTAAAATGTTATAATTGTGACAGGCCTCGTTGGACACTGCTTCCGCAAACAGTTCGAAACTAAAAATACCCTTTGCAGAACAGTATGTTATAATACGGAAACATTTCTCTTCCACTTGGCTCTTAGGCAAATCATTAGATGCTCATAAAGTTTAATTTCCTGTGATCTTAATGGCTCAGTTGTGACATATCCATGCAGGCACAGACCTATGTGCTTGTACACACTAACACTTGCGTGAAAAGTTATGCAGACACACACACACACACACACAAACACACAGTGAAGTTAGTCAGCCAGATACTTTTCCCATTTGGGCCATTTACAGAATCCGGAACATTCACTCATTTTAACAAGAGTTGGAAGACTGATGGCAGCGAGTCACCAAGTGACACAGCATGGAGTGGAAAACGCCCAAATAACAAACAAGCCAAAATGGCAGGGGAAACAAGTTTTCTGAATAAAACAAATCTGTATACTGTTAAATTCCCCATAGATACATTCCCTTATAAGAACAAATGACTGCAGAAATTTGGAATAAAAAAGGTACATCAAATTATGAAAGGCATTCATAATATTTGATTCAGACTATTGATTATTAAATAAAGCGGGTTTTACTCTCTCATGTTTAACCTGAATAAAGCATGTATTATCATCAGGCTCTAATAGAGTCAGTGATTTCCAAAGCTATAAAGTTTCATAAAGCAATGTGGGTGGCACAATCTGAGCTCAACCCATATGGCAACAATATCACTTGGATGCTAAACATAAACGATTAGTAATTAACAATAAAAAACACAGTGACATAAATATGGCAACATTTTAAGGGTGGAACAAGCTGGAAAGTGCAAGCGGTCGAAATGCTCATTCCTTAGTGGCTTTGTCCTGTCATTCAGCAGTGTGTGAATAAACACTAAAAGCCATGCCAGGTATAAACCGTCTATCATACTGTGTGAAACTGGCCAATTTGGGAATGTCAGCAAAAAGGAGGATGAGCCAGATACAGAGGAGCTGATCAAGTTAACAGCTTGGATTGTACACCCAAACGAAGAAGAGCCCTGACTGCACTGGGGAAAATGTCTGTCAAAGCATCCATGGATGAGGTATGTAATATACACTGCCTGTCAAACGTTTGGGGAAATATTGACTCTTTGAAATTTACTGTTTTATTTTCAGTGACCCCAAACACACATCAAAGCTGTGCAAGAGACATTTGGAGAGGAAGGAGTCAGTGCTCTGTCACCCAACCTTCAACCAATCGAGCTGCTCAGAGAGGAGTCGCAAAGTTTTAAGGGAAAGAGGTGTCTCTGAGGGGCACCTAGAAAACTGACAATTGTGTATAGCAGTTAGAGCTGCTAAACTAAAGAGATTTCTGATCAATGTATAAATTAATTGCTTTTTTAGTGTTTTCCTCCAAATAGACATGGTTAGTATTAAAGTTGTTGTATTCAAAACATTTGTAAGAGCTACAGTAGGGTCCAAAAGTCTGAGACCACATTAAAAATCCAGCACCATGTTTCACTGTTGTTTTGATCCACTGTGGTATCAATCTCTCTTCTGTTCGTCTCCTTACATAA
>JAOUQW010000015.1:16502855-16513906 GCA_028565825.1 Olivaichthys viedmensis
CGTCAGATGTTCTGTGTTGAGTGAGGACTTTTCTGTTGGAGCTGCCGGTGTGTGTGTGTGTGTGTGTGTGTGTGTGTTAGTTCTATGTACCTTTACTTTACAATGTATGAAAAACCGAATAAATTTATTTTTATTATTGTTATATTTATTGTTGTATTTGTATTTATGTATTTATTTATTTTGCTGCACTTCAAAATTGTCACACTCCGGTAGTGTCTTGAGATAATACCTGCTTTATGAAGCTTTAAGATGCATTGTAGGCTATATTGCACAACAGATGAAAATTGATAGCACTTTCTAGTCAGAGCTAATATATGCATAAGTAATAGTTCAAAGATTCACAGAGAATCTTAGATTTGACTGAAGAAAGTACTGTAGACAGACTTTCTTAAAATATGTCAAAACAACCAATGTCATATCATACAGTGTTAGTGTTAATTCTCAGGTCATTGATGTGCAAATTAGAACATTTTCATACGCCATTGGCCATTTTTTTAAGGTACACCATCGGACCACTGCTGACCAGATGTTATTTGGGTGGTGGACCTTCTCAGCACACGTGAGGATCACCTCAATGTGATTCAGCCAGCAGCAGTCCTGTGGTCAGAAACTGACCCTGACGAGTACAACAAACTGTGCATGGAAAAAAAAAGAGCTATGGTCTATAACCATAAACCTACAAAGGTGGACCAATAAGGTAGGTAATAAAGTGGCCAGTGAGTGTACACAGTGTTTAAAAACACCAGCAATACTGCGGCACCTGATCCACTCGTACCAGCACCACCATGCCAATGTCACTGCTGTGCTGAGAACGTCCACCACCCAAATAATATCTGGTCAGCTGTGGTCCTATAGTGGTCCTTTTCCTTAATGGACAGGGTAAAAGGGGGCTGACAAATTGTGTATAACAACAGATGGGCTACAGTCAGTAATTGTACACCTATAAAGTGACCTATATGGTAGTTGTACCTAATAGACACATGATTGATGTACCTAATAAAGTGCCCACTAAGTGCATGTTTCTGAACTATGTGAGTGTAATTAGATTCAACTGTATAATGTCTTCATATGTTCAGGAAAACTTACTATTAAAGAATCTGCTTTGAGAAAGAACACACAGTCTGTAATGAGTGACTTAATGAGTGACTTTTCAAATGCATCAGCATTCAGAATTCATAATGTCTCTCAATATGAGTACAATAATAAAGAACAACCTTCATCAACTTTCTTATATTCAATCATTCTCTCATTCATTCATTTCCTACCCTTTAACACTGGTAGCTTGGTAGAAGACATTTTTAAGAATGTGATCATACAACATGGCAGTTTGTTCGAATCTTTAAAATTCTTCTTTATATTTCAACATCTATTACAGCAATGTTCCTTAATCCATCCATTCGTGCTAAAATTCACTAACATCTGGAAACTTCACCCCAGAGATGATTTATGTGGATTTAAAGCTGAGGTGTCTTCACATTTTATGAAAGTCAGCACGCTCCCGTTTCCACTTTAAAGCAGTGCAGGACTGTAGGGACTGTACAGAGAATGGTAGCAATTTACAAGCTCGGGGTCTCGCATCCTGACCTGTTTCTGGTCATTTGTGTCACGTCGACAGCAGAGAAGAAGGCTCTGAGCGATTGCCTTTTGAAGTGATGGGCTGTGCTGGTCCTGAGAACCCAAAGTTCATCTCTCATTTCCTCTCTCGCCATCAGCACTTTGACACACGCTAACGTTAGCTTGCGATCAAAGCCAAGCCTTGTGACACCTCACAGCAGCTTCTAATGTGATATCACATGAAGGAAAGGAGGCAGGAAGGGGACAGCTGGGTGTTGTGCTGGGTGAGAAGGGTTCCACATGTGTGCATAAACGGCCTACCGTTTAGCTAACGAGGAATATGAGCATGTCAAAATGTCTTAATGAATAAATGAATGAGCTGTAGCTACGGCAGTACTTGGAAAGCTGGGAGCAGCCTAGAGGAAATAGAAAATCGACAGTAGTAGGATTCAGTGAGTGTTTAAAAAAAAATCTTTATCAAGGAAGTTCGTTCTCATCCATCCTCCACCTGCTCTCCCAATCCATTATACTCAAGCACAGCTCACTATTTTCAGGACATCATTGAGAACACACACAGGTCAGTACGACTGCAAGCAATTGATTTAGCTCAGGGTTTTAATTACATTAAATAATTAATCAGCATGTTCCTGCACTGGTTTGGAACAGCAACAGGTTGCAAAACTATGATTTCAAGAAGATGACTGCATGTATTGACATGCTTTTCCCATTATTCGCTAGCTAATTTACCACTGGAAGCTAGCTTTGTCTCGTCATCTACTGTACCTCTCTAAAACTTCTAAGTTAAATATTTTGCTGCTCTTCTTCCTCACATTCGGAGTCATTCAGGCAAGCTGTATGTTAGGAACTTATGTAAGTCAACTAATGAATATTAATTAACATTGTGGGTCTGCTTATGAATATTAACGACTAGTGGGCGGTCTCAAAAAAATCAGGCTGTGAGTTGCAGAGGCACTTAAAGGCATGCTAGGACAATTTATTACAAATATATAGGCATGATTCTCAGAGTAAAAGATGACTCGTGTTTCATAAACACTCAGGAATAATACAAACATGCGATGAAATAGTAAGATATGCATTCAAGGCAAAGTGATGCATGTCAGGGTCAGTATTCTTCAAACAAAGACCAAAATGTTCAAATGAAATTGCAAACTCATCCATTGGCTGTAACCACTGTCAATTATAAGCTATAGTGGAGGAAAGTAAAATAAACAACAGCTACAGTATGATACCAAGCCTATAACAAGCCTACAAAAAATTTGCATCGTTAATAACCAGTTCTTTTTTTGCAAAAGACTACAGGAAGTAGGCGTACTATATAAACAAAGACATGATTCTAGCCGAGACAAATTTGATTTAAAGGTGCAGTTTTAATCCTGTTATTTTAAAGATGTGTTGGGACTTGCAGTGTTGCCATGCAATGAGCTGAATTTGTTGTGTTAGAGGAGGAAAAATCCAAATCTCTGTAGGGCTGTGGCACTCCAGGACTGGAGTGTGACACCCCTTGGTCTACAGAAGAGATAGAGATGCATAACTTTCATTTATTCAGGAATGATTGCAAGGGTGGGTTTAGGAGAGACACATTTTCTATGGACAAATTCTGTACAGTATTTCACCATGATATTAAAAGACTGGACATTGTGAAAGAATGCTACTATGTGATTCATATATGTTTTACAATTTGTAAATAGCTGTTACCTTTGGAGTTAAATATTCCAGCCTAAAAGAAAGAAAGAAAAAGAAAGAAAAAGGCCCGCTGCCTTTTCTTCCTCCTGATTGCATCTAATATTAAACATTTGGAAGCTATTATGTGCCGAGCAGCAAAGGAGGCGAAGTATTTATGACATGAGGCCATTTTCTCTTTATTTTTCTTCTGATGTCTATCTGTTTTATTTTCCCAGAGCAAAATGAGATTGAAATTGCAACCATGCACAGCATCTAATTGTAATGAGCAGGAAGACTGAGGCCCATGCAGGCCTAACTGAAGAGCCATTGCCTTGGCTGCACCTCCACCTCCCGCTCCAAAACAGCAGAACTTACCTCAGAGAATAATCCTTCTGTTCTGGACCACTTACTCAAGAGCTACCGTGGTTAAAGGATCAGAGCTTCTGCATGAATATCAAATGAGAAACTGATTGCTAACTTTTGGACCTTCTGAAATCTAATAAAACATAGTGTAGAACACTGTACTCAATGTTGGTGTCTTAAGAGCTGGCACCAGAGGCAAAAATTGGGATTTTGCTTCCAATTGTCCCTTTATTTTAATTAGATTTTTATCATCTATAACATTCATTGACAATTATTGTTACAAATATTTTTTTTATACTTTCTTTTATTTATCACAGCTCCAAGTATTATTTATACTTTTATCCTAGATCAGAATTGTAATAAATTTGTTATAATATATTTTTCATTTATCAGGTAGAACTATAGTATAGATGACGTAATGATTTGTGCTGAAAGATTAAGTGTTTTCTCGGATGTTTATCGTCCATTTTCTCAGATTTCTTGTTTTCTAAGAGCCAAGTTATTTTTCTCATCCTTTTGATGATGGTTGAGAACTCACTGGTTCATAGGCCTGAAAGCCAGACTTTGACATAAAGTGTTCCTACTTTAGGTGACTTTTTTCCATAAAACTGTGCAAAATATGCACTTGTCATACACAGAAATAGTATTTTTTTTAAAAATCATTCCATGACATAATATTTTGGTTAGTGAAATCTGAGTGAACTCTATTTGCTGAAAAATTGATTTTTGTGATATGCAAATTTGCACATATTTAATAATCCATTACCACATTGGCATATTAATATTTTTTTTTTTAAGAGAATAGTAAAACACAAAAATAATTGTATTGCTGTATAATTTTAACAGGTTAAGTTACATTCTAATATGAGTAAAGGGGAAAAAAAATAGTGTGGGGTACCTGGCCTTAACAGCAGTCATTACTTTGGATGCACAAAAACTATGAATTCTGCACAACATGTGTTCATAGATATATTCAACTTAATGTCATCATACCATCAGTTAATATCAGATGCCACAATCCGTATGACATAAGAGGACGACTACACAAAGTCAACTGCGGCACAGGTGGTATTCATTGCACATAAATATGAGAAGAGTATCAGCGGGCAGGGAGAGGGGGAATATTTGTAGTCTTGGGTGGTCCCTTTTAAGAAGTTGTCCAGTCTGTAAGTCTCTAATAACAATTGGGTTTAAAATGGACACTGGTATGTATTTGATCATGCAAAAGGTTCATGACAGAATTACCCCATTAATGAAGCAAAGGCCATTAAGAAAATGGGCCCTGTCATGTCTGGTAAGAGAGAGTGTGCTTGCGTGAGAGATGCTGTCATAGTGAAAACAAGAGAAGGAAAGCATCGAATGTCAAGCAGCAGTGGGATCATGTTTGTGTTTGTTTTTGTTGCGTGGCTTAAATAGTCAGATATGATAGCTTGGACTTGATCAAAGGGATCTTTTTCCACATATCAGCATATTCTATACAGAGGTAAATCCTACAAAATACGACTCCTTTTTTGATTTTCCCAAGATGTTCAGTATGTGTCCTCTGTCTCACACCACCTCAGGCGTAACTACTGCTCACCCGAATACCACAGATTAACTTTCATATTCCGTATTGATGGCGTAGATAAAAATACACCCAATCTAGTTAACATTTTGAAAAATAGATGGCGGTACCAAAATGAATGTGTCAAAAAAACTGTGCCCATGTTCTGTATTTTGGACAAAATACACATTATAATTATTTGGGATCAGTTATTGGATATATAACTTGCTGAGACACAGCCATTCACATCTATTATGGTTTCTTAGTTTTGTAACTTTGCGATGGACTGGCGTCCCGTCTAGGGTGTATTTCTGCCCTGCGCCCAGTGTTCCTGGGATAGGCTTCCGGATCCACCTGACCCTGACCAGGATAAAGCAGTTACTGAGGATTAATGAATAAATAAATCAGTTTTGTAGTTCAGCGAGTTTTCTTGTATTTTAGCATCATCACACAGTAATAATTTACCCAAAAGTAGTTCAGTAACTGTACTTTGTTAATATACTTAAGTATCATTTTAGGGGATTTGTACTTTACCTGCATATAATTGAAAATGAATACTTGTACTAAATTACATTTCCATGAAAAAAAAAAAAAACTTTACTCCTTACATTTTTATTTAGACCTTCAAAATATATATTTTTTTATTTTTACTATATTTAGAACCCACAACCAACCTTTTGCTCTTTGTGCAAGGACAGCCAATTAGTCTCATGCGCTTGTCATACGTTACAGTGAAAAGATAATCTGATCTCAAGAAAAATTTGTAGGAATTTGAATGAACAAGAACGATGTGGTGGATTTAATTTGATTGTATACAAATTAAGTCGCAAGAAAAGTTACAACCCCACCTCTAACCTTCGTAACTTTTCATACAAATTGAGTCATGCAAATTGTTACGAATCTTCAAGTGAGACCATGTTAAAAAAAAGTCCCACTTTCTAATTTTATTTTAAATCATTCACTTTAAGTACTTGAGTATATTTAGGGTTCGATCTTTTTTAACTTTCACTCAGGGATCATTTTGACTAGCTACTAGCAAAATACCCATACTTTCACGTAAGTTTAATTTTTCCTGAACTTCTTCCACCCCTGCTCACAGTAAATTCAAATCAGTCAATATGTCAAAGTGCATGTCACTAGGAAAATGTCTAAAAGTCTACAGGAGAACAATGTTTTACATCGCCCTATCCTCATTTTTGAAATGGTTGAATTATTTGGAAGTATTTAATTAATTAAGGTCATTTATGACAGATTTCGAACAGATGCACAAATGTTCTGTATACTGAGCCATTTTACTACTACTTTATAACTGTAGCACACACAGACGTGTTTAACTTACAGATACAGGAGACAATAATGTAAAGTGTGAATGTGAGGGGGAAAAAAAGCTCCTTGATTTCCATTCCCCAATCCAAGGGCCTGACTATAAAGCTGCCTACCGTGCAAAAGAGAGGAATTAACTTAAAAGTGTTGATATTGCCATTACCTGACGTAATGGGAGCTAATAAAAAAAAAAAGAAGCCTGCAAACCATTTACGTGTTACACTCTCTGTGGGGTAGAGAGCCTCAGCGATGCAGAGAAGAAAACGTCCTACTCTTTAATTTACCAAAAACACAAGGAGGAACTGGAACATGCTGCGTCTCACTGCCAAAACCTGCCCTTTTGATGGGTGCTTCAACAGAGAACCATTTACAGACACCAGCTGGAGGGTATTTATAAAGATAAGCTCATGATTGCACGAACAATTAATAAATATGTGATGGCATAATTACAGGAGATGGAGACATGAAAGCTAAAGTGTCACGATCCCAAGTCCGGGGTGTGGACACATGCACGAAGCCGCTGAGTAAATAAGACATCTTTATTCTTATTGCTATTAAACAGGTCTAGGCACCAAAAGCAAGTTCGTCGTGACAGGCTTGTTCAAAATACATGCACACAAACAACAGGAGACAATACAGGAAGGACACAAGCAGGTATTTAAACACTTAATAATTAAGGAAGACGAACAAGGAACAGCTGGGAACATTTAACATGACTCACGTGACACAGACGAGGGAACAAAACATAAACAAAGGGCGCGTGTCCGCGCACATGGCGGCCGTCGCCATGGCGACCGCCACGCTATGTCCTGCGCTCAGCCGTGCGTGTGACACTGGGAGGCTGGGTCACATTCACAAGCTTGTGCTGCATAGACTGCACTTGGCAGGGCTGGGCAGAAAAAATGTTAAAAGACTGACAAAATCTTGTTCAACCTTTTGCTATTATAGGTAGCCTCTCTATTTGTTTTGTGTTTTCTTGATAAGCACCTTTGAATTGTCAACTTACATTAATTCACTGGGAGTTAGTGGCAAATACTTAGATATCTTGAATGCGTCATGCTTCTCCTGTGAATATTTGGTTTGACATCTTATTCCTCTAAATCCAAAAAGAAGCATTAAATGTGGGTGTGTCTGAAGGTGTGTGTATCTTAGTGTATACTGTATGTTGTGTGTGTGTGTGTGTGTGTGTGTGCGCATGTGTAAAATAACTTATCTGTGTGTATATAAATTAAGTCTTTACTAATGTCTTCACTTTGCCCTAAAAAGCAGTGTGTGACTTTGTTGATAGTTGTATCTCAAATTACATACGATGACCTATTTGGGATCTTAGTAAATCAGGGCCTAACTGTTTTGTGAATTAGGGAAATGGCATTAAACTGCATATTATGTAAACAACAATGTCTTCAGTGCTACCTGATGTTAGCTAGCTAACCGAACCAACAGTGTTCGCTGTGCTACGTGTATTTTTTATTTTAATGCACAGTTCATTAACAATGACAGTTTGAGCTGGAGAAAGAACTGGCACCACATACAAACTCTCTACCTGCATCATTGATAGCCATGTCGGTTCTATCTGTTATCTGCTACAAGCCCCTCTTCCGTTCTGAAGCACATGAAGGAACAGGTTAGTGCAAAAAGTGTCCATTGCTTGGAACTTTATTTGTTCAGCAAATATATATCCCCCCATCCTGGTCTCTTTTACATTTGTTCTACATTTGTTCATATTTCACACCAGACAGTTATGTAACTGTATTAGATAAGTCTGCAATTTGAGAGACAGCTGATGATGTCTCATGTAGAACATGCTTTATTCTACAGACCTGTGAAAAAACATAATGCAGAAACACATTTTAAGTAAGAAATAATGCCAAGAAAGTGTCCTAATATTAGAAAATAAGGAAGGAGGCAAAGGCAAAGAACACCATGACACAAAGAGGATTTTAATTAAAATATTTCCACACATTGTAGCCTATAAATAATTCCTTTCTGCATAATTCATCTTTTTAGTTATTGCAATAGCAAGGCATGATTACATGAATAAAAGCCTGGTGTAACCCATTATTTATGCTCATTGTCCTGTTTAAATTTCAACATGGCTGCATAGTATCAGGAGCATTGGTTTAGAACTGTGATTAAATGTTTGTTCCCATATAAAAAAAATCAATCCACACCTGCTAGCCAATCATTATTAACCATTACAGTCATTGGATTCAGATTCTTCAGAAAACTATGGCACGTCCTTCTATACATTGCCTGACTGTGTTCTGAGGAACAGAAACGCAGTCCTTGAAGAAACTGTAAGAAGTGAGAGTCCTGTAGAAGAAAATGTCACTAAGATCAACTAGAGAGTAAAAAGGGGACACCTTGTTTATCAGTGTGGCATTTAAGCCACAGCTTTCAACACCAAACTCTTTAATTCCACAAGCATTTAATTATTAAATCTTTTTTAAATCAAATCAGCTTTAATAAAGCATTCAGTCACATTTGAACCTAATCCTCCTGACTCTGTGTCTTAATTTGAGGAAAATATATCATCTTTACACTTTCTAACATCATGATCAAAACATTTTAATTAGTCTCCAATTATTAAAGAAACCCTCCAAACTGGCAGAACACTTCCAAAATGCATGCACACACACACACACACACACACACACACACACACACTGCAAATTGCCTTCAAGCTTGCAAAATCTGAGCTAATGACTCAGCAGAAAAAAACACTTTTACATTGTAAAACCAAAGTGCAACACTAGCATCTCTCTCTCTCTCTCTCTCTCCTTCCCATACTCTGTAGCATTTTATGGTGTGTGTGTGTTGCTGAGTCTGCATTGAGTAGCAGATAACAGTACAGAAGCAGCTGAGTGAGCATGTGAGCCTTACACTCTCATTACACCTCACAATATGCTCCTGCTGTAGCAATGGACTTTTATGGAGAATCCAAGTGCAGTGTTTATTATCCAGAAGGTCAGATTCAAAATTGATAAACACAGACAAGTAGGAGGGTCAAAAATTATGTTTTGCTAATCTGGTGAATTCCAGATTGCGATGGTCTGTATAGGCTGACATGCTCCCTCCAGCCAGTGCTGCAACTCCTCGGAAGTCAATTTTATGGCTAATAACGCCTTATTTCCCACATCGTAATTTATCTTGGTGGGCATTAGCTTGCAGGAGAAGCATACACAGCGACATATGACGCGCACCATGGCATTTGGACAATACAACGCCCAGACCCATTTCCAAAGCATGCACTTCTATAATAAAAGGTACTGTGGGATCTGAAAGCAGATTCAGGCCACTGTATTTTTATTTGGGCTTTTCCTCACATGCTACACATATTCCTCCAGATTGTGAGAATAAATAAGGCAAGTACTCACTTGTCTATCATATTTCAGATGGGAATTAATTACCCCCTACTGCATTACTTGATATTCGTCTTCCGTTCGTCCCCCTCTCAAAGTCTAATCAAGTTATAGACCCTGCGTAGGTCTACTTTAGTAAATATGGTCATTACCCTCACTTGCTCTATGGTGTTAAAGGTACTTTACTGTTATTGCTTAAGATACCAATAATCAATACATGGTCTAAGTCCACCCACTTTCTTTTCGATAATGAAGAACACGGCAGTGGCCGGAGAGGTGGGAGGTATCCCTGCTTTCTCAATGTATTCATGTTTGCATTTTGGGGGAGGTTAACATGGAGTACTCTACCTCTAACTGCACAGTCCTAACTCTGATGTGGGAATAATTGTGAAGCTTTCTGTTTATTGCATGCCTCTGAGAGATTCTGTTATTATAGTGGTGTACACGTTGTTGTTTCATGGTCGTTGTGCAACAGGGTAACGACAAATTGAGAAGAACAAAATGTGCCCCACTAAACGATCTCCCCACTCCTGCAGCATATTACAGCATCGTGTGAAGCCAAACAGGGTACCCTAGTATAAGTTGATCCTCTGTCGAGGGAACTGCAAGCAACGACAGGGTTTTGGTGTAATAGAGACCGATTTTCATAGAGAATAGTCTCTGTTCACACTTCTCCTGCCCCAATAGGTTGTCAATCTAGAGCCTTTACTGTGAGTGGGGGTGACAGTGGAGATACGCAACTTGTCGATGAGGTTATAGCTGATGAAAAGATTCCCCATCAGTCCAATAAGCATGCTGATAAAGTAAGCAATCTATTTTTAAATTGTGAACAGAAAGTTCTAGTCACCATTGTCAAGGGCAAGAGTCATGTAAATGGCCAGATTGGACACAATATAGATGAACACCGTCTTGGATTCTCTTTCTTCATTGATAGTCTGGTATGTATAATTTGTATGGGCTCTAAAGGAAAATATGTTTCTGGAAACGCGATGTATATGGTAGATCAGCATATCGTAGCTGTCCAATAAAAAACATATATCTTTTTTTCATATATTGAATGTGGGCAAAAACCTCTATCTTCCCCACAGAAGTTAACATCTGGCAGTGGTGGCTCAGTGGTTAGGGCACTGGGCTACTGATCAGAAAGTCATGGGTTCAAACCTCAGCTCTGCCAAGCTGCCACTGTTGGGCCCTTGAGCAAGGCCCTTAACCCTCCCTGCTCC
>JAOUQW010000015.1:16514006-16536463 GCA_028565825.1 Olivaichthys viedmensis
ACAGGCGGGTATTTAAACACTTAGAAATCAAGGAAGACGAACAAGGAACAGCTGGGAACATTTAACATGACTCACGTGACAGACAAGGAAACAAAACGTAAACAAAGGGCACGTGGCCGCGCACGTGGTGGCCGTCGCCATTGGCGACCGCCACGCTATGTCCTGCGCTCAGCCGCGCGCGTGACATAAAGAAAAAGTTTCAAACATTTGTGGACTTCTGTAGGTGCAGAGTAAACATGTGGCAATATGACATTTACCTTTCAAGGTTTACAATAATATCACAATATTGTGTTTAATAAAGAATACTACATGTTAAGTTCCATTAAGCAGAATTTTAAAAGGAACCTTGGCAGGTATCACATTCAGGACTCTTATCAGTGAAATCATACATCCCTTCTAGTGCACTACACATATGATATTTGTTTTTAATTGCTACCTTCTCTATTGCATCTCAAGTTAGATAAAAAAATACAACTGACGAGCATAATAAGCTAGCTAACCAACACTACTAGCAAGTAACATGCTGCCTGTCAGGTTGTGCTACATTATCTAGCTAAATTACCTATAGGAATAAATTCTGGCAATCTACAAACACAAAATAGTAAAGAAAATGTTAGTTATGAAAATTAGTTACTCACATTAGTAAATGTATTCCTCAGCCGAGTGAGTGCTGACCCGCCATGTTTTTTTCCACAGAACTCTCTTTTAGTGATGATAACTGAGAAGGATACACATAATGCTACCTTCAGATTTAACCGAAATCGGGTACCTTAGGATTCAGCTGTCATTTTTCTGTCTCCCAAATGGGACAGTGTTTATCACAGGAGCATGCAAATACTGCCCAAACTGCTGCCTACCTTCAAATGGTCTAAAAAATGGTACCTAATGGTACCAAGTGTGACCGATAACAACATGGTGTTGAATATTGAGGTATATCATATAACCGTTTACCAGCATACGCCCATACAAGTCAAATACCATTTATGACTGGTGTCAGGATCAAGGACCAGGGTTATCTTGCTATAGATATAGATTTGATACTCCCCTGATAAATTACATGATAAATTCATTTTCAGATAACACTCATTTCTATAGAAGGCAGAAGGATTCTGTGAAGCCTCTGCTCTTCTTCTCTCCCTGGGAGTGGTTTCAGAAGAACCATCAAAGTTGGTCTGCAAAGAGGATTATGGTTAAATCAATGTTTAATGTTTGAAAGTTTCCCAAACTATTTGTGGTGTGGAAAGCAGAATGTGTTTTATCATGCATATTTCCTGGCGGTGTCTCAACCCACCACCATAACCACATCCTCGTGTGATCTAAAAGGTGATTAGTATCACAGTCACTCAGATTTCCAGTCAGGGTGCTCTTGCCATCACATAAATATATAAAATGTGCGGTTATGTCTCAAATATGAAAAAACGCAATAGACCTTTCTTTTTTCTTAAGGAAACTTTAAATGTTAGAAATAAGTATATATGCATTTCTGTTGTTCCTTTGTTAAAAAACATATGAAATTTAAGTTTGAGAGGACTGACACCGCTCTAAAACACAATGATGAGCATTAGACCTGACTTGCAACTGGTGGTTATTATTGCAGCCCTATTCTAAACCTCACCATTCAGTTACATGTTTACGTTTGCTTTTCAGTATCTTTTTCTTTCACAATATGTATGCCTACATGAGTTGTAACCAAAAAGTCAGAGGCACAGAGGAAAGGCTCATGACCTTCAACATCAAGGAAAAATACAGCCTACCAGATCATTGTCACTTTCAGTATATCCGGCTGAAACGAGCCATAAAGAAAACCGTCAAAATCAGAAACTTTCATAATTACAGTCCACCTCTCTACCTAAAGTTACACTCCCTCAAGCCACAAAAAATGTTATCACCAATATATAAACTCACAATATCACTTCCAGTTGAGAAATGGACTGACATAAAGAATCTAACAATCTGACATCAATTGGCAGAATATATGTACATCCCCCTCCCCATGACCTGTAATTCAAAACACTGATTAATACAATATACGATTCTTCATAGAACCCATCAATCGATAAACTGTACCACATGGGATTCAGCCATGGTAATGCATATCCACACTGCCCGGCTTTAACAGATGATTACTTTCATGCTTTCTGGCTTTGTTCTTCCAGCCAGAATTTCCAGCCCGAGGTCATGGGCAAGCTATCCGAGATCCTCGGCCTCAGCATCCCTATATGTGCCATTATAGCATTACTTGGCAACATCTCCACATTATCAATATCAGAACATCTTAAACCTTTCAAATTAATATCACTAAACACATTACTTAACTGGAAAGACCAGAATATCCATAAAACATTGGCTTAACATCTTAACAGATCATTCAAACATAGAAAAACTGACAGCAAAACTCAGAAACCTTGAGAGCTGATCCCTCTATCCACACTCGACCATGAAACATGAGTTTTCTTTTCTTTTTTCTTCTCCAGCTCCTTTTCTCTTCCTTTATCTCTTTGTCTTTCTATTAATACTCATCATGTAATGAAATGGGCTGTTTTGATGCAATATGATGCTGTGGAAGACGATGCTGTGAAATATGATCCAGTATTGTGCAAACAATTTGTTTGTAATTGAGAAAAAAAGGCCACACATCCCTTACTGTGCCTGACAGGCACAGAAGCCACGCCTCCTTCACTGAACCCAACAGGCACAGAGGCCACGCCTCCTTTACAAACTTTTGCACTCCACTGTATGTACAATTATTCAGGGTATAGACAGTTATTGTAAAAAAAAAACTGAGGCAAAAAATGGATAGCAGGTGGCTTTAATGGGGACTCAACTATTTTTACACATGTACACACTAAAACAAGTGCATAATACTGAGGTAACATGGTTTTATCCATGTATTCACAGTAATAGAGACTATTTATTGCACTTGTGGAACACTTGTGGAAATGTGAGACATGTTTAGGACACATGGAAAATGGGACAGTGCTGTTGGCTGGAGCACAAAGTCCAGGTGATGGATACGGGGCAAGGCATTGCTGGCTAGAGTGAACCGAGGTGTGAGCTAGACCCAGGAGCTGAGCGAGGCATGTAAAAGTGATTATGTGATCACAGTAGGGCCAGTGCGGCCGGTCTTCTCCTGGAGCTTAGAGATCTTCAGGGCAATGTCCACCAAAGGAGCCAGGATGACCTAATGAAGATAAATAAACATGCTATAAGTAAAACATCATTTAAAACACATCATTCTGAAGGCCAATGAACAAACTACAGAAATCTAGAACAGGTCCCTCTATTTATTTTCCTCAACTCACTATAAAACAATTTCATGAGTTTATTACATCCCTGCTCTTACAACTGCAAACTGGAAGTCAAGCCGAGGTATCAACGGAGAAACGGAGGCAGCTGCAGGAACTAAAAAAAATAAAGCATGACCCAGTTTTGCAGTCTCTATTTACGCTGATTACTTTTGACGCTGATTCTTTAAGACAGGTTAATTGTTCCCTGATCATGCTGATCGGATATAATTCTACTCAAAAGAAGATCTTCTCAGAGTGCAAGGCCTCACCTGCTGCGTGTGCTTTTAGGATTCTGCCATAACCATAATAAATCACACAGCTGCATGTGAGCAGTCACTTAAAGGACAGACTCATGTTTCAAATCTTTACAAATCAGTGTGTCCTTGTTGGGAAGAGAATAAACTGATTCCCAAAGAATGTTTCCTGGGTTTACCGATATGATTATAATGGGACTTTACGGGGCTAATATTTAGACAAAAGTCTGTAGTATGCAGCTTGGCCTTATAGGCTTTAATATTAATCTTACAGATGTCACAACACTGGAACATGGAAGATAAGCCTAGTTAATTAACAAGTCATCCACTCATGAAAACATCTGTTAAAGTCCCAATCAGGAATGGCTATAACTGGGACAAATGCTTTTTAGTGTTGCAATGGTTAGATATTTTGGAATAACACCACACCCTATAAAATGTATAATAGGTATGGTCTCTGGTAAACTTGGATCTGCTGAAGGTGTACCTGTGGGTCCTGATAGATCTTCTGAGGGTCCTTCTCATAGCTGTCTATGTAAAGTCTGATGGTTGCACCAGTGCTGCCTGTCCCACTGAGACGGAAGATGATCCGCGAACCATCAGTGAAGATGATCCGCAGTCCCTGGAATGCAGGAAACAGATGCTATGCATGATGAACAAAGTACTGGATGGTTTTGCAAAACATGGAACTTGGAGATTAATTTCACTCAAACATTTCCCATGAAAAGCCAGTTCTGTTAAATTGACTCATTAATTAAAGTGGAATTTTTCTGTCCCTCTAGCAAAGCAGATGGAAAAACAAATTCCTCTCTATTGTTTTTGACAGCAAAAAATTTATTTTGTGAAGGACTGGCTGTTAAATCAAGCCTAACCCAGTCTGCACAACGGGAATGATTTAAACCAGTAACTAAGACGATAAAAAGTATTGAAAGTCCCCCCCAGGTCTTATTTTGTGGCCATTCCTGTCATTGCCATCTGGACAAGAAGAAAAATGTGTGCCAGTGAAATATTACGCAATGAAATAAAAATGTTATGAAGCAATCTATATGGGACTTTCTGATGAACACAGTGAGCATAGATTTCACCAAATGAGCTTCTTGTTTGGCCATTTCAGATTCCACGTTGACTGTTTTCAAACATCTCCTGGCCGTGTCTTTAGCTTACCTGTCCCTTTGAGACGCTGCCGTCCACTGGGTCTGTATACTCAAAGTTATCAGCTTTCTCCACCTGATACGTCTTATCCCCTGAGGAGAACTTCTGTCCAACAAAGGCTTTATCGAACATGGTCTGCTCCAGGTCTGCAATCATCTTATTAGCTGCATCGGAGTCGACCTCCTCATAATCATATCTATAACAAAGTCAAGACGAAAAATCACAAGGAGTAAACAAACACCCTTAAGCCATTACAATAAGGATCAGTATGAGAAAGCTTTGGGGGGGGGGGGGGGAGGGTGGGTGGGGGGGGGGGTCGACTTGAATTACCCCTTTTACATTCTACATACAGGTAGGTTTGGTTATCACATGGATTAGGCTCCTTTACACATCCACTTTGGCCTCAGTACACAAAAATTAGACTCTCCATATTTCTCCATTTTGTGCAGCACATGCCAATGGTGCCCTGTTATTTACATTTGCCATGGAACCCCTGGCTATTTCCATCCACAATAACTTTGCAATCCAAAGCGTTTTTATCCAGAAATCCTTCTTTAAGGCCTTTGACCAATGTCTATTAGGCTTTATTAGGAATAAATGAACAAGCACTGCCTCACTTCCTATTTTAATTACTGGGCAGCAAATAACCACACAATTTTATACTGGCAACCCTGTTCTGAATGACTCACTGCATATCTGGCGTTGGTTATGGCTATACGCTGACTTCAATTACATTCTTTGTATATATCCATTAAGGGGGATATTATTCTCTCCCTCATTACTCAACGTTTTGTTGCTACCATAGAGCATGAATCATGAATTTCTATATTTATAAACTTATTCACTACATATATCCAGATATTTTCAAATTTGAATGTCTCCAGTTATTTATTTATTTATCATAAATAACGATTTTATCCAAAGCAACGTCTATATCCAAAGCTAATGGCTTAGTGATCTGAACACCACTGACCATACAACTTATTTCACTCCTCTGGAAACAGCCCACTCCTCCTGCACATGCACACTGGCTGAAAGTTGCTATGCATTTCTTGCACAAAAAAATAGATACATACCCTCAAAGGCCAGGTAGAGAACTTTCATTGTATCCGACAAGCCTTTCTCTCCATTTAAACCCTTGACGTTTTAAAAGCCCACGTTATAACCCACGTTACACCGTCACTCTTTCTCGTGTAGACAGCAATTAATGATCCTTATTTCTTTCTGCCCTCTTCTTTCTTGGGACACGTTGGTGGGTGGCGGGGGAGCGAGAAGGGCTGTGCAAATTACAATACTAGTATTCTCATTGTATTTTTTAAGAGGACTATTTCTTTATCCATTTTGCCCAAACTCCAGATAAACCGAACTAAAAACAACCCTGAGCAGATCACACAATGGCACTAGACACAATTTCCGAGGCCTATATAAACAACTCCACCACCAGAGGGAATCAAGCTACAGAACTGAATTCCCAAAAATACACACATGCATGAAAAGTGCTGATTCTGAATTTTACTTCTCATTGTAACCGTCATCAGTAATAAGGAATAAAAATATTGGCATGGCTCAGTCACCTTGTAAAGAAGTTCCTGCCAAACTTCTGCCAGTGTTCTTTCAAGATGTCTTCCACACTCTTCTTACGGCTGGCCAGAATTGACAGCCAGGCGAGCACAGCCCATAGGCCGTCTTTCTCCCGGATATGATCAGAGCCTAGCAGACAAAAGACCTGCACATTAAGAGTGAGTGCAAACTCAAGCTAGAATTAACCCTAACAATTAAAATGGTAATATTTATGGTAATCAAACTGAATGTGAATTACTACAACAATAATCTATACAGCAGAACTTATCATGCAGAATGGATGTGTGTAGCAGCTGCAGTTCCACTCACCAGTGCCAAAGCTCTCTTCTCCACACAGAGACAGTTTGCCAGCATCCATCAGGTTCCCAAAAAACTTCCAGCCTGTAGGTGTTTCATACAGCTGCATCTTCAAAGCTTTGGCCACACTGTCAAACACAACCTATGAATATGCATGTACTTTGCTAAATGCATGCAAATGTGTTCCACTACCTGTTAAATAATATGTTCACAGTTGTGATATAGATTTACACCCTGTAATGTCTGTCCACCGTTATAAAATGGCTTTAAAATGATGATAACACTGATGCAGGTTGGTCTTACTTGTCTAGGGCACCACTAGTGGGCATGCTGCGTGCCAGTCCTTTAACGCCAGTCTTCTGGAAGTATGGGATGGAGGTGATGTTGGCGCCAATCACTGCTACAGAGTCCGAAGGATTTACGAAGAATCCGTGCTTACCCAGAATCATGTTACGATCCTACAGCAAAGGGCAGAGGCAACATGAGGGTCTGATAGTGATTCATTATTAGTTCTTACTAAAAATAAGTGAATATATACGACTGTATAGATGGGAGGTCTCAGAGTTTTTGAGTGGTGATTTTTAATACAGTGAGAAAATAGGGGCGGGTGATATGATAAAAGTTAAAAGCATTGCAAACAATTACATCATGATACGTTTTTCTGAGTGCATTGCAGGTGCATCATCAGCAGTTCTACAATATCGACCAACTACAAGTTTCATAAAAAGGACATTTAGACCCATTATACAGATAATGTAAATAACCGGTAAAGTCAGACTGTCTAAGTAAAACTTCATAGTAACAAGCAGCTGATTATTTTTTTCTTTAGCTGCTGTAATGGTGCGATTTCAACTCCAACAAAATTATCAAATGCACCACACGTAACCTATGAGAAAAACATGTCTTCAGGCCAGCAACCTTTGCTTTAAGAATTTAATTAAAAAATAAAGATAACTGGTACAGGATATTCACGGTCAGAAAACTGTGTTGCTCTGTAGGTTTCCAAAGGATTTGACATCATCACTCACAGCTACAAAGCATCCAATAAAAACATATTTCCGTAAAATGAATAGTTTTAACTAACAAAAATGAATTACATTTAACTCGGAATGACTTAAATTATTAAATCTTACTTTAAATAAAATAAACAAACATTTATTTGCTTATGGCTCTTACAGATGCCATCATCTCCCTAACCAAATTGGGTGGAAAGACTTTTAAAAATAGATAATTTGTTTGTTTACCTTTTTACGTTAGTTGGACTGAAGTCTAATGAAAATTAGTCATCTCTATTTTTTTTTGTTTTTCTTTTCTGCTGAAATTAAACAGAGTTAGGGGATGTTGCATTAAGAGTAGATTGGCAATTTTTTTTTTTTTGGACCAATTTACTGATATATTTCCTCCCCTTCCTTGTTATAGGTTTATTTTCGTAAATGCTGACTAAAAATAATTCTTTTTTATTGCATTTTTAAATGATTTGTGTGTTGCGTTGTGTCTGTTCTATAACTTAAAAAAAAAAAAAAAAAACAACAACTACATTTACTGATAATCATGCATCATGAAAAGTCAAGTATCTTGATGTATTTTTGCACCCATCACCCATCCCTACCATAATTTCTCTATAATATTTTAGGTCAATGAATTCAGTAAAACGTGATCAGGACAAACTGCAGCTTGAATAATTATACCAAAAAAAACAACTGCTGAACCTTTCCTTTAAATGTGATACTCTAAATTTATAATACAATAAATTTAACATTAACCTAAGAATTAAAGGTAGCAAAATATATGTGAATATATCAACAAAATATGAGAATGTTTGTGATCCACTCCTGGTCTCAATTTATTGGCATATGGATAATTAGAATTCTCAAGTGGGTTTTTTATTGTTCCAAAAAAAAAAAACTAACAAAAAAAAAAACCTACTTGAGAATTGTGCAATTCTATATTGTAGGGATGCACAATATATTGTTTGTTAATAATTATTGCATTATTGGCATTTGCTATACGGATATCCCAGTAGCCTGCCATATGTAAATGAAAAAACAGTCGTTTTCTAATGCGTACAACTTGAAATGAACGTGCCCTCTGAAAAAACACAATTGTTGTGTTCTGTGAGCATTCTAACCATTTCAGAGGTTCCAGATCATTTTCTGTGGGCGTTTTGATCAATCATGGCATTGACATGATCCACAAAAAAAAGTTGTAACTAATTTTGCTCAAATTAATGCTGGCTAATCTTTAACTGTGATACATCACAAAGTCAGTTTAATATATTACAAGGCATATCGCAATTGCAATGTGTAGTAATATAATTGCGATATGCTATTTTTGTCCATATTGTGCAACCCTAATAAATACACAACAACATATGATTATTGGGGACTGAAAAGCATAAACACGTACACCATCACCATCAAAAGCTGCTCCAAAGTCATATTCACCTCCCTTCATAGTGTTGACCAGGTCAGCAGCATAGGTTAGGTTAGGGTCTGGGTGGTGACCCCCAAAGTCCTCAGAGGGCACACAGTTAACAGCGGAGTTGGCGGGCGAACCCAATTCCTCACACACAATCTTCCTGACATAGGGGCCCACCACTGTGAGAGAAAATTTATCAAAAAGAACTGCCTTAACTTACAAACAGTCACACAAGCCATCATCCTTCCTCAGAAGTCCATTTCATATCTTGCTTTAAATCAGGACTGAGAGAAAGGTTCTAAGGCTTCTCAATATGACATTCTTAAATTATAAATTCTCTCCTTACTAATGAATGTGACATCTCAGTCAAAATACAAAAGCATACAGATACACCTCCTGTAAATGACGTAGGTACAGATCTCGCCAGAATTATTGGCACCCTTCATGAAAATAACTGAGAATGAATATATAAAAAGAATAATACATGCAATGGGTGATATTATGAGCTTAAATGTATGAGGATGTTGTATAGTTTTATTTATTTTAACACAACATTTTTATTGCAGAGGTAACAAGGTTTTGTGGCAAAATATCCTGGTACTTAGCCAAATTCATGATGTAATCAATCTTTCCAAGAGCCCCTGGACCACGAGCTGGCAAAATAGTCCCAAAGCATCAATGAACCACCACCATATTTTACAATGTGCATGGGGGCCTTTCCTTGTATGCAGTGCCTTTTTTTCTCCAAACATGGTGTGCAGAGCCAAGAAGTTCGCACAATTCTAGTTTCAATGACGCTTGGTGAAGTTTTGGTGCTTCATTTTGTGAGTTGCTCTCAGGAACAGCTTCATTAGTGCCCCCCTTCCAAACAGCTTGCTGTTATGGAGGTGAATTATTGTGCGTAATTTTTATTTAACACAATCATTTTTGCTCATTTTTACAAAAAGGTGCCAGTAACTCTGGAGGGCACTGTATATGGAACATTGAGCTTGTGAAAGCAGTGCTGTGGAAACATTATTATGAATGTTAAGGTTCAAGACAGGGAGGGAGAGGGGAGACCTCAGAAACACCAACTGCATGGACACTGGGAGCTACTGGGCAATTTGAGAGAGGACTGCAAAAATCACTCTGCAACAAATCTTGATTTCCAGACCTTTGTCTGAAAAAGAAGGGACCAATAATGGTCTGTTTGAGGCAGAGTAGTTTTGATTTGCATCCTCTATCAGTTGCTGCTACAGCATAGAGTAACTGTTACTGTACAATATAAAACAGCTTCCCTTAAATGCGAGTCCTCACCTCCATGCATTGCGTCTAACCGGACATTGATGTGATTAGGTCCGGAGAGTAGGTCCTTCAGCGCAGCAAAGTCAAAGATGCCTCTGAGCATTTCTGCGTACGACTCCACTGAGTCCACAATCTCCACTGCAGAAGACCAAAGAGAAAATGATTAAACATAAACCGAACCAATGGAATATAACTGGAGAAGAACACGATTTGAGATTGCACCTGTGAAGGGCTTTAAAGTGTCCACTTCAAAGGTCTGCTTCCCAATAGAGGACAAATCCACCTTGAGCTCTGGGCAGATGTGGTACTCTTGGAGACTTTTGCTGATCTCGAAGATTTTATTAGTAAAGCCTTCTGGTGCAGGCCCTGGAAAGAACAAACAAATACAGTACATCTGTCTAGCCATGTCATGATGCAAGAACAGTATGAAGCTTGCAGTAGGTTGCTTCTCGGCTGGACGCGCTCTGCTTGGTCTTCACTAGCTTTTAGTGTTTAAGGTTTTTTTAAAAGTTGTTAGCTCTTAGCTTGCTTTATTTAGCTTTTACTTTATTTTTAGTCAGGTGATCGGGGATCAGGTCTGGAGGAGCGAGAGGGTCAGGATAAAACTGACTTCTTTCTTACTCTTTCTTTTCTTTTTACCCCATTTTCTCCCAATTTAGTCATTGCCAATTCCCACCCACTAGCTAGTTCTCTCCTATCGCATGACAACCACCAACCGAGGGTGAGGGCTAACATGTGCTTCCTCCGAGACACATTAAGTCAGCCACCGCACCTTTTTGAACTGCTGCTCATGCAACGTCACAGGGCAGTCCCGCGCGCTCGGAGGAAAGCGCCAACTGCCCTCTTTTGTGTACATGAGCTCACAGACGCCTACGATTGGTTGGTGCCACTTTTGATCGACAGGAGAGAAAGTGTAATGCCATCCCTCCCAAACAGAGAGCAGGGCCAATTACGCCCTCTTAGACTCCCAGCCACGGATGGCTGTGGCATCGTCAGGGCTCGAGCTAGAACAGAGATAGCGTGCTACACAGACAGACAGAGTGCTACCCTTCTATTTGACAAAAATGTCTCCTCTGGTTTCGGAACACATGTGCTGTCAAAACTGTTACCGACAATATTGGAAACAAGTTTTCGCAGTCTGTTGTCAGAGTTTAAGGCACTGCATTCCCGCACTGCTCAAGGAGAAGCAGACCGCTGGTGGAGGGCTTAACGGAGCAGCGGGGAGCGGAGACGCACAGAGGTGGGCCAGCTGAACGCACGGATGGAGCCGCTTCTGTGAGTACAGAGAGAGCTGACAGAAACGTCCAATGGGTTTGCGTTGGGTCCCTGAGCCAGTGGATTTCTCCCCTGCCTGCCGCAGCAGACATCCTTATCTTTGGGGACGACTTCGTCAACAGTGTGAAAAACCAGAAAGTCATAGTTCGCTGTGAGCCAAACATCACAGTCGCGAACTGAATGAAAAGCTGTCAATATTACTGACTGAACACATAACAGTGAAGCGGGTCATTGTGTAGGTTAGCAAAAATGACACAAGCAAGCAGGCGTCTGAATTACTTAAACGGGACTTTAATGATCTCTTTAACACACTTGGTAAGCTGAATGCGCAGTCGTTCACCAGCGGTCCATTTCCCGCATGGAGCACAAATATGTTCTCAAGGCTACTTGGACTAAACACCTGGTTACAGAACAGCTGCAGGTCAAACAGACTAAACTTCATTGACAATTTTAATCAGTTTTTTTGGGAAGAAAGAATTTCAGTCGAGATGGACTGCACACAAACAAGAGGCGAGCGAAATTTCTGACAGAAAACCTAGTTTTCTCTGTGCGCAATTTATCCACCCCCATTGGTGGAGACACGTCGACACCAACACCCAAGGACACCGCTGTATCAGCTGATATCACTCCAGAGCCAAAACATCCTCCCCGTCCCCCCTCCGAAGACACATTAGGTGTTTCTCAATACCAAGAACGCGAAGAACAGACTTGTGGCCTTGACAAGGACGTTCGAACTCACAAGGACACGAGAATGGAGAACGCACCTATACAAGTTTGAGATGCGCTGTGAACTTGCTATTGCACAAAACCCCCATGCCCCATCCTGTCATATTACACTCACTTTAATCAAAAGCGTTTTTGGATTTCTTGAAAAACTTTTATCATAAGCTTTTAGCACACGCAGTCACTGAGGAAATCAAAAAACGCTTCTGTACAATAAAGACGATTAAATGTAGTATTTTATGACTGTTTATTCACCGTGCCTCATTAGACCCCCTCCATTCAATGGGGGCTCTGGTGTGTTCAGCCACCCCTAAATAACTTATTTTTGTTAAGGATCACAGGAAAAAGGCAGCGGTTAAACCTGTAGTTTCACTATAATGATTAATACAGTATTTTAAAAAGACTGTTGTAAACTATAACGGTTAAAAAAAATAAAAATAAAAATCCAAAAAGAGTCAAACCCAGACAAGATATTCCATGCTTTAAGAAAGAGTGGCATTTTTATTATTATAAACACCGAGTGCCTAATAAGCAACTTCACATTCCACATTCAGACTCTTGTACCTCCATTGGAGATGTTATACTTGATGCCAAAGTCTCCATTGGGACCGCCAGGATTGTGGCTGGCTGTTAGAATGATTCCTCCGACAGCTTTTAACTGGCGGATCACACAGGACACCGCAGGCGTAGACATGATCCCATTCTGACCAATGACCAGTCGGCCAATCTGGGAGAGGAAGAGTTTGAGAAATCAACAATGAAGTTCACGCACAACCCTGAACTTATATTACTTATGTGATCTGAGCACAATACGACACCGGGACTAAATCAATTGCCCTGGAGTCAGAAATAAACACTATGAACTGCCATTCCGTTTTATAATAAGGGTGGCTCTGCTTTGAAAAATGTGTTCTAATTGAAATTCAAATGCTGTGCAGTTCATTCAAAATGATGCCACCAGCATCCATATGTGCCTGCAATTGCAGCAATTCTAGTGTGAACAAATGGAGATGAAAAGAATATTTCTGCTATACCAGGAACCCTGCATCAATCGCAGCTAATTAAAAACGTATGAATGATTGTGGAAGTCAAAACATGTGCGATTGCAACTTCGTCAGCACAAGAACAGTTTTCCCAGTTGTGCACATGCCCTTACTTCTTCAGAAGGAGCCGTAGGATTGCAACGTGCCAGCAGTCGCGCCCCCTCTGCGCATGCGCAGCAGCGCCGGCTACGTTCACGCGCGCGCCGCCTGGCTCAATCCCGAACGGCTGCCCTGGTTACACGCAAGTGCACTACTTCGCGTGCTATTTCTTCCGTTTTGTAGTGCACGTATGTAGGGAGCAGGGAGGCATTTGGCACGTGTGCAGTGCAGCTGTGAGAGAAACATGAGAGCGCGGCGCGTTTTCCTCGTGTAGCGAAGCGCGAAATGTCGAAAGGTCTCTCCCGCCATGGTCTCCAGAAAGACGACGGAGGCCATTACGTACGACTGAACCTGGCGCTCTGAAGAGCACTCGTAATAAAAAATTAAAACTGGTGGCGGAAACGGTTTCAGTAGCGTTGTCATAACAATTGCGACAGAGCCACTCTTCCGTAGCGATGCAGGTAGCACTCGATGCTAAAGGCACTTTACTTCCGAACCCAAACCGACTTCATGCCGAATCAGTCTTCACCCCAAAATGACTCACCCCCAAAGTGATTCACCCAAAAGTGACTCACTCCAAAAGTGACTCACTCCAAAAAGACTCACCCCAAAAGTGACTCACCCAAAATGACTCACCCCAAAAATGACTCACCCCAAAATGATTCACTCCAAAAAGACTCACCCCAAAAAATGATTCACCCCAAAATGATTCGCCAAAAATGACTCACCCCCAAATGACTCACCCCCAAATGACTCACCCCCAAATGACTCACCCCCAAATGACTCACCCAAAAAAGACTCGCCCAAAATGATTCACCCCAAAAATGATTCCCCCCCCCAAAAAAATGACTCACCCCATTGGCTGCAGCAATCTGGACGATCAGCTGAATGGCATCTTTCATGAAGAAGCGCCCGTCTCCTCCCACCACCAGGGCGCCCTCCTGTCTCTGAGAGGGCTCGATGGCAGAAATAATGCTCTGGATGAAATTCTGGGCATAGTGCGGGTTTTGCTGGAACACGGTGACCCTCTTCCTCAGGCCGCTGGTTCCGGGCTTTTGGTCGCTGTACGCGTTGGTCTTCACAACACTGATCTTCACCATTTCGCCCCCGAAAGCTTGCCTGTGTGATCCGGGTGCCACTCGGGATGTAACGCATGCAACCTCCCCTAAGTTCACTCAGTCACTCGGTCACTCGCTTGGTTTGCACTGTCACCACCCACACAGTCCCGCCCCCACTGCAATATTTAAAGGCGAAGTAGACCTACGACCAGCTTGCACATGATTCCCTGCTGTGGATCAATAAGACTAGTTATTCTGCTAGATCCACTGTTACAAAAATTGCTCTCTAATCTGTGGCAACACTGCCACACTCTCAGGAAAAATAAGGTACTAAACTGTACCTTTCCTTGTCACTGGGGTGGGACCCTCAAGGGGTCATCTTTGGTACCTTCAGCATGTCTCTTTTACCTGGGAAGGTGCATGTATTGAACCTTTAAAGCTTTACTCTAAAAACTAATTAAAGGTACAACAGTGGTCCTTAAGATCCAATGATGTACCTTAACTCATTTTAAAGGCACACTATATTCACGTTTCCAGGTAAAAGATACGTACTAAAGGTACAACTGATGTACCCTTGAGGGTCCCATCCCACCGACATGCAAAGGTACAGTTTAGTACTTTTTTTTCTTTCTGAGAGTGCACCCTGGGGTTTTGTACAACAGCAGTCCTTAAGATCCAATTATGTACCTTAACTCATTTTAAAGGCACACTATATTCATGTTTCCAGGTAAAAGATACGTACTAAAGGTACAAATGATGTACCCTTGAGGGTCCCATCCCACCGACATGCAAAGGTACAGTTTAGTACTTTTTGTTTTTCTGAGAGTGCACCCTGGGGTTTTGCACAATAGTGGTTCTCAATTTCAGTCCCGGGCGGGGGGTTAAATTGGGATTTAGGAGGTGAGACAGCTCTATTTCTTTCATGGGTGCCAGTGATAATGTAGGAACAGTACCATTCAATTTATGTGTTGTTAGTTGGAGTTCTTAACATTGATTTCATGGAAATGTGATCAAAACAAGTTTATCAATACATCTGTCAATTTTTTTTGTTTAAGGACTTAACTTACTGCAATTAGCCCTTATGTTTTTCTGTATTACATCATCATCGTCATTATTATCACCATTATGATTTACATTCTCATCAATAACAGCTCCAATTTAACCCCTGGTCCTGTGGATCCCTTGCTCTAATACAGGGGTTCACAAACTTTTTGCAACCAGGGACCACTTCCAAAAAATATCTATATATAGACCCCCCAATATGATTGTAGGACAGATTTTTTTAGAAACAAAATTATTCAAATATTAATTGGTGCCATTTGAGCGTTTTATTCCTACACTTCTCAACCACAAAACCCAAACCAGTTACATTGTGTTAAAATGTAGATTTTAAACATTTTGTATCAAATTAACAGCACCTCTTATTAAAATTATTTATATTTGTGTTTAAGTGCTTTAGATTAAAATGCATTCAATTTAAGTGGCTGGTCAATTAGGCTCATAAAAGACAGCTCCTCCCTTCAATGTTCCCTTTAAAGCCACATACTCGAAACACATGCACGCGTGCAGCCTAGGCTAGAACACCTGAATGCTAGTGCAAAAGGGGGAGCTTTCTGAATTTACAGGAAACATGATTGACAGGCAGGTAGAGACACCTCCTTTTCCTAATTGGCTGGATGTTTGTGGTCCACATCATTTGTTTTTTCTTTCGTCGACGGAGCCCAGGCTGTCACAGAGACCTGAGTTTTCCTCTGAGCAAGTATTTTATTGACACCTGCTCAAATGTTCTTCCCCATTCTTCACAATCACTCCTCACACCACTGCCAATTAAAATCATGGTCTGTGCTCTCAGAAAAAGACAAAAAGAGTTAATAGCTGATGAGCTGATGCATGTGTGTTAGAGCCTGGATTTTCCACTTTAGTCCAGGGGACCCACTGCCCTGCACAGTTTGGAGTTTTCCCTACACTTAACACACCTGATCCAAGTTATGAAGGGCTCGGTTGGATGAGGTGTGTTGGCACTAGGTAAAACTCCTTAAAAAAACAAAACCTGCAGGGCAACGGGTCTCCAGGACTGAGCTTGAGTAATCCTGTGTTGGAGCATTGGCTCTGTAGTGCTGAAATTGAGAATGACCATTTTAAAGTACTGACTGGTGCAATTTTCATCTGGATCAACATTAGAGGCTTGATGAAAGGATCGGTTGGGAAAGATGGGGTTCAAGTCAGAGCTTAGTTTGACTGTTGCATCCAGTTTGAACTAGACTCCTTTCAAAGAAGGACAGAGTTTATCATGATGATGCAATGTTTGCGGTTTTCTTTCAAATATATAGGCTAAAAGCTACACAGTTTCCGTTAGCAATGTCTGTTGAAATATTAATCATTGCTGGTTTGAAAGTAACCCATGCTTTTTAGCAGACACATCAAGAATCCCTGAAGAGAAAAAGCAACCGGTTGCGTGGACCTCTAAATATTCTAAATATTAGCTTTTCTCAAAATTTCAAAGTTGTGAACAATGGGGAGAAGCTAATGCTTGACTTCTTCAGTGTTGTAAAGAAGGAAGGTACACTGTAGTTTAAATACCCTATTCATGTGCCATGTGACATTTAGACTTCTGGTCTATAGTTACAGTAGATAAAGTCAAAGGGCACAAGAATTGGCCGAGGGGTATAAATAGACGGTCAAGCCTGCTTGTGGCATTAAAGGCCATGAGCAAATAGGCTGTAGGTCTGTGTGTCTGGAATGTGTTACCCAAGCCACTTGTAGACGGCCATGAATTCTAATCTTGTGCAGAGAATAAACAGTATAAGTAGAAGCATAAAGTGTTCCTGCAACAAGTGCTGTTTTAAAAAAAAACATGAATATATTTTGAGAAGTGGAATCACACTAAAGTAAAAATGCAAGTACTGTTTCATTTTTAGCTCTTTTAGACCATTTTTCCTCCTCATAGTAATAAGCAGTAACTGGTTTAATTGGAAAATTGTTGAATTGATATTGAAGAAAAACAGCGTAAAGTGATCACATATGAAATGAAACACACAACATTTAGCTGACTGCATCTATTTATATAATAATAATAATTAAAAATAATCAACGCATGTGTGGAGAACTCAGTCATGTTTTAGCTGCTGATGCAGATTTTGCTCTATTTTCTGATGTACACATAATTTAGGTGAATGTGGTAAAAGGGCTTATTTTAAATGTGTAAAACACAGTGTATTCCTTTGTATCTGTCAAGCTCCTAAACCTTTCACAGTTAAATGTATCCTCTCTAAACCTCCTGCAACTGCTGCAATCTTATTTACATTCTTGTCCAGCACTCATTTACACACAGTGTAACTACAGACACTACAGCTGCTGCATTTCAAAAGGACATACAGTGAAAAGAAGTGAAATTTAACTGTGCAAATCTGAATTATTGCAAAAATGATTTAATCTTTTGCTTAAGGATGAAACCTCTGATCCAAGGTGTGTCATCCTATTATTTGTATAAGACATAAAAAAAGAGAAGCTTAAAAATTCCTAGAAGGCTTGAAAGTTTTTCAGTAATTAACTGTGGACATATTAATACATGTAATTAAATGTAGGCTACTGTTAAACAAATAATGTTGAATTCCTCTAAAAGGGTTTTCTATAAACTACCATAATAGTCATATAAAAACATTAAATTAGGCTCTAATTCAGCTCTTCAAAAGCTTGTTACACTAATAAAAGAGTATTAGAACTTTTGACATTGGCAAAGTGACTTCATTTTACTTTTTCTAGCTTTAGATAAGCCATTTCCATAGAAATCTGTCACCTCAGAGGAGTGCCCTCTTATGGAACAAGAAGGTACAGCAGTACACTCTTCTCCAGCACAGTATATTACTGATTTTGCATTTACTCATTTTGGCTGACGCTTTTATCCAAAGTGACTTACAATTGAGCAGAGGTCAAGGTCAAGGTCCCAACAGTGGCAGGCAGCTTGGTGGTGCTGGGATTTGAACTCCTACTCCAACCTTCCGATCAGTAGCCCAAAGCCTTAACTGCTGAGCACTACTGCCACTATGACAAGCATATGGACTCAGTCTGCTGGCAGATTTTAACATACTGTTATTAAAACTCTGATAAAACTGTTATTCTATTTCTACTTCTGCAGGTCCAGCAGTTTCAAATTAGTTACTGACTGGTTAAATAGTGTTTTAGCAAGATAAGCACACATGAAAACACTGATGAATAAAGTCGTGAGTTTAGATTGAATGTATATTGAATATTGTGCTCATGAAATAAATCCAACATCATTTTTCACAAATGTCAAATTAACTTAAGCAAACATGTCGCAGCTTAGGGTGTTGGCTGAACCCAACCATAGCCAGTATGCAAGCTGTTATTAATTTAACAGGTCTGTACATTTAATATTCATTATTATAACTGATCAGCACTAAAATAATGTGCTTTTGCTTAAAGTCCAGGCTTTTGCTTAATCTGGCAAACTGACCCAATAATGTCTGTCCTACGTTCTAATACTACTTTTAATGCACACTCATTGACTTCTCTTTGTCCACCTTTTTTTTTTTTTTACTACTTTACTGTACTGGAAGTAATGGAACACAGCCAGAATCTCCATAAATGAGATGAACACATTAACTGTTTCACCAGAATAATTGGATGCAACCACAAGATGGCGCTATTGTTAACAATTTATTTCAAACAAAAACACTTCAGCTATTACTGGACACTTGGTGTTTGAGTATATTAGAGCCACAGCATTATAATTTAAAGGTTTAAAAAAAAAAAAAAAAAAAAAAAATTTAATCAAGAATTGTTTCATGAGGTGAAAACTGAGCATAGTATCTGACATAAATATATAATGTATCATAGGTATAACATTCCATAAATGTCTGTCTAAATTATAGAGTATTTTTCTTTTAATGGCTGTTGTTAAAAAGTCCAGCAGAAATGGCACAGCAAATAAACTGTAAATCACAAAGAAGTAATCAAAAACTCGGAATAACAGCCTCATTCTGACCCATCGGAGAGTCATTTTGGGAAATGAATAGTCCTGGGGTACCATGCAGCGTTTTTAATGTTCAAAATGCTTTAACACATCTTTTAGAGAGAGCCAAAAACGTGTGCCAGGGAATGACACTTTTTTAACAAAAGCAATTTCCACACAGTATTTATGTTGAGCCGTGAAATGTATAAAGTATCAAACCATAACACTTGGGTGGTTTGTCCACCCCGGATCAAAATGAAGAAAAGCGCCTGGGGCGTGTGTCCACTTGAAAAGGCCCTGATGTAATGTCTCAAAGAGATGGGTCACTCTGCTGAGCTAATACACTGCCCTGTCACTAGGGCAGAACGCCTTTAATTTACAGGCCTGCACACAAACACACACGCACCATAAAAACACAGCACCCAGCCCCGCTAACTCTCCAATCCCTTCTCCCAATTATGAGGCCTTAGGCTGAGGCAATATGGCTGGCTGGAAGCAAGGTACTAGAACTCTCAGTAGTAATCTCAAAGCCCTTGTTCTTCATTCGAGTGCATCTAGCTTTTCCCAGTCCCTTATTCTTTGACGAGTTTGGCTATTATTTTTCTGTGGTAAAGCAAACTAGCTGAGGTTAAAGTCAAAAAGAGTGCAAACAAAAGGAAGGGGATCGATACCAAAGCTCAACTCATATCGACAGAATGTACATTTACCCCCAAGAAGTTTCAAAATAATAAAAAAATATATTTATATAGTAGTATATCTTATAGGATATTAAATTAAGACAAAGTATTACAACAGTACTACTCTGTGTTATGAGCATTGCTGGTTAGGCTTTAATGAAAGTTTTTATTTTTAAAATGTACGATTTAATCAATAGTAATATAATATTTAAAAAAAAATTAAAATGTGGTCTGAAGATTGTATCGCATGCTTTCAAGAAAATTCTGTCTGTACTGACTGAGGTGTATACATTTGAGGGCAAAAGTTTGCGCTCCCTATGGTTTTTAAATGAAAAAAGGTAAATGTACCTATATTCTTTTTTTAATTATTATTATTATATATATTTTTTAATTGAATTCCAGGATGTTAAAAATAAAATGTGGGTGTATCCTGCAACAACACCACAATCCAAAACCAAAAGGCAAAATCAACAGAAAAATACTTTGGAAAGATGTTTTGCTCTGACCCTTTCAGTCTGCAGACCTGATTTGAAAAAGGCAGTGCCTTACATCTAGCAGAGTTCTAACAGAAATGTCAAAAAGAATGGGCAAAGATTAGCCAAGCAATCTGGCAGAGTTAGAACTGATATGTCAGGAAATATGTGTGTGTGTGTGTGTGTGTGTGTGTGTGTGTGTGTGTGTGGTATGAAAGAGGTTGGAAGCAGTTACAAAGGCAAAGAGAGGCAAACTTTTGAACTATCATTTTGTTTCACTATTAATATCTTAGCATACACTATTTGACTATTTTGATACTAGTGATAATGAAGAAACATCTGTCACCTAACACACTAAATGTCTTGTTGCTATAAATTTGATTTCTTTGTCTTCTTCATTTTGTCATAAGTGTATGCAAAGTTTTGCACTCAGCTGTATATAATTAAGAGAAACCCACCTTTACTGAGCAATCTTGGCTCTCCATAGTTTGATAATATGCCCCAGAAGCACTGTGATTACGTGATCATAACAATGATGTGTTATTGCCTTCATCAAAAAGTGATGGGCAATAAATATCTGAACCATTCGTTTTCCCCTGCTTGTGTGTGGCAGTACACTGAACACTGTACAGTG
Source organism: Olivaichthys viedmensis (assembly GCA_028565825.1). Taxonomy (NCBI): domain Eukaryota; kingdom Metazoa; phylum Chordata; class Actinopteri; order Siluriformes; family Diplomystidae; genus Olivaichthys; species Olivaichthys viedmensis. The sequence continues at coordinate 16,535,234 of JAOUQW010000015.1, forward strand.
GACTCTGTTTGTGGCTTGTGTGTATGATACATGAGACATGTTTGCTTTAGAATAGTGAGAACACAGTAATTAGCTATGAGGAGCTATAGAGAGCAGGGAAAGATTAGCTTTAAAAACTCTCAAGTTAGCCCATGAGTCTGCAGGTAGAAGATTTCAAGACTCGCAGATATGATCACAATTGCACATTTCTTGCTTGTCCTGTCCTTAAAGTATCTTCTTGACATGATCAGACTAAACAGTGCAAATCCTATGGTGTCATTTCCTCTCACTTTACCACTGCTTTGTTCCTCTCCCAACACATTGGACACACAGGACTTCAAGGTACTGTACTGTGAGAAGACCGTTGTTATGTTTTTAACACCTGCTCTGAATATCATGTAGATTAGGGATGGTTCGGTGTCTTGATTTCTGTATCATATTGAAGTAGGTTGTCCAATTATACAGCATGTATGCTGGCCTAAGATTATAAATATGAAACTGAAATCTATCTGAGGAGTTAACAAAGGTTTTTTTTGTATACGGGCCTAAAGAAAGATGCATGATGTAATTTTGGACACAAGTTTAAATTTAAGTAGTGCAAGAAAAGTATTATTATTAGTAATAATAATAATAATAATAATAATAATAATACGTTCCATTTTATATAGCGCCTTTCTCAAACCCAAGGTCGCTTTACAGAGCAAGCTGAAAACCCCCCAAAAAACTAGTTAGAGGAGGAAGATTGGCTAAAGTGTTGAGAGAACAAGAATGTTTTCAGCTCAGCTTTAAAAGAGGAAATAGAAGAACAGTCCCGGAGAGATTGATGTAGTGTGTCCCACAGTTTAGGGGCTAAGACACTAAAAGAACTGCCTCCCATAGTGGACAATCAAAACTGGGGAACAACTAAGAGCCCGGTGTCAGAGGACCTGAGAGTTCGTACAGGGGTGTAGGGACGGAGGAACTCAGAAAGGTAGGATGGAGCAAGGCCATGTAAGGCTTTAGATGTCATAAGCAGGAGTTTTTATTGGATGCGGGCTGAGACCGGTAGCCAGTGTAGCTTGTGGCGTATAGGAGTGGGGTTGGCTTTCATACCTTTTCGTACAACTTTATTCGTATGAAATTGAACAAAATAGAATAGAATAGAATGCCTTTTTATTGTCACATATACAAGTACATTCATTCTTCGCATATCCCAGCATGTTGGTAAGCTGGGGTCAGCCATGATACAGCGCCCCTGGAGCAGGGAGGGTT
>JAOUQW010000015.1:16537529-16552867 GCA_028565825.1 Olivaichthys viedmensis
GAATCAATTTCACTGTACTGTACTTGTATATGTATATGTATATGTGACAATAAAGGAGCATTCTATTCTATTCTATTATAAAGGCAAAGGATGGGCATACAAATTATTCTGGAATATTTACTGTATATCGCATTCAGAAAGGGGGGTGCGAAATTTTAAACTAATATCATATTATTATAATTTTTTTTAACTTTTATATCTTTAATACTTGTAATAATAAAGGAATATAAGTGAAACCTGACACACTAAATGTCTTGTTGCTATAAATTTAATTCATTTTTCTTCTTCATTCTGTCTTAAGGGTATGAAAACTACAGCCTAAAGTTCCAAGACTTCCCATTACAAGAGTTACTCGCTAAACTAAAGAACCATTGTCTGTGATCTTGAGTGTTTGATTGCATGTATTATTTGAATGTTGGAAATATTTATCTGATAAACATTATTTGCAAGAGTGCATTGCAGGTTACGGAATTAAATAGAATAACATTTTATAGATTTTTTTTACCATACAAATTGTACCCAAAGCAGATTTACAGACATTAGTGTCTTAACTTCCAGTGAGCAAGCCAAAGGTGACAGTGGCAAGTAATAACACCGCAGGATGGATCTCGAAGTCTCACCATGGGAAAGCCCGTCTTTCTCTAGACAGCACTGAGAATAATTAGCTATTTTTTGTTTAAGAAAGTAAATTTCTATGAAATATTAGATTATATTTAGCAATTAGAAAAGCAGTATACTGGTTATCACTGGCATGAAGTCATAATATTGTAGGTAAATATCAAGCAGGCCCTCAAGAAGGCAGGGTAGTACACAAATGGAAGTAGGAGCTTGTAGAGCTCAGGACCGGAGCAGAAGCTTATGGACTTTGGGAAGGCAGGAGTAGGAACTTGTAGGTCTTGTAGTATAAGAACCCTGTAGTCATGGCTGAGAGAGATATAGGAAATGGAGAAACAAAAATGAACATTCTGTCTAAAATAGGCTCTAAAATTGAAGCCCTATTCTTCTTGACTGGAATGTTATGCTGTACCAAGTACTATAAGACAGTAATGCGAGATTAAATCTATGTGACGGCTAGAAACAGAGTGCTCTAGGGTCAGTGTATAGGAAAAAAATTCAGTTAATATAGCAGCCCATCGTAGCAAACCTTATGCAAACATACTCAAACCTAGGCAAATGCATACACTAAAGAAAGACACATCTAAGGCGTGTGCTAAGAACTACCAGTTTAGTAAATGACACATTGTTCTACTAAACTGCTTTCAAAAAACAGCTTCCTGCCCATTGTGCTGGAAATATTTAACAAAATTCTTATTTAGATAATTTCATCTGAGTTTAAAGGCAAATAGTGCTTTCAGTATTTTTTATTTATTTTTTCCTTTGACAGATGAACCGCCAAAGTTTGTGAACAAGCCCATGACTCAACCCCTGGAGGTTTCTCCCCTGATGGGTGATGTGGCGCTAAGCTGCGAGGTGGCGTCCCCTACAACTACTGTTGTGTGGAAGAAAGAGCACAAAGAAATAGCGGAGGACATCCGAGTGACCTTTGTGTCCCAGGGGACACAGAGAAAGCTGGTTATCAAGGGAGCCAAGCTGAGCGATGAAGGACACTATTCATGTGAGACGACAGAGGACAAGATCACATTCAAGGTCAAAATACAAGGTAAAACTAGCGCTAATTAGTCTGAAAATAAAAACGCAAATGAACAGAACTAATTTGACATGTCAAAAGCACAGCACGCTCATATGTGGAATAGTACTAACAAAGTACCGTTTTAGGATTTTAAGGCTAACAAAATTTACAATGAACAAAAAATAAATATTGCTTATACAGTTACATTAATGCATACAAAGAGAGAAAGAGCGCAATTTCCATTTGAGCCCTTTATTATATTTTGGTATTCAACACCACATGATTATCCAGGATAATTGCCCAATCCTATATTCATGTACTGGCATTTTTTTGTGTTGTACATTGTATTGTATTGTTTTCTTGTATGCAGTCTAAGTGGTCAGTTAATGATTCTTCTTATAGAAACTCAGGCCACTTTCATCAACAAGGACTCCTATCAGAAAGAGGTGAAAGTCTTCAGCTCTCAGAAAGCTACACTGAGCTGTGAAGTGTCCGACTCCAAGACTGAGGTGAAATGGTATAAAGATGGCAAGCAGCTGAGCTCCAGTAGAACTGTCCACATGGAGGCAAAGGGCAAAACTCGCCAACTGGTGTTGGACAGTGTGGAGAGGAAGGACGCAGGAGACTACACCTGTGAAGTTGGAAATGAGAAGCTGGTCTTTAAGATACATGTGACAGGTATGGAATTTAATTTTGTGCATTTTGTCTTTTGAGCATGCCTTGGTGTGGTTATGAATTTCAGCCTAAATAATTATTGAATAAATGAAATAATTAATTTAGTTTAATGTTTAAAATACATATAACAGTGCACCACAAACCAACACACACATAAAAATTAATGGACATAAAAACACAATGAGGCCCTAGAGTGTATTTCCATTGTGTTCCTCATAACCCAGCGTCATGCCTTCGCCTCATCATTCAGTATCAAAATGCATTTTTACTTTTTAGTGTTCCACAATCTAAATTTAAAATATGATTAACTTAACTTTTTTAAATGTATTTTTAAGGTTTTTTTTTTTTTAAAGGTCATATTACTGTTTACCTGTAACAGAAGTTGACTAAATTATTATTATTATTATTAAATAATAATAATAATAATAATAATATTTATCTACTTTTAATTTTGAGTTCAAAATCTCAAAGTGCTTTACATATAAAAGATCAGGAAGTCAAAGCAAAGTATTTATGATCAAGCACTGCGAATGTACAATCACTAATGAATTAACTATAAATATAGTGTTGGTACTACGAATCATGTAAAGTCTATTTAACAAGATAAAAGCTATGAAAAAGCTAAATTAAACACCTATAGAGCTATAGAGCGTTTCTAATGTTCTCTGAAGCACTTTTCCAGAGTTTAGGGGGGATATAAGAAAAACATCTTCCACTGGCTGAGCTGTGAGTGATGCTCGGGATTAACAGTAAGCCTGCCTCAGCTGACTGAAGCGCTCATGATGGGCTGTACTGCTTCAAAAGATCAGAAAGATACGCTGGAGCTAAACCAGGCTGTTGTCAAGATTAAGATTTATCAGTAGATGGAAAAAATTAACAAAATAACCCTAGAATAAGATAAACTGAATGACTGCACAGGCAACCATAAACAAATTGTAATAATCACTGAATTTTATTACAGAATTTAAGTGAAATTCTTTAACTCTATTTGGAACAAGAGAACATCAGTAAAACATACAAGTTTAATACAATTTTAGTAATGAGAGTAAATAGTCCAATGAATGTAATATAGAATTTATGAGGATTAAATACTTACAAAATCAGGGAATAATAGAATAGAATGCTACTTTATAGTCACATATACAGTAAAATTGATTCTTCACATAATGCAAAGCTTACCAACAGCATGTTGGTAAGCTGGGGTCAAAGCGCAGGGTCAGCCATGATACAGTGCCCCTGGAGCAGGGAGGGTTAAGGGCCTTGGTCAAACAGTGGCAGCTTGGCGGAGCTGAGGCTTGAACCCACGACCTTCTGATCAGTAGCCCAGTGCCCTAACCACTGAGCCATCCAAGCAACGCTGCTGTACCTGATCCACTCGTATCAGCGCCACCAGGTCAGTGTCACTGCTGTCCTGAGAATGGTCCAAACCCAAACAATAGCTGGTCAACGGTGGTCCCTTTCAAGTGATGGAGGTGGTAGATTTGAGTAAATTGTGCAGAGCAACAGATGGACTACAGACAGCAATTGTATATAGTAGGTTTACCTGATGAAATGGTCAATGAGTGTAGTTACATGGTAGGTGTACCTAATAAAATGGAAATTGTCTTCTGTGTTCGAAAACATTTAAGGCAATTTTTACAAAAAAAACAAAAACAAAAAACAAGAATAGTTCAGTGGATTTTTGCTTTGGGTTATTATTATTTATTGATTGATTTAATAATTTTGTCTGTATTGTATGACTTGTTTTTTTATTATTATTATTGTGTACTCTAGACTCCAATCAAGAGACACACCCAAGACAGGAACTATTCCCCTATGACTGGCACTATGCCCATGACCCCAACAGCCAAAACCCAAGGTACCGGAGTCCACCATCTCTATTTCTATATATTTATGTAGGCTTTATCATCGCTTAAAAACATGCACCTACAGAACTACCTTTCAGGAGAAGATGGAAAAACTTTATTTTAATGTTTAAAATTTTTACTTTTTATTTCCCACAGCTGTAAAATGTAGATTTTGCAACTCTATATTTCTGTTCTTGCTTTATCAGGTGATAAATGTGGAATTCCTGAAAAGCTCTTTAAATAATTTAAAGATGGGAAGAGACTTTATATTAGAGGCATGTTTATTCACTGCAGGTATCATTAAATGTCTCGGTAGCTTTAGCATTGGAAGTGCCCTGGAATTCTGCTATTAGACTGTTCCTCTTCCTCACCATCACTATATCTTTGTTCACAGCGATGTGATAGATTGCTGACATTTAATGCTTCATCAGCAGGTAATTACAAAACCAGTGGGACAACTGTCAATGCCCCGGGAACAAAAGAGCCACAGACAGAAACAGAGAGGTAAGCGTGTGTATGTAAAGCTATGCTTACTCTAGCACAGTTTTAAGTTTAATCTGAATTTAATATAAAAAGATAATTTTATTTGCGAGTATTTATAAATATAATGTGTAATAGATCATTTATATAGTATTTCGCATGGTAAGAAATACAGCATTGGAGATGGGTTTTTTTGCGCCTTGACCTAATGCGCTGTTATTAACTAGTTAGTCAGTTATTTTGCTTTGGAATTAGCTTTTCCCTGTTTGAACTGTGTGCACCAGCCCTGTTTAATTCTCATCTGGTTTCTACTAGTGACAGTATCAGACCATTGGAACAAAAGGATATCTCTCATCATTAAAGAATATTTCCTTTGTCCCACTTGGCTTGATGGTCATTATGACTGATCAGAATTTAATGACAGGACATGGAGGGAGCTTCATCACCAGCCAAAAGGCCTCTGTGATTTACACAGCACTAAAAATAGTTGGTTAAGGAGTGTTTAAGAAAGACCTATTTCCCCTTCAACGCATACTAACACAGGGCCCCGCTCGATCCATCAAGACAAGCATTAGTTTTGAATTTTATAGTGAAGTCATTTAAAGAGGAAGCTAGTTAAATATATATAAAAACATCAATAAAGAGAATGAGCTTATGATTCATTTAAGAATGTATTCATTTGGAAAGAGCTATTCTTGTGCCAAATGGTGATTTTCACTGGATTTTGGACCACAGGAAAAGTTGTGAAGAAGTATCATAATATTATAACGGTGAATACTTATAACATGTCAAATATTTAGAAATACATTTTTTTCTACTATGATGAGCATATAATCTTTTTTTTGTTGCCTGATGTTAATAGCAGATCTTGGGGAGACGGTCAAGTTGTAGTAATAGACACGTTTCTTTTGATTAAAACCTTGTTGGCAAAATCTATACTTCTATCTTTTGCCAGAATGCATGTTCTCAGGTCTAAAGTGGAGGGATCTTTAGAGGCCTTAATGAAGACCAGGCAGCAGCTCGAGTCATTAGTGGTATGTATGTCACATTTAGACACCCTCTACCTTCTATTGTTTTTATCAGAGCAAAACTAACTTCAGCTTATAATAACATGGTACATATGTAATGCATAAAATGTATGTATTTGTGTAATGTAGCCTGTAGAGGGCAACAGTGAGCTGAGGAGTCTCTTGCTGATGGGTCCTGCAGACTTGCACACTGAATTGAAGAGGCACAAAGAGCTGAGTGAGTCCTCATCACGCCATGTGTCTGCACTATTTATTAAGCTCTATTATTATCTGTTCCAGCTATCCATACATATCTATACTCGTTCCTGTGAGGGGTCAGACATGGCTTAAACTGATGCTGTATTTCGAGCTTTGTACTTTTGTACTTTTTGAGCTGTACGTTGAGTTCATACTACTGTAAGCACTTTATTTTCTCTTCCAGATTCTAAAGTCAAATGTCACGTTAATGCAACACAAATGCATGAGGGCCGGCTCCAAGGTAAGTGGCCTGAAACTGAATTCATCTAAATAACTGTTAAAAACCCAATAATGTTTCTTTTCTGCCTGGACAGATCCTTAACGTTTTCTAAAGCTTAAGCACTAATATTAATTTTGTGACCTATAATTCACTTTTTGATCAACACTGTTTGAACGTTACTCAGAACGATCATCGATTGCTTCTTACAGAGGAATAGGTGGTGTCCTGTGTTGAATTGATGCAAATTACAGCATTATGATTGACCTTTTTTGCTTTGCTTAAAAGCGGCAGACAAAGAAAACATTTGCAGTTCCACCCATTAATGGCCCATGATTGATTTCAAGCTTTGAAGATTTTGGCCTCTTTCACATGAGGTTTGAGAAGGGTTTGGCATTTACTAGGATGCTGAAGGACCATAAACGTTCACTCGAGTCCGTGCCAGAATAAAAGGCTCCCTCTTCTTGAGGAAAAAAACATTTAGTTTTCATAACACAAACAACCACGCACTTCTTTTCATGAGGCCAGAATTAATTTGATTATTTCAAGCACATATTCAGCCTTCAGCAAAGCTTCACTTGTGATTCAAACACATAATGGTGACTTATAGCGAGTGAATGGGGGAATTGTTAAGAAGTTCAAAAAAATGTTTAAGATAAGGTCGCCCAGAATCGTTTTAATTAGTCACACTCGAGGACCTCCGCGTATGGGCTCGGCGCCGCAGGAATGTCACATTTTTGATCACATGATGGAGCATGAAATTTATCAGTGCACAGAGCCCCCCTCTTCCAACAACAAAACGGAAAGTTTTCACATTGATCGCTCAGGATGGAGAATTGAGCCTTTGTTGCTGTGGGAAATGCCTTCAGTAAACATGGCAGATGATCTTGACGCCTTGTTTAAGCCCAACATGGGGTTAAATTTTTTTGCTTTGGCGTTTGTGACTGACCTCACTAATTGTAGTTATACTGCCTTCACATTCTGTTGTATCTGTCCATTTTTGACATTTTGTGTTTTGTACAATTCCGTAATAAATTCTAAACCCCTTGGAGGTTTGAGGTATTTGTCAACCGCAACACAATACTATTTTATTCTCAGTCATGTAGCATGTCTTTACTTTTATTAAATGAATTGGATGCAGAATATCTGTAAAATTAAGCGAGAAAAATGGAGATCTATATCTCTCTCTATCTCTTAATATTTTGCACACAATCGTCTTGATTCTCTTTTATGGCAAAAAGTCAAGGAAAAATGTGCAATGTGTATATAAAGGACACATTTTAGAAGGGTGCTGAATGATCTTGATCATTAGTTATAGTTTGTGTTCATCTTTTTCTGTAATGAAAGGGTCCTTTTAAGCACACAAAAATAAGCTGATAAGGCAAGTCAGATGGGTGTGAGGAAATCAGATTACTTCAAAATGTCAGCATTTACCAGGGGGCAAAAAGACGAGTTCTGCCTTGAAGAATATATTCTCAGAAATGCAACTGACCCCAAACCTATTTTGGAAACAGTTTGATCATTTAGAGGGACTTTGTAAATGTGTCATTTCTGAGGTGGCAGCTTCTTCTTCATATTAAAGTTGGACTGGGAGAGTTTTTTTTTTTTAATCTCATTTTAGTGGTTTATTATTGCTAATGATTGTGTAAAAAAAAAAAAAAAAAAAAAAAAAAGTTGGGAGTTCAGGCAATGAAATTTACCTTTCTTTTTTTTTATGGAGTACGGCGTTGAGATTGCTAGAGCTCACTCACTCTTTAATGTAATTAGTATTAAAAATGCGAGCATGCGTTAGAGACAATAAAGTCACCTTTTTGCCATTAGGCCCCTCAGCTTGTTACACCCCTAGGCACGCGCACAAACAGTCACCCGAACTGACATGTTGGAGAGAATATGACTAGCCTGAGTAATGGCCAAGCCGAGTGCCAGGCAGTGTGATACCGCCAAGACAGCTGAGAACATTCACAAGGATATTTTAACTTTGACAGACAAACTTTTGAAGCCATGTCCCCTAAACGTTCCTGCTGGCTTCTGCAAACAAACGTCCACGGTGATTGTACATAAGACGTTTCACTTAAAAATAGGAAAGGCCAGAAGTCGCCAAAAGAATAACTCGAACCACTTAAGTTTTTTCAGGACTTCAGGACTTCGGAGTCACTGAACAGTTGAACTGGCTGTACGTTTCCTGACTTTTTCAAACATTACAAAGCCACCAGCCCCACAAAGCATGTGCTGATGAGCACAAAATGGAAAGAAGAGAGCACAATAACTCTGAAGCAAGTTTGCAGCTCAGACCGTGGGTATTGATTATTTGTGTGTTGCGAGAGATTTGGAAAATTCAATTAAATGAGTTGAGCAAAGGATTCATAAATCGGCCGTTGCCTCCGCCCAAAGCACGCCCTTCCAGAGACGTTGTTACGTGCTAAATCAATGTTGCACTTCACAATATATTTTCTTTGGAGCATGAAAATAAATAACATTTAAACAGTTCTGCTTACCGCCGAAACAAGTTTTATCTTCACCAAAGCCCTCTGTCATTGGGAAGCAGCCGCCTGCACACATCGCGAGGGGTAGTAACATATCTTTATGGCAAATGTTCCATAAGAAAATCCTATATAATGTGAATTTTGTGGAGGAAAAATGAGGAGGTAGAGAACGGATCAGCAGTATAAAAATTGATCAGGCCGTAGATGGGGTCGAGTCAGGGGAGATTTGTAAGACAGCCTTAATAGACTGTATTAAAAAAAAAAGATTCCTTAAAAATGTAATAAAACAAATAGGTTTTCAGCAGTTGGCTGGGAAAGGGTCACAGGCTCTACTCTCATCACATCAATCAGTGGCTGTTGATGGATAAATGGGGCCTGCTTGGGGTGAATTTTATGCTTTTTTATGCTTTTTCTTTGGAAAACACAGACCCAATTAAAGCTCTGCTGTATATTAAAGGGCCTTTGGGAGGACAGGTGACATGCTGTTTTTCAGCATTCTAAGCGTTTATGACCAAATACATCTGCAGGATTTAATGCGTTAGTATGATTTGAGTAGCTTCCTATGAAGCATTTTAGTTGCGTCATTTGAATATAGATTGCAGGTGTCGTCTACACGTATTAGAGCTAATATTGGTGCTATCAGATCTTTTGTATTTCGTCTTACTTTCGGCTTTTTAAACCTCTGTGTTTTGTGAAAAACGATGAATGTGAAGTTTGTAATCCATTTGTGTTGATTTCACAGGTGCAACACAGACTGGCAGCTCCTATGAGTTTCTGAAGAACATCTTAAGGCAAGTCTCTTTTTTTCCTCTCTCTCTCTCTCGTTAATATACACTTGCAAATGGAATAGCTCTGCTCGTCTTCTGAGGTGCTGCATCTTCCCGTCAGTGTGTTTGATGCGAACTGAACAGCCTGTCAGTCTGGAAGCAGTGAGCCGTCTGGGCTGCTGCCAGTCAATCCTGTCTGTGTCAAAAGCAGACAGAGCAGCACACGCCTTCTCATTGACACTAAACCTGCTCTCCACAAGGGCTCCTTTTTCTTATTTTTTACCTGCACGCTGACAAAATGTTGATTCTACAACGTACACTGGGCTGCACTGCTGGAAAAATGTTTTTACCTCTGGCATTCTGTCCCATTAGGGCTGATAGACTATACACACATTCAGAAATAGGGTTCTTACCCTTTCCTCATGAAACAAAAAATCCAGACCTTTTTCAGATTGCTTTCCAGACTTTCTATGTTAGGTTTTCTAGATCATAAAAAAAAAGAAAAGAAAAAGCCATTAACACTATCATGACGGGAAAGCATGAAATGTGATATGCATTAGTGCAGAAAATAAGAGGAAGTAAAGTAAAAGTGTCTTGAGTCTACATTACTTTGACAACAGAATATCCAGATTTTTTTCCAAAATCTTTTCTGAATTGTTATACTTTTCCAAGTCTATAAATGAGTGTCCTTAAATTCCAAACTTTCTGACTTTCCAGACCTGCACAAGAACCTTAAGAAAAGCTGAAGCTGACAGTTAAACACTCATAAAAACCTAAAATTACAAAAAGACATAGGCGTGTGCACTTGTCGGTTCGCAGAGTAGTGAAGATCTGTTTCTTGATTGCCACACACACATATGCATACAATAGTGCAGAGTTGCAGTTTTCATGTTGATCTCGTCTCTTTATTTGGCAGGGACTGAAAAGGCCAACCTGAACAACAGCTGTTGGCCACACAAACCATCCTATTTGTGCCCAAGGTGGATTATATAGCTCTCACTTTATCACCCCTAGAGGCAGCATGAAGGACAAAAGCGCAAGGTGGTGGCCCATTACCGGGACTAGTGTTTTCACATATGCATAGCCTCCTTTGTTGGAAGAAAAAAATCTTGGGGAGCGGCTTGTGCCTGACCATAGCACAAGTCTCCATGGCTGCTTCAGCCTGACCATACAGGCACAGAGAAAGGAAGACACTCCCGTGCTGCGATTCATGACACTGGATCTAGCTGTCTATTATCCTTACAAGTGACCCATCGGCACTCACTTCATCACATTTCTAAATCTGTTTAGATCACGACCATCATTAAATACAATTATATATTAAACCTAGACCTACATGCAGCAGATAGTGCAAGGTCTACTAACCAGGGTCAACCACTTGATGGTTTTGATGTGTGTCTCTCTTTCTGTACCTTAGTTCTCAATGTTTTTCTGCATGTATTGTCAGCAGTATTCACCGTGTGTGTGTGTGGCTGCGGGGCTTGTGCAAGCTGTAACACTATAGCCCCTTTGTGACCTGATAACATTTACAGTTGTAATGGATTTTTTTTAATACTAGTCATTAACTCCTATGAAAGAAGGGGGTGGCGAAAGATTGTGTGCACCTATGTTCCTCTGGTATTTCAGCTTTATGACATTGTGTTCTGATATGTCTCTTCCCATAATTTTTGTTTTATGGCCAATACATTTTATTTAATGTATACCTTTTGTGTGGACACATGCACTGTATTTAGTTATTGTGGGGACGTTTAGTTAAAGTGTTTCAGGATTTAAATTTAAGCACATGTTCGTGAGAAATATGGATTTTTTTTTCTTCTTCTTATAATTAAGGATGTTTAAGTTGCTGATTCAGATGACGAGACCCAACGGCATTTTGTACAAAAGCATTTATTGATGTGTAGAAAAATATTTGTTAATAAATGACGATACCAAGTGGTCCTTGCAGACTGGTCCTTTTAAGGATGTGGTTTTTTAAAATATATATATATTCATTGCTCACGCAAAGGGGCCTTGTATGTTTCTATAATCATCCTTTTGTAATTTGGCAAAACTTTCCCGTTTTAAACAGAGCTGAGGGGACTTTCTCCATCTATCTATTAAGAGGAAATGTAATTTCCTAAATTAGGCCCAATCTGTCCTAATGCAGGGAATTCTCCTTTTCCTTTGTCACTGTTCTCCATAATTATCCACTTTTCAATAGAGTCCATACTAAAGATGTTGTCTGGAGACCCTGTGTTTCAGTTCGTCTTCTTTTCGCCCTTTTTGTTGGGCAGCTCAGCCAGTTGGACGAGATTGAAATACACCAGTAAGGCCAAGAACTGGATAAAGGAAAAAACGGAAACTAGAACTGGAAACAAATCGGGCAGCCTAGCCGGAGGATCCGCTGCCACACTCGTAACGCTCAAAGCAGCCATGGCCACAAACGAGGCTCCAAACTGTAAAAGACGAGATGAAGAAGAAAAATTATCACCAAATCTAAGAGATTTCAAGTGTTTCAGGCAAGTGAGCGAGCACAACAGACCTACCCGCTGTACTAAAAGCCCTCATTAAAACATGTCTATATAGGATGGCTGGAGTGGTAACAGAAACCCTACCTCTATCACAGGGCCCAAAGGTTTTATGCTACTACTACTGAATAATTATCTGGGCCTGTGTTAATGGCAATGCACATTATGAAGTGTGTCAGACATTCATACACTAAAACCTTGTGACTTATCTGACATCCATAAAGTATTCCTATGTGGGGGAAAATACCCTAAAACACATATCCCAAGCTTAACATGGATGACTTATCATATAGCACTGAATTTCAACATATAACATTTGCATGGATTCAGTAAACCATGGCTGTAGAACACTACACACGAGTAGTGTGTATAATTATCATTATTAAATTCAGAAAGACTATATTAAGGTGATATTTACGTATATAGAAAAAAATCAAACAAGTCAAATATAAGCTTGTGTGGATCTATTTTCTCTCATGACTAATGGCGATTATTGTGTTACAACTGTAATTGCATTTTAAAACCGTGGTGTGGGCTGAGAGTTGTAAAAGGATGGGAAACTCGGCTCTATACATTTCAAGCATGCATCATGCCTGTCGTAATTACCCCAAATACAATTAATGGTATTTTACGCATGACATATGGTGCTTACTGTGCACTTGACCAGCATGCTGAGGTTGTGTTTGGATAGGCAGTGCTGAGTGAGTTTGTGACATGGGCCCAGTCTGAGCTCTTCCTCTGAGGTTCTGTCTCGAGCTGAGAGAAGATACAGACTGAAGTAGAGGAAGGCCAGTGAGGTCACCATGTAAGGCAGGAGCAAACCGTCCTTCACAAGAAGAGGCAGCATGCTACAGGACAAATAGAAAAAACGGCGCAAAAACGACAGACATAAGATACAGTATCTGGTGTAGTCAGATAAAATATGCATCTATAGAAAACCCTCTAATTATGGTTATATTTATATCCATTTTTGGTGCACAGGATTGGTTAGTTAAAGGTTGAAATTTTGCCATGGCATTAGGCCAGTCACTTTTAGAATGAATGAAGAAAGACTGTCTGTAAACAAACCGACAACCAACAAAACCATCATTTTATGATGGGTTCATGCCATTGAAACAATACAAATGATCCATTTTCACTGCACAACATTCTGCAGCAATTTGTAAATAGCTATTAAATTTAATACATGTGTGTTTGGGACATTAAACTTTGGGGCAGATTGTTGTCTCTATGTATACCCTGCGAGTGTTTGCGCTAATAGTTTGACAAAAACTCATTCATGGAAGAAAACTGGATTAAATTCTGTAACAAAAAGAAGCATGTATTCAACAAAAAAACATTAGCATTTAAGGAAACTGCCAGCTGCCAGCAGGAATCCACAGCATGCCGAGCAGTGTTCATACAAAAGGCTCTTAGTTAGCTGGCATGTGGACCATGTCGTGATATCCGTACACTAAACCATGTGCACAACAATAAGCTGAGCGGAAAGGATACAGTGCTAACTCATCGACGCTGGTTTTATTATGGGCCTTGTTTCACTCCTAGGGTCTGTCCTCAAACATTTTAATATGCTACTGTTGTGTGATATAAATTCTATAACCATACATCAATAAAACTGAGTACTGCATTTGAGCTGCATGCTATTCTGGAGGTCATTAATGTAATAATGCAATTTACACAGCATATAGCAGCAGACTTCATGGAGCAATGAAAATTAAGCTTCCTAAATTGAAATCATCCAGTTTGTTACTGTGCGCTGTAACCAGTGTATCATTACACACATTTTTCATTTCACCCCAACCCGACTGCTTACCTGAAGGTGGACGCCCCCAGAAACCAAGTGGCCATTAGTGGAAGTTCATTCATCAGAAGGCACACTGGCCTATAAACGAAAAAAGTTCATTCATGAAATGCACCATACTTGTTTGGCAAGCCTTAGTCAATCGCTTACTATTTTCCCACCCTTTTCTTTGAAAGAGAGAGGAGGATTTAAAGGCCTGAGCTGATTAGTGATGTCCTGGGTTGATCCATGATGCTGCCAAATGCTCCAAGTTGTAAAGCTCATCATTTGTTTTTTTCATTATCTCCACATCTCTATTGTGTGTGTGATTATCACGAACAATTATTTTGACACGTTTCTCTGTACTGAGAAAAGACCAGAAAACCTATTTACTGGAAACCTGCTCATATTGGAAGACTAATGGCAGCTGTTGAATTCCGTCATTAAAATACACAACTATATAACGCAAATTCAAAACTACAGCCGTTACGCTCGAACAATCAATCATGAGACAGACATGAGAGAAAGTCTCACCAAAGCTGTTCTTAGAGTTTTATCCAACTTTCCAACACTGAATCAATACAGTAAAAAGACAGTTTGGTGGTGTCCATGCACAATCAGATCCACACAACTACACTGGAAGCGCAAAACCACAAATTTTTCCTTTCGAACAAGTCCCATTTCGAAAAGAATGAATTATACAGGTTTAGATCTTAATTTACAAATACTGCCCAAAAACTGCTCTTAGAATTCCGTTACAAGCGAGTTTCGGGTGAACGGGGTTTCCGTTCCCTTCTCAATACAGGAAAACGTGTTGAAATGATTGTCTGTGGTAAATAAAGATTAGGTTAAAATGCTGGAGTATTTCTTTAAGCTATGCAAGTTTGGGTTCTAAATTCTAATTTTTAACAGCTCTTTCAAAAAGCGTTCCATCGTGTGCGGTTTACACTGTCGTGTAGGTAAGAGACAGTGAGAAAGACATTGCAATTATGACAAGCAACCGTCCACTGATACTGCGAGGCTTCAGTTAAGTCACTTAACCAAGTCACTTACCATACAGAACAAAAAAAAACCCCCCAAAAAAAACCTTAAATACACACTTTGTGCTTGTGTAACTTGAAATGTAGCATTGTATAGGAAAACACATTGACCTGACGTCAAAGCTATTATTAACTAGAAAGGGGCTTGTAGGTATGACCTCCCCAAGCCCTTCTCACTGAGCCAGGAATTACAGGACCTGCATTCGCGATTCTGTTACACCAATGCCATTGGCCTAAGACCTGATCCTTTATACACACACACCACTGTGGCCCAGAGTGTGTCCCACCTAATCCAGTGACATGCATTACTGATTGACTGGAACAACAGGTGCAAGATGTAATTCAACAGTTAATAAAGCAACAATCTGGATAATCTAGCTTAATAGATCAAGGAAATCTGTAACCAAATCCACACAGCTGGTGCCGTACATACATACATACATACACACACACACATGCAATATATATATATATATACACACACACACACTGAGCACTTTATTAGGAACATGTACACCTTCTCATTCATGCAATTATCTAATCAGCCAATCGTGTGGAAGCAGTGTTTGTGTTTACTCAGAATGGTACAATAAAGAAAAAACATCCAGTGAGCGGCAGTTCTGCGGATCTTGTTGATGAGAGAGGTC
>JAOUQW010000015.1:16553341-16564324 GCA_028565825.1 Olivaichthys viedmensis
AACTCAGATAACCACTCTGTACAATTGTGGTGAGCAGAAAAGCATCTCAGAATGCACAATGCGTCGAACCTTGAAGCAGATGGGCTACAAAGGGAGGCCCTACCCAGTATTAGTATAGTATTCCTAATGAAGTGCTCGGTGAGTGTGTGTGTGTCTGTGTGTGTGTGTAACACACACACACACTCTGTTGCTTAATTTGCACACTCTGTTGCTTAATTTGAGCTCATCAGGCATATTGATGATTAAGATTAATAAATATTAAATACACTAATTTACACTAGCAGATATAGAAACTCATTACCAGTTATTCTTATTATTGTGAGTATCAAAAGTCAGTCAACATATGGATGAAGTATTTACAAGAGGAACTAAAACTATTTTTAAAAGCTTTGAGCCACTTCATTTAGCTGGCCACTCCAGGTTATAAAATGATCAGAGCTCTCGAGCATATTACGAGTGCTATATGCCGTACCATGATAATAATAATAATAATAAAATAATAAGCAGAACGCGCAAACTTACAAGGCCGGCAGCAGGATGGACTTCTCGTGGACTTGAAAGGAGAAGAGGAAAAAGGCCAGCGAGGAGTTCACCTATAGAACAAGGCCGGTTTGACCATCATTTGCCAAAAACACCAACAGCTTATAACAAGGAATTGAAAGAAAACACTTTGACACCACTTACCAATGCTAATTTGAACTGCCATAAGGTGGGTTTGGTCAGCAATTTAATGGATGAAGGCAAGATGAATAGGAGAGTCATAGCAAAACTGAAAGTAAAACTACATTAGCACTGGATTTTCTGAGGCATATGCAGAGCTACAGAAATACAACCAGCAATAGATGCATTAAATACGGGCACAGCCTGGCGACAACTCAACATTTGTTTAACCCTTAATCAGTCGAAACTGAGGTAGCAGCTCAGCTCAGCTCGGTGAGAAGTAGATGTGGCTCCGTACGAACGTCCCTATTTGAGTAAATGACAGCATTCGGGACTCTATTAAACGTGTGCAGAGTGAGCTTAAGGGGTGAGCAGCACTTACTCAAGACTTTATCAAAATATGGCCAGATTATTTTAATCTGGACCTTATAATGCTAATATCGCACAGCAAAAAAAAAAAAAAAAAAAAGCCCAAATAATCCAAGCCCAAATAATCCCAGGGATTACCAGTTTTTTTTTAAAAAAAGCTGCCTTTGTGTCTAAAATAGATTTACAAATTTAATCACACAAAAGACCAGCTGCAGATTACCGACCAGATATCATTATTTCCAAAAAGCTCATAGATATCATTAAGGTTCGATAATCTTCAGTGCACTCAATCGTAATGAGGACTCCATAAGGTGGACTGAAGGCCAAGTGGGTGATTGAGAGAAGGGGCTCTGAATGCAGGTCAGGGGTAGATGGTTGGTAAACGAATGGAGGAAGGATTACCTGAGGAGCAGCTGAGTATCTCTGGACAGCAGGGTCTTGATCTTTATCAGCACGTTCAAGCTGCACCATGTGTTAGCCACTTTATCCTTCCATCAAACACACAAATAATCAACATGCTAATTAAAATTATATTTTTCAATGACAGAACAAGCATTTGTTTTTATGTTTGTGTTAAAAAAAAAAAAAAGTTTACTACCATGTTAATCAGAAATGATTTCCAATCAAAAGTACAATAAAATATTTCCCAGACACACTGTTGTAACACAATGTGGGGCTTCAATATTGTGCAACTCTGCATGGTATCAGTTACCTTAATGACCTTCCCTATTAAAGTGATAGTTCGACCAATTGACAAATTCTTACCAAATGCCAATCGACGTGTTTGGTGTGCCAAAAAATTATTTCTTTAATTTTGCACTGAAGGCTAATGTTGCTCACAAGCAGGGGAAAATAAAATAAAATAAAAAATGGTAGGTTTCAATTTAGCAAACCGCATAATTAAATCAGCACAAACCACATCACGCTGTTAAGTAATCTCAAATTAACTTGCTTATGTGGTCTCCGATAGTGTTCATTCCAAAAAAAAATAAATAAATAAAAATTGGACAAAATGACGCTACATAGCTAAGAACAGTCGTAGCAGCCATCTTGAAGCAGAAATCACTTTCTTCCTCTTCCTTGGTGTCACTGTGCAATCATCAGACTCGGGTAGGAGGTGTGGCCCTAAAGGTTTTATAGGTGGAGTTGTACGTTAAAAGTGATTTAGATGATGATATAGTTCCAATTTGATTCATATTTCATTTAAATTTTCATCATACTGATTTATTTTCGTATTTTTCGGAAACTTACTTGCTTACTGAGCCAGACAATGTCTTTTAAGGCGAGTGTGTAATGATTTAGGCACGCTGTTTACACAATGGCCTAACTCCAGTGCAAAACCAAAGAAGCAAACTTAAGACCAAACATGTCTTGGTTGATCGGTTACATATGGTGGTTCAAATATTATTATTTTTGTTAAATACAGACTTATTTTGGTATTTTTTTCCAAACATGTCTTGGCTGATCAAATACATTTGGTAATACATTTTGCTGAAATATCACTTTAATTAAGAGAGAGGAGGAGCGGTCTCAACAGCTTTTTAAGAAGGGATCAAACAATACACCACTAAACTGAGGAGAAAAAAAGATTTCTTTTCAATTTAAAAGAAATTAAAACCTTAAAAGAACCCTTATCCGTTAGTCGAATGAACGAATGAATGAATTCCTCCTAATACGTGTACTGTATGAAAACAGACTGAGTAAAAGTAAAATTGCATCAGAACTAGATACTCCTTTAAATCCCAATAGCTGGCAGTTTCAGTACCAGGTTACCGAATTAGATCGCACAACTCTGGTGGGCTTCTTTAAATACAATTTAGCTTCTGAAGAGAAAGCAGATAAGTGGCATTGCTCTAAGCAATCATTTCTCAACTGAAAGTGCTATAAAAATTCCTCTGTGACATTTGCAAGGGGGGACAAGAGGTGACAAGCTACTCACTCCGGTCATGAATTTCCCTTTCAAGCATGCGGGATGTCAAAAAAAGCTATGCACTTATTTGTAAACTCAGGCACATGCGGTTAAATGTGTGCGAGTCAGCTTGTGACTGCTCTTTCTGCATGCCAAGCACATTCTTACACAATCCTGAAGCAGCCTCAGGCCACACCCCTTGAGGAAACATGGCCACTAAACACTATTTATGTCGATGGATTTACATTTCTCTATCTGCTAAGGTGGTTTTTCCTCAGAAGCCTTTAACAGTTGTGCTTCACTGTGATTAGGAAAGGACACAAAGCTGCAGCCCCGCTTCAAGGCTGCTTATAATACTGTCCACTTTGCACAAACACAGCTGCTGCGACTCACAGCTGTGTGTGTGTGTGTGGCGTGTGTGTAGCTGAAGCAGAGTCAGACTCCTCAATGCTCTTCCCATTGCAAATGAAACCCACTCAAATCTGTGTTTGGAATAATCTCCAGAAGGCTCTCTACTCTGACACGGGGATGATGGGATGGCCTCCTGGGTCTGTTCCGCTGGCAAAATGGACAGCTCGCCTCTGTGAGAGAGCAGGCCTGTCTGAACAGCGTGTCCCTGACGCCATCATTTGGTGTCCTTTCTTTGGGAGAGCAACTTGATACTGGGCTGGAGTGACAACTAATGCCCACAGTTTGTCCTCGCCGTCTTGCTTACATGGACAATTTACACTATTAGTTCAATCAAGGGTCACCCTTGTAGCCTGCCCTCACACACACATCTCAGCCATGCATATAGAACGCTGGCCCCCATCTGACACACACACACGCTCAGTTCATCAGCTAGGACATTAGCTAGGCAAACACTCTCCCTTTCACAGCCGCCAGAGTCTCCAGGTTAGAGTTGCTCACACCTTGTGTATTATGTTAGCCTCATGTCACAAGCAAACGCGTGGTGTATACCAGCTCGTGAGCCCCCTTGAGATTTTTTTAAATTACTTCTCACATCACAACACCTCCCGTGGCACCTCTGTGGTGGGATCAGGGAACGTTTCAGAAGCAAGTCACAAAACTCGGCCAGTGCTCTGATAAGGGAGACGTCAAAAGTGACTTTATACAATAAACAAAAGTGTCCAGACAAACTGATCCGTCACTAACTCTTATGGATCTGATTGGCCATAATAAACCCAAACCTACTTTAAGTATGGCATTAAATTTGTCATTGTCAGAAAATAATAATTCTACTATTCTACCAGTCTAGGTCAGCTGTACTGTTTATATCTATATACAGGAAATACAGTCCTAGGTACATGGTACCCCTTTCACACTTTTTTTCACATTTACACGGGAATTCAACAATAATTAATCAGAAAGGGGTTAAATGTAAACTCAAGCCAGAGTCAAAATCCTGACGGGGTACTCAACCGGGACAAGGCCTAGTACAATTCCCAGGAAATTATCGGCAGGCTCGCGAGTGTGCCGAAGCCGAGGCGCAAAGGCTAAAGTTAATGAAAAAGATGAACAGGAAAAATGTCTGAAAACTGGAGCGATTCAGAAATGAAGGCGCTGTTGGCCATTCGTGCCGAGGATGAACTTCTTTGTCAAATGAATAGCACAGTATGGTATGCGGTCATCAACGAGCAAATCACCAGGAGACTCTTAGAACGTGGCGTAAGTAGAGAGAAAATGCAGCTGGTAAACACCAAATCCATTGTATGTGGGATTTATTATAGTATCCTGTGTAACGGGACTTTCACGGCAAATGTCAATGCGTGCATACAGGTAAAATAACATTTGAAGGCTGCAAAACAGTCCCAGGTTTTGAATGTAAAAACACTATGTAAATATAATGCATTTGGATTAGAACATCAAGGACATTTCCTGCGTGACCTCGCATTTGAAAGTTAACAGCAAAGCGTCAAGTCAGGCTGATGTGCTGAAAACCCCTGCGTGTCCTCTTGCAGTAAATAAGGCAGATTTATACACAGCGCTTCCTGCACCTCATTATAAAGTAAACAGCACAACTTGGTAATAGTGTAAATGATACTTTGACCTTTAGCTTTTCATTCTTCCACTTGCCTATTCTATTAGTAGCAAAAGTGTTTTCCATCTTGTTAGCGATAGCAGAATGCTGTCACCATATGACTCTGTGTACTGTAGTCTCTCTATGCACTATATGATGAATGGGTGATATTGTTTTATGTGTGCGTGTTACCCCTGAAGAACAGCATGGCATATAGGCTTCTATTTTTATTTTATTTTTAAGAAGGAATTAAACAATACACAACTGAACTGACGAATAAAAAATAAAAAGAAATGATTTTATCTGTTCAAACTTGACCGGGCCACAGCCAAAGCGTGAACCTTACGAGTTCCAGGACGTACCTCAAACAAACCACGGTCAACGGGGAACAAGCGATGCAGAACCTGCAGGATCTGCTGCGGGTCTGACAGGAAAGGCAACCAGCAGAGGGCAAAGGTCACCAGCACAGTCAATGAGATCTTTACCAGCAGAAGCAGCCTGCAAGAATAAAAACAGAGTAACAAACACCTCAGTGAAGAGTTCTGTAGTAGCTTATACAATTAAAAACAATAAAATGGTAGCTCAGTCAAGCAAAGGCCTCTTTTCCTCTTTTCGCAGCATCACCTTTTTGCTTAACAGAAAACAGTATGGACTAGCTATTTAAGTTATTCCCGTCTTCGAAAGATAATTTATGAGAGCACTTGTAAAGAGCACTTTATGTAAGTACCCAAAACTCACAGGCTCGAACATAAACTGCAGGTCTGTTAATCTCATAAGTGGCCTTTTTTACGATGCAACACAGACAGCAACTGTTCCTTGAGAATGCCACAAATGTCTTATATCCTTAAAATTCAGTTTGCTGCAAGTGTGTGTGTTCGAGTTACTGACTCCTCTCAGCTGTAGAAGTAAAGTTGCACACACACACACACACACACACACACACAGGAATAGCAGGGAGGGTACGGCATGGTCAGAGAGTCATCTGGACATATTTTCCCAAGTAATCTAATCCAACAATGCAACTGCTACCAAATGCTTTTGGTGCTCTGTTACTATATCAACAAATGTAAGGTAGCATGAGTGCGAGTCAGGGTAATGGGAAGAGTAACTGCCTTTGATAGTTTTCAACACATATTAAACCTACGCTGCTTTCATGTCTTCTCAGAATTATACAATTTACAGCCTTCCAACTAGAAAAGCCATCTGAGGTGCAACACTGATACTAGTCATGGACTATTTTTCAACTGTACATGATCTTTCGGTCTAACTCGTGTCTGAGCAACTGGCCCAAAAATGCAGTAGTTGTTTATTTAAAGGAACCCCGATCAACCAACATGAGAATGTGGTATTGAAAATTGGCCTATGACTTTTTGATGACGATTAACCGTCATACAGACGATTCTGATTAAGGGCATTATTTCTGGTGTGGCAACCACCCTGGTACACATGTAGAGACCAGATTTTATTCATAAATCAGTTTTTAAACATAAATGATGGTTCTTACTGAAATGAATGTGACTAATACTGTCTTATGTCTCTGCTCTACAGCCACGGTCCCTTAAGCAATAGTCGGAGAGTCAATTAAAAAAAACAAAACGCCTCTACTCCTTCCCTCAACCATCTACAACTGGCTCTGTTGAATTAGCAATAATCAAATTAGGAGTGGCACAATGGCTCTCTCTCTGGTGTCACACCAAGGCTTTCGGAGACTGACATGTAGGCTAGCTGTATCTCAGCAAAAGAGTCTGATGGTCGGAGAGGATGAGAAGGATGAGTACCAGTGCTACCAGGCTCTTAATTATGTCAGAGCCTGGAAGAGTTTAGAAGGGAGTTTGTAATAAAAGCAATTACAATTAAGGAATGACTTTTGAGTGAAAGGATTTTAAAAGGATCATGCACAAGCTGGTAGACATTAGTAGAGGGCAGTGAAGTTGAAATAATACAGACTACAGGGTTGGATGGGATAAAGCTTGCTGATACCATAGCAGCAATACCACAAGCCCTTTTGTGGAATTCCTGTAACTCCTGCAAGTCGTTATACACTCTACTTGGTAGACCTTCAACCTTATACATGTACCTAATATCCTGCCATATCTTTTGCAACCAGCTGCAAGGCATGTCAGTCTCCATTGCACTCTTTGATAAATGTCCCTGGAGGTTTTAATACATAATGCATACAGGAACATTGTATATGCAAACAATTATAAGTAAAGCATACAGTGACTTGGGGCATTATTAAGGAAAAACTCCCCTTGTACATGAAAAAAGTGGGCATGTGCATATTTGATAGGGAGAGTGTTTATATTTCTCACATCTGTCACCTTTCATTATACATGATATATACATGATAGTAAAAAGCCACACTGTTTTATACTGTAGACTTACCCTCTACCCAGAAGGCCCTGTTTGATACACCTGCCCAGGAGATAACAGAAGAAAGGCAATGAATGGTACAGCTCCATCTGCTTGTAGTTAAGAGCCAAGGTGAAGGCCAGAGACCCAAGCAGGTCCCAGCCCAAACCGAGTCCCACTACACCCCACAACGTTAACCCCAGGCTCACACTGTTATATCTGACAACGAGTTAAGGCCTGGTACAAACCGGTGCTGCATATCTGAACTCATGATTGCCCAAAGACGGAAAGGACAAAACAGAAGTCACAACGTAAAGGATATTGAAAATGGCCAAAGTCGATTAGGAGGAGTCCTGGATACAGTAGGATGCACAGAGCAGTGGCAGCCTTCGGAAGAAAAGAAATGCAAAACCCATTGTTGAAAAAGTTAACTGCATAATTAAAATGTATGATTAAAAGTCAGAGACCCAAGTTATCTAAAAATGCCAGTTACCTTCCTTTTGTAGGATCCATCACTGAGGTAGAAGCAGTAAACAAGGACTGCTGGAATGTATATCAATATGTCTGCGAACAGAACTAGGAAGGGGGAAAGGAATATCATAGGAACATCAAAACAATAATAGTAATACAAATAATTTCTACCAGTGTACTTCACTATGAATGTTATTAAATTTTCATACTACACTATCAGTCAAAAGTTTGGCCACACCTGCTCATAGAAGTTTTTTTTCATTTTTACTATTTTCGACTAGTTTAGAATAATAATGAAGACATTAACACTATGAAATAATACATATGGAATTATGCAGTGTCCAAGAAAAGTGTTAAATCAAAACTATTTTATATTTGAAATTCTTAACAGTGTTCCTGATGAAGCTTTGCACACTCTTGGCATCTTCTCCCTTTACCAGCTTCACTCAGGAGACTTTTCTTAAACTTTCCAGATAGGCCGAGCGACTTGTTGGCTCCTAAGTTCTAAATGAAAACTACTTGTTTGGGGAAACTATTTACTTGTTTTAAGTAAAAACTACATTTTGATTCCGGAATAAATTTATACATTTCACTATTTACATTCGTCTCAGGAACAAATTTCAACCATAAGCCGTGAAAAATATATATTTCATCTAGCGTGTTCAAACTTTTGGCTGCTAGTGTATATGTAACATTTAAGACTTTTGTGTGAATCTCAATTTCAACATATTTTATGACAACGCAGTAGGAAGTTACAACTAATCAGGGTGTCTGCAGGTATTCTCAAGTTTAATTTAATACCTTTTTAATGCCACTTCTAATGTAATTTAAGACCAAATTTGCAGTGGTGACATGTGACATACCAAAATCACTCTTCAAAATACCATACACACAAGAAAAATTGTCCATTTCTGTCCATTATACAGCTAGAAAAGATACAAAGTACCTCATCCATCGAAGTTACACCATTAAAGAGAAAGGTTTAAGCGCATAATATGCAGCGAGCAACGGAGTCATTTTTCTGTTCAGCCACAGTTTGTTGAATTTCCCCCCATATCGATGTGTCTTGTGTATGCAGGTAGCTAATGTTAACACACGCCACTGCCTCGTGCAAGTGACCCAGTATTATCCAGTATGCGTGTGATGTGATCTGTTTTCGAAATAGTAAGCAAAACTGTTTGTGGCCCAAAATCTAAGACCATGTCAATTAGATTTTAAAACAATTGAATACTTACTAAGGCCTTCAATTTGTAAAATGTAATTTCAGACCAGTTAAGGTTTTTTTTTAAGGATCAACAGACACCCTTACAGCTACAAATACCAAGAAACTAATTTGTTTTTGGGGTCTACTAGGTATGAAATGTTCTTGCACTTATGGACAGAGGTGTCCCACGCTTACCTGTGGCTCTCATGAACAACTTATGAGAGGCACTCTCGAAACCTCTGGAGGCGTGCAACTCCACCCATGCAGGATTAACCAGCTTTGCACTACACACACACAATACGACAATCATTAAACATATCATTATTGGAACGAATTTCGGTGTCCATAGCAACATGGTCTCACACAGGCAACTTCTTTACGATTCAGCTCGTATGACAAGTTACGAAGGTTAAGGCGAACGTTGGGGAGGGGGGTCAGGGTCCGCATCTTTTCTCTGCATCTTCATTCGCAGGAAATCCAACCCCTCGAATTTGCACGAGACCTCTCACGAGGTCAGGTAGGTCATAGAGGGTTAATCTCATTCGTGACACTTACACATGAGCACATAACAGACTGTGGTAGGCTGTTAGAGGAGGATAATCCAGACCCCAGTAGCTCAGGTTATTGTCTGTAGTGTTGAAGTACCTTTAGGAGCAGAGAACAAATAATGCAGTATCAAGACGAGCGCTCTTTAATGAAACTGCAGTTATTACTACATAACAACTGACACGATTTCAACCTTAAATGCCTGCACATAGGGATAGGAAATGAATGAATGAACCTAACCAACCATTCCTGAACGGGGAGATTGTACGTCACTTCCTGCCAGTGCCTCTGCGCCTCGTAGTCCCCAAACAACGGTGGCTTCCCAGCGCCTGTTTGATACCAACAGAAAGAAACTAGACTTGCTCAAACGCGCCTATTCGAGCCCGTTCACATACGCAGGCGTGCATAACTGCACAGGTCAACGAAAGCACCCGAGCTTAACGCCAGACTATTGACCTCGAGATGACCGTTAACGTTAAAAAGAAAGTCAATGTTTTTGCCTACTAACCCGAGTACGAGTTGAAAGACATCGCCCACCTCGCCGTCAGCGCGAGCAGAACACACAGTGAAATGAGGCTCCGGTTCTCCATGGCTGCCAGCCTTCCGAAATGTTACGGGTCGGAACCATTAAGCGCTTACACGACGTCCTTGAGCGTTTTCTTTTTTCCCTCCCAGCCGCCGCGTCCGCGTCCGCGTCCTGAAGAAGCGTCGCGTCATCACGACGCGCGCGCCGCCAGCTAACGCAGACCCATAACTCACCGCCGGCCGGAAACTCCGCGAGCCGGATGGTTTGAAGATCAGAGAATCTCCGCGTCAGGGTCGAGCGGCGCCTACCGATGACGCAACAATCGGTCGGTTTTTTTTAAAAGAGACGGGCATGTCTGGTCGTGCGTGAGATTTGTAATTGCACGTGACACGGCGACCATTAAAGGATTAGTTCGGCCAAAAAAATGACATTTAAATGACATTTTAATTTACCCCTCCCCCCCCCGTAACTGATGAGCCCGATTTGATTAGCCCTAATGAAAAGGTCATATACACATCAAATTGGAACTATATTACCCGAATGGCGTGGACCTTTAGGCCACACCCCCTCCCCGAGTCTGCCGCATGTGCGGAGTGATACCACGCTATGTGGTTTGCCGTGTGACCCGTCCCAGCGCGTTCACCTGCCCTGTGATGGGGCTTGAGAAGTAGTTTTCGAAGAGATGTGGCGGAAGGAGGCACGTGATCATTGCATGGTGGATGGCTGTCGTACAATAGGGGAGAACTAACTTAATATGCAATTTGTTTTAAACAATGTAAAATTGCAACCACTCCACATAGTCTTGACAATTGTCCTAAGATTGATTGGGATAGAATAGAAGAATAGAATGCTCCTTTATTGAATAGAATAGAATAGAATGCTCCTTTATTGAATAGAATAGAATAGAATGCTCCTTTATTGAATAG
>JAOUQW010000015.1:16588608-16604006 GCA_028565825.1 Olivaichthys viedmensis
GAGGAAGACACTAATAATCTGGATGTATTCTATACACCACTTCACAAGGTTTAACAAACGTATATCAAATATACATATTTTTAATTGAATTATGTGTCATATTCCCACATTAATGCTCCATATTCTTTCTATATCACTCTCTAGCATTCTGCCCTTTCCTCAAAGAGCTACAATGCAGCGCATTGCAGGTGTACTATATGAATAAACGTCCCTTTCTCTTCTTACCCTGGCCCAGTGGGACTTTAGAAGCTTTTTGGCTGCATCCTGTGATGAGCCTAAACTTTTTCGGCAAATTTTTTCCTCCTTGGGACAAAGGCTTCCTTCTTCCCCCGTGTTGCTTTACTTTATCGGCCGCCTCAGGGCTGCACTATTGCGGCCCCCCTCCACTTCCACTCTAGTCTGTGGAAACCACATATTAAATTTGCATGTCATCAGTCACTTCATTGAGTGCTCAGCCGGATTCCTCACTGGGTCATTCATCTATGTGCATGTTCTGGACACACATCCCAGACAAAGCAAACTGGTGAAAATATTAAGGAAGTTACATACATTTCAAGTTTTGTTGGCTATGTCACGCTCTTCGGTTCCGCTAAATCGTTGGCCCGACAGTAAAGGAAGCTCTGGGATACTTGTACGATTTTGTAATGTTTATGCGTTGAATAGATGCAGTGTGATAAGGGTTTCTGTCCAAAGTGACTTTGTGAATATAGCCTAGTATGCCATATGCAATGCGCAATCACTTAGAAGCTAATTTATGGGCGCTCGATTGTATAATTAATCAGTGCATTTCAGGCCAGATGTAGGAATTAAGTTGGTTTCAATGTTATGTATTGCATAATTAAGTGTGCATAATCATAATCAATTGCCGTGATTCACTTTTTACTGTATGTACCAGATCATATATATTCCTCTCCACCATCTCTCAGGCCAGAAAAGTTGAATGAGATTTAGTAAAGAAAAAGAATCCTTAACTACTTTTCTTGTTCATAATTTTTTTTTCTTAGCTTTTATAGATTTTTTTTTTGCCTTTTAGAAAGCATATTTGATGAGGTCCTAAACAGAAAAAAAAATCTGGTCATGTAATTAAATTATTAGACAAATTATTCGGCAGAGTACTTAGATATGTATAAAAAGAATAACATTCAGTATTCTATGCATTATCTTAAGCGCTTGTAAACTGAATGTAAGAATTGTGACAAATACAAATAGAGGGTGAGATTTAGTTTAGCTTTGATTCCACCATTAGATACTTCTGTAGCTTGTTGTTTGTTGATCATTTTAATTGGTCTAGTTCTCTGGCTCATGGCCAAAGTTTACATCATTAAACATATTAAACACTTTGCAGACATTTTAAAGTTTGCAAAGTTTGGCCTTCTCAAACGACATTTTCCTAACTTAAGTCATCTGACAGATTCTCACTAATTCCCTAGATAGATAGGTTTTCAAGTAGAACTCGGACTCAATTGGATTACCTTTCAGCCCAATTTCTGAAGGACTTCTTTTCTTTTCTTTTCGTCCTGATGATTAACAGTGGTTTGTTTGTCCTCATGACTTTATGATAATCTTGTTTACAGTTTTGTAATTGCTATTATGGCGTGGCATTTAATAGGGTAACGTTTAATCACCTAGCAAGCAATGACAGATTTTTGAAAACAAGGTTTATTGCTGGAATTAGCAAAACCACCAGAACCGCCAGCCATATCACTTTGTCAAGTGTCTAAAGAGAATGCTGATCAGTCAATTTAAGCCCATCTCACTGGAAACTCTCCCACTAGGGAATAAAGCCAGTTGCACATCGCACAGCTGGAATTCTGTCCCAGTCACAGGACACATGCAGTTTAACCTTGTGTGCTACTCGGTGCCCAAGGCAAGCCAGCTAGTCATGTTTTGTAAATTAGATAGGCCATTGGCTAAGGAAATACACTGATATGACTTTATTTATCAATTTTCTCCCAATGTAAGTCACAGCTAATTTCAGCATGCTGATGGGAGGATGAAGGCTAGCACATGTGTGTTTCATGACTCATCCAATGCTCTGTATTTACAGACATAGATAATTAAGCAAGATGTCCTACATAATCACTGAGATCACAGTGAAATCACTGCCATTTGTATATATAGACTCCAAAACATGGATGGCTGTGGCTGAATTAATGTAAAAGAAACTTGAGTTCCCAGCATTGGAATCCGCAAAAGAAGTTGGCCCATAAAACACCAGTAATTTGCCAAAATTCAGAAGCTGAAAGAACCTATTGAATAGGATTTAGTGTTGTTACCTTTCCCACTTTACTTTAGGTTTAACAATTGCTGGAAATTTAGAGTATTTAGAATTTAAAATGTATGCTTTTCATACATTTAGTTAGATGTACGCCATCGTAACCAGTCATCTTATGGCTCGTGTTTGTTCACTAAAAAGTACAATAAGATCAGTTCAAGCTCCTGCTCCATCTTCTAGAGTGGCCTGTGTTTCATAATGGTGCTACTTCAAGCATCAGCTTGGTTGGCGTCTCCGTTTGTGTCCTCTACCCGGGTGGAGGGTGAGCTGCACCCCATGGCTGGGTATTTCCAGAGCCCTTACTCACTTCTCACATGAGGCTGCCATTGAGATCTAGTGTCACATTAAAATTAAGATGTGATCAAGGAGCTGGTCACAGAGGTCATCTCCCAACCACACGGCAGACCAGAGAGCAATACACACTCCAAATCCACTGTCCCATGAGTAAGATGTGGGCAGATAACGACTGAGTATTCCTGTGTTGCTCATGTCTGTAATCCATGGGATAAACAACACCTTACATTGTGTAGACACAAAGTACATTGTTCATTTTAGGGTTTCATTAATTATGCCTATTTTTTCCATGGCATTGAAAATAACTTCTTATGTTCAAAGTGGTGCAAGTTAGCAAGGCCTTACTTATTTAGCGATTTCTTGAGGTAATCTGGAATTACTACTGAGTAATACACTGAATGTGTGTCTCAGAAATGATGTATTGATTTCATTGTTAGAGTTGACAGCAATTGAAATCTTATTTCTTCTTACTCTTCTTACTCAATATTTACTCAATATTTACAAAAAGTATGTAGAGCTGCTAATAATGTGAGTACATGGTGTAAAGTTGTAATAGATATTTGCTAGGTTGAATTACCTTGTAAGTGTATCACTGACTTCTGTGCCAATAATTTATAGTTGAACTTAGCCTCAGTGGCACCATTTAAATATGTATAGGACATGGTTGCATTTGCAGAATATCTGATTTGTTCTTTGGTGCAAAATGGACGGCACATTAACATTTACAGAATTTAGCAGATGCCCTTATCCAGAGCGACTCACAGAATTGCTTTGCAGTCTCCATCAAAAAGCATTCTCACCCTAGAACAAATAGGCCAGGGTCTAGGGATACCATAAAGCTAAAACCCTGTTAGAGAGGAGTTAGTAAGAGAGTTGGTACAGCAAAGAAAAGAGTACAAGTAGATTTTTTTGTGATTTAGTGCTCGCTTAATGGTTTAGTGAAGAGGTGGGTCTTCAGTCTTCGTTCAGTCTTTGTTTGTTCATTCCACCACCTGGGTGCCAGAACAGAGAAGAGTTTTGATGCGTGTCTTCCTTGTGTCTTGAGGGATGGCGGGTCAGGTCGAGTCATGCTTGTGGCTCGAAGGGACCGTGGCACGTGGGGTTTGATAAGAGTCTTCAGGTAGGTGGGGGCTGGTCTGTTTTTGGCTTTGTAGGCCAGCATCAGTGTCTTAAATCTGATGCGAGCAGCTACAGAAAGCCAGTGGAGGGAACGCAGCAATGGGGTGATGTGGGAGAACTTGGAGAGATTGAAAACA
This sequence comes from Olivaichthys viedmensis, assembly GCA_028565825.1. Lineage (NCBI taxonomy): Eukaryota > Metazoa > Chordata > Actinopteri > Siluriformes > Diplomystidae > Olivaichthys > Olivaichthys viedmensis. Next base: position 16,592,434 of record JAOUQW010000015.1, read on the forward strand.
AGGCATGCAGCTGCATTCTGGATCAGTTGCAGGGGTCGGATAGCACTCAGAGGAAGACCTGCCAGGAGCATGAAACCTGCATGTACCGAGTTAGGTTAGCAATATGAGCCGAGAATGATAGCTGGTTGTCCAGAACCAACCCAATATAATGACATTACTGTATTGGCTTCACTCTGTCTCTGCTATATCGTTTCCTAATACTCAAGGGATTTGATCAAAATACCTACAATGCTGAAATGATGATTTAAATCAACATTAAGTTAGATATGATTCATTATGTTTGCATGAATTGCATAGGAGTAATGACATCAAAAATAATAATAGAGATGTGATTTGAGGTTAGAGTTGAAGTAGGAATTGGGGTATCAAGGCTTATGCATGGGTGGCAGCTGCCACCCCGTGCTACCCATGTAGTCATGCCCTTGCTTAGCCTTGTGCATGTGTACTGAAGAACAATAATGGCTCTTATAAATATATAAATATAAATACAGATTTCTTAATAATGAGTAATTATACATTATTAATATATTATGATTATAATTATCAGTGAGCATTCTGGCAGTATGACATGCACCATCCTTCGTTTGCTCTATAAAAGCCACTGTTGCTGCTTATGACTTTAAGGATACATGCCTCGGTCACACTATATTATCAGGCGTTGCATTAGAAGTTTAGTCATCATTAGTAAGCTACAGGAATAAATCAGACTGTGATCAACATGTTGCACTAAGCAAAAATGACAAACTGCGCAGTACCTCACATCTTTGAACTATGATAGAATAGCCTCCACGGGGACAACCACAAACTTTAACCCCTTAAACGTCCAGCTTATTAATCAGCTATTCATCTTAAAGCATATTATTCAGTAATTTCAATGAATTATTCAATAACTACAGTAAAATGAAAAGAAAAGGTGTGTAGTTACGAGAGTGAGGAATGGACCCACCGACAGATTCTGCGATTATAAGGGGTTAAAACCCAAAATGTCTGGTTTAAACGCTCCTGATTTGTACAAAATTCAAAACACAGCAGGCCTGATACCTCCTCTCCCTTGGTTTTACTAGATCATTCAGGTATTAATAGTACACTACATCTTGCTTAGTTTCCCAGTGTGAACAGTGTTAACACACTACTTTTACTAAAAGTACGCAAAGTGTGCTATTTGATACGCAGCTCTTGACTGTATTAATATGTGTAGTATGGTGTGTTTATGGGGACACATGCCTCATCCATGCAGGAGCTGTTAGCTGTGAGTTGTTTCCTGTTCCTGATAGTGTCATTTGTTTCATCTGGTGAAGGTCTCTGTTTCCCGACTGCTGGCAGAACCAGATTAAGAGGTGCACATGGAATAGATGAATGCCAGCTGAATGAAAGATTGGGGACTATGCCTGATTTTTTCCTCATTCAGACCTTAGCCTGCCAGAAAGACGAACCTGAAGGAGATATTATTCCTTTATTCAGGGTTGGGTTTTTCAGTGTTTGGATCTGTCTCAATTCCTTCGAGAAAAGTTCATATGCCAAAATAGTTTAATGTACTCTGAACTCTAGATGTATAGTCAGCTAAATTATACAAAACAGATCAGCAAAGCCTTAAAAAGCATTCTTGTGTATATTGGATAAAACATGCATTCATATAGTAGTATTCAATATTAAACTGGAAGACTCTGAGAAGGGCAGAAGGGCAGGGAGAGAACAGTATAGAGACAGACAATCTGTAGGTGTCTGTTGCCACCAACATTGTGACAAGTGTGCAACAACTCCCCAGCCTTGTTTATAGCTGGAGAGCAGCATGCCCTTAGGACAGCAAGGCCCGTGTTCTGAACAGGTCAAGAGGTAGGTCGTGTCAGATGAAATACTTCATACAGCTTTAGATTGCCTGCTTTGACACACACATACACAGAGGTTAGGTCACTAAATAGATATTGATCCAAGTATCCACGACCCATGGAGCTGTTGTAAGCGACATCTGAGAAAGATAAAAATAAAGGATGGCAAGGGTGATTGTTTTTCTCACCCTGGCTTGACTCGACCCTTAAAACGAGCCTGAGGCGTACAGAGACTGCATGGAAAAGCGATAAATTCAAAGAAAATCCAAAAGGATAACATCATGTAAGAAATGATACTTCCATTATTATTAGAGCCTTTTTAACTCATTCAGAAAACGCATGTATAACCCTTTTGTAAGTGATACTTAAACAGAAATATAGTGATTATTTATATATATATATATATATATATCCCGGTGTCCGGAAGCGATTCAGTTTACCAGACAAATGGGTAATATTCTGGTCATATGCTATTAGGGCAGTGGTGGCTCAGTGGTTAGGGCACTGGGCTACTGATTAGAAGGTTGTGTGTTCAAACCTCAGCTCTGCCAAGCTGCCACTGTTGGGCCCTTGAGCAAGGCCCTTAACCCTCCCTGCTCTAGGGGCGCTGTATCATGGCTGACGCTGCGCTCTGACCCCAGCTTACCAACATGCTGGGATATGTAGAATCAATTTCACTCTACTGTACTTGTATACATGACAATAAAGGAGTATTCTAAATGGCGATTATTCAAATTGAGATTATTGGGATATGTCACAAATTATTTTAAATGCTTTGCTATAAATGTAATGTTATACTTAATTATGTCGTTCAGCATATTCAAATTCTGTGATGCAGCGACAGCGGATTTGATTCACGGTTCCTGCCGTCCATCACATTACAGGTAAAAGCAGAAAACTCGAAATTTTTTACCCTCTCCAAGTTACTGAGGGTGCCGGAACACCGTTCCGGATCGTTCCGGCCTACTTTACTCTCTCTCTCTCTCTCTCTCTCTCAATATAAATCTGTGAACACCAGGTGTCCTCAGTTGCAAATGAAACACTAAAAGGAACACAAGGAATTCTTTAATTATGTATTTAAAAAAAAAAGGTTTATTATATTTTCTTATAGTCTATGTACATATAATGTGCAAATACGTCATCTTCATGTAAATAAAACAACCGTCAGATAGAAATAAATATAAAAATACAACCTCGCACAAAACAACATTGAATATAATATGCAAAGTAAACATCAACATATCAAAACATTTTCTATCAAATTTCATAGATTTTGTTCTTGCAGGGGGAAAAATGCTGTTTTAGATGCTTTAAAATTGATTTTCATTGTAAACCATTAGAATTGTTATACAGCTGTACTTTGTAGCTTCCCATAATCCCATAATTATAGTGACATTTGCTTTGTTTTAACCTACAGCTGTGTTATACTTCATTTGCATCTAGTTTTTAATGTTTTACAATTTCTTCCACCACACACACTGCACAGTCCTTACTGATATTTAATTTCCAGTCAGGGGTGAGAGACCATCGAGTTGAACAGAGGGCTTCAGTTTAGGCAAATATTCTGACCCATTTGGAGGTTTACGTCCCAAAGTACACTTTCTAGTGAGGTCTCCAGGTTGCATTTAAGATATTATTGCTTCTTTATCTTGATCCCAAACCTGCATTGACTCAGTAGTAATTTGTTTGACAGGAGACAGTGACAGTAATCTTCTTAGTCTTTATGCTTTTGAGATCGCTAGTGATTCTGAGGTTGGTTCACTTGACCCATGAATAGCACAGCACCTGGGGAATTAAATAGAGAAGTCAGCATACCTGGAAAGATAAAATTAACAAACAGTCCATTCACAACCTAACTGCAAAAAAAAAAAACTGACCTGTTGGCTTGTGCTGTATAAGGAAGAGGAATGGACGGTCCAGAGTATGCTTCTCTATGGCCATGCGAGAGTAGATGATGACACCTAAGGAGACACATGAAAGCGATGAGTGTGACATTCATTCTCGGTTCTTATATTTAATGAAGCAACAATAATTTTGGGGGGGAAGTTATCTGTACCTCCGGCGGCAGATCCTTTGGTGCCCTCTTCATTCACCTCAATCTTTACTCTCTGTAGAACCTTGGATACACACAATTGCTCTTCAGCTAAGGGAGAAAGAGATAATAAATAACAAATAATAAATACATGAAATACACAAAGAGTACATGTTTCTTCACTTACTAGTGATGCGAGAGAAATCAGCCTTGGTCTGACTGAAGATGTCTCTAAGACCCAGTTTGCTCAGTGTGGACTTCAGATCGACTTCTGTGTCAATGGAAAACCTGGACATAATATCGACACAAACACCTGCATTAGGCTCACATAATATAAATATAAAATAGTTACCTATGGTGTAATGCATTTTTTTAAACCTGGGAATCACCAGCTGCCGATTAACCTTCTTCAGTTGCTCTCTGCATTTCTGAATTTGGCTGCTGCTCAGCTCTTTGGTCAGGGCAGAAAGTGGTACATCCCTCTCAAATGATGAAATGATGAGCATGCTCAGTGAGTCCCCCTCGTACGGCACCTCAATAACATCATAATCAATGCCTTCCTTTGTAACAAACTCACCTGGATGAAGAGAGATATATGAGCAATCATTAAAACAATGCTACTTGTTTTGCTACTACTACAACTACTCAGAACTGAACAGTTTATTCATTTGTTCATTCATTTATTCACCCATCCATTCCAATTCTCATTCATTCATTCATTCATTCATTTGTCATTCACTCACCATAGTTGAATTTCTGTGTTGATGTCATCATTGGCACTGGCACTGCACTGCCATTAGCTGTGTGGAAGAGCATCTCCACAGTCAGCCTAGGGTCAAATGGCATCTTCCAGAGCCTATGAAAGTGGAGGGCGTTCAACAGCACCAAACGTGTCTGATCACTCAGCACACCTGATGGCAGGAAATTTGGGATCATTCCTGAAAAAAGAGAGGGAGGAGGAAAGAGAAGTTCAAGACTTGTGTGGATTTATCTGGTCATTCAGTTTCATGACAATCGCACATACACACACATACTATACTTTCACACTTACAAAATGCTTTACAGTGAACCATATAATGATAAAAACATCAGTTTCTAAGAATTATTTGAAGGTAAAATTTATTCACACATAAAAAAACACCCAGCCCTGCCCCTACATCTACATAACACATACATACCTCCAGTGTTGACTGACATCCAGGAGTTGATGACCTCCAGGGCAGTCTCTGGATGGCTAAAGTCCACCTGGTGTGGCACACTCTGAAATGCCTTTGCCAGGCTACGTCGGAAGACCTTCGCCAGGATTACCTTCCTGTCCACCATTATGCCACTGGCCACCTCCACTCCTTCTTCACTGTCCAGGTCTCTCTGGAGAAGCCTCTGTAGACGTGGCATTCCACGATCTGTAAGTGTAGGAATGGGAAGTTAGAGAAAGGTATAAAATGGTTTCCTCACTACATGCTCTCACAAAGTGATCATATTTTAGTCTGTTGCCTCTATTCTTACCTTGCAGAGAGTAGCCCATGTGGTCTTTGAGAGTCTGCAGGGTGCCGCCATATGCTCCCAGCTGGGCCATCCCCAGCACTGAGGAGATGCCGTAGGGAGACAGAACAAGATTTCGATCTGGATGGGTATTGGCAGCTTCTGAGAACACATGTAATCCAAAATCTGTCTGCCGCTCCTGCAGGAGGTTACCCAGAGCTGATCCGCAAAAGGTGAGGATCATCAGTACACACAGTCTCTGCATTCTGTATTGGGAGAGAGAGAGAAAAATAGATTGCATATGATATTTATCTTTTAGCTAATTGTGGGACTGGTAATGAACTGCCCACTGCTTCTATAAACTTTGCAAATATGCCTAGATAAATAAACAAGGTGTACTGAAAGTACTGTCTATTGCCCAAAGCTACAGTGCAACCTTTATAACTAAGGATAATTTTAGCATTTTGTAACACTAACACTGATTGTTTCCAGCTATTAGGGCAAACCGCTAAAACCACTTGAGGCCAAACCTCAAGGAACACTCAAGTGCAAACATGTGTTTGAGAGGTGTGTATTCTCCACTGCGTTACAACCGACACCGTTTAAATGTACTGCCAAGCTGTTTCCATTTGCCTGCCTTGACTCACCTTTCTATTTCTCAAAAGGTTTATTCACAACTGTTCTAAAATACACTGGGCTATTTACATGAGCTGTTCATGTGTCCTAGAGTGTATTAAACCTGAGCATTGCAACTTATCACCTTGGTCACAAGGCACTTTTCTATAATCTTGCCTTTATATGGTTTTGGTTCATTGAAGTAGTCAATCACTTGAGCTTGGCCATTAATCCAAACCACCTTGCTCAGCTATCAATTTAAGTTTTACTATATTACAGAATCAAACTTCAATAAATGATTTTAAACATAACTAACAACATAGGTGATGCACAGTAAATTAAATTCTCTCTTTGGGTTACCAAACAAGTCAACTTCACAATACTAAGCATAAGTTGGTTTCCCTTTTCTATCATTCATTAACTGACCAACTAGCAAAGCAAATATTTCCTTTAGCAACAAGCTAAAATACAGTACTGGCTTTAGTAGTAGTCTGAGGAGTTTTCAGAAATATGCAAAAGTATGTCTAACAAAGCATAGTTAATGTCAAAACATTGTAAGCAAAACAAAACCCTTACCTGAAAGTTGGGTTTGTAAGCTCTTTCAGTGATTTAACCTTGCAGCTTGTCTTCTGGATCTGCCTATCAAGCATGAACTGAGAGCCTGAGCAAGTTTCTCAACTACTTAAGTGGTCTCAGAACTCCTCCCCTCCAGCTAAAGGAAGTTATGAAGTCATCTCTGTCTGTCTTTCCAGTCTGCCCCATCCTCCCTCTCTTGCTTTCACTTTATTTCACACCAACATGAAAAAAAAAATCATGAGTCATGATACACTTTTAACTAAAGTTTTCCTGCTGCCAACTTTGACAGGATTTGGAAGCATTTTAAAGTCAGTGAATCTTTTGAGCGTGCTTCCTAATTTAATTACTAAACCACTCACTAATGCAACCACTCACTATGTTACACAACACATTCAGAGTTCTTATATCTTGGTGCCAGACTGGTAAAAGCAGTCCAATTAAAAAAAAATAAAGAACAAGGACATCAGTCCCTCAAGGCGCTGTTGATTTAATCATGCACTTACTTACATAATCACATATTCCTTGTAGGAGAACACAGACCAGAGGTCTGATCAACCTTTTAATGTGTATTAACAAGTTTATGACTAAAACAGTCTTTGACATTATTGCCTTTTCTTGTATCTCATTATGATCAAAAATCAGGCTGAGAGGAAATACAATATGTTTCTTACTAAAAATCTTACTGGCTTGCTCCTCTAGTGAAGGTGATGCCTCATACTACCATAGTTAGTTCGAGAGAATCAGCATTCCATGGCACATGCTCATAGAGAGACTTGAGTTCGTTCAGATGACTGAGCGTCTGGTGACACAATGATGAGAAAAACAGGAGGAATATAATATGGAGAGAAATGTGGTATGTGTCACAATTTGACCAACCATGTGTGGCATAATGATTTGGCAGTGACTCCATATTCTTGTCTGTATCCGGAGGTGCATAACAAAAATTAAAGACTGGAGGATAGAATTGACCTCTAGAAAGGTGTAATGACACATTAACCTCAGAAAAGAAAAGGACTTTAAATGGTAGTGTTTTAAAGAATGTTTTACACTTTTATTCGAATCACTTGTTAGAAAACCTTGACAATATGACAACACTAGGGTGAGATTTTGAGGGAAAAGACACTCGTGACAAAACACACAAACAATTTAATTAGCACCAATCTAAAAAAGTGATGTCATAAACTGTTAAAATTTTGGGTGTTTTTTTTAAAATAACTTTTGATGGTCTGGTTTTGTATTTTTATTCAGTTCCCCATGTGATTTATTTTGATGTCATTTACAGCCAAGTGCCACAAAAATGCCCTGACAACACTTTTTCTTTTGTATACCCACACATAAATTTAATTTTAAATATGTCCACATGAGCTGGATATCAGTTTATCACATTCATTTCCCATTCATGTAATCATTAAACAATTTTTAGCTTATGTACACAGAACTAATTTCTAAATTCGCAACATTCCATGTAACAAATGGAAACGTACACCACAAATATAGACCCCAATGGGATCGCCCACCTAGTTCACATTACAGACAAACATGGGAACTCACTTTGGCTGGATGATGACTAATTGTAACCATTGGCACAAAACCAAAGGGATTTTGGAAAATCCATTAACTTAAACCACATTCAGAAACAAACACAGAATGCTTTTATGCAGTTTACAACTATGCCATTTATTTGGTTTTACCACCTCATTACAGTGTTTAAGATCTAGAGTATATAGCATGAGTTTAACTAACATTAATCTTGTCAACAGTAACAGATTTGGTGTCTAGGGAACTCTGACTTTTTTTTCCAACATTTACCTGAACTGTACATATTTGTCCAATAACTATGAATTGCTAGAACATTACTAGTATGGATATTATTCATGTATTATTACATGTATAATGTATTCCTGAAAGACTTATGCTTAAATACACATGGAATCGAATTTCAGTTCAGACATGACCAGACAACAGAATGATTTCCACATGTGTCTGCAGAAGAAGAGACAAAATGCTGTCAAACATAAGATTTAAACTATAAACACCAATAAGATGAATGTTACAGTAGAACCCGTCTGCTATACAATGTGAGTCTCTTTTATAATTGTATCACACAATTTCAGAAAGTATCTATGCAATGAAGATAAATAAAGTTATTGAGTTCAAACATGGGCCACTTATGGGTGAAAACAAACAAACATTTGATCCTAAAATCTGAATAAAAATCTGAATAAAAATATGTTTTTTTAATGTGGTTCAGTTGCAACCACAACTGTCTACACACAAGCTCTGCTTTTAGGCACATACATAGACTGGTTGAAGGTAATGATAAAACCAAGGTTTATTGTAACTCAACATCAGAAGATGATTTTTGTGTCGTCATTGGTGTGTCATTTAAATAATTAGCCAGTCTGATCTTGTGTAAAATGATAAATCTATTTATTACTTTTAAGTGGGAACTCACCAGAATGTCTTCTCTAGCATAAATAGTTCAACTTTGTAACCTTGAATGACAAGAATCATCTCAATTTAGTAATCTTTTTTTGTTGCCAAGGAAAATCCACAAACATTCTTAACAATGAACCTTTGTTGTTATTTTTGGTCTCCATGACTAATAAACGATTAAATAGCTCAAAAGATGTTGGAGTAGTGGGATGAGTGGGGATGAAAGAGGAAGGAGGAGTGGAAAAAGAGGAGAGAAGGGGAACTAAGACTTTCATTTTACATTTTTAAGTTAAATGTTAGGCTTTTCTAAAATTTGAATGTAAATCTATAATTTACAAGAATTCCCACATTTCAACATTTAACTCGACACTTTTCTTGCAACTCTATCTAACTGTAAGACATCAGTCTATAAGATATGCAGGCAGGTGACACATTAAAGGAAAAACCTGAACAAATGAGTGCATCCACAGGGCACGAGGGGTCACTGAATGGTGTGATGAGTATGAAAATTATGTAAATCATATGCTATGGCCTTCACAGTCACCAGATCTCAACCCATTTGAACATCTATGGGAGATTTTGTTGCGACATGTTAGACAGCACTCTCCACCACCATCATCAAAACACCAATAGAGGGAACATCTTTAGGAAGAATGGTGCTCCATCCCTCTTGTACAGTTCCAGATATGTGTAGAATCTATGCCAATGTGCATTGAGGTTGTTCTGGTGGCTCGTGGTGGTCCAAACACCTTACTAAGACACTTTATGTGTCACGCGCGTGGCTGTGCGCGAGACTCGGTGTGGCGGTCGCCATGACACTAAGGTGTTTGTGTATGTTAGTGTCTAGTCCCGCCCTGTAGATTTGTGCTAAGTGTATCCACCTGTTGCCTGTTAGATCCCATTGATTGTGATTGTTTAAGAAGCCCTCGCATCCCAGTCTAGTTTGTCTGCAAATGTTAAACCGTCACGCTGTCTTATGTCACGTTCGTTTCATGTCATGTCTAGTTTCTGTTCCTGTTCCAAATAAATGTTCGTCATGTTGCTAAACGGCTTCGCGTCTGTGTCCGACTCCCGCTACAGACGTGACACCCTAATGATGTTCCAGCTGTTCAACCAAAATGGCAGTGCTAATTCAATTTGCAGCATCACGCTAGGAAGTGGCCAGTGATCTATAAACATACGTTTTTCTCAATAAATAGCAAAAAAGATTTGGAAGAAGACAGACCTGTGAAGCATTCTCTTTAATAACTTGTTCATAAAACGACATCATTAAAAAAGGCCTTTTTTTATGACAGAAATGCAAGATGACATTTCTGAGAAAGGTTCAGTGTAGGTTCATGTAAAATTGTAGTGAATTACAGACAGTACAACATGCAGTGAACTTAGTAATAGCCTTCTTCCTAACCACATTTATAACTGAATTCTGATGAGGTGTCACTTTGTTTTCCTCCATGGATTCAGTCCGGGTCATTGTACTGTTTTTCCAGCCATCTTTTACATTTATTCTTTTTATTTATTTATAGTGAAGCACTATAAAACGAAGCACTTTATTTGTGGTGATATAAAATGACCCAGTACTTGGGTGTTTTAAAATCATACATATCATCAAGAAGAGTGTATTTCTCATTTCAAGCACTAATGCAGCTTTGTGGAGAGAGACATGTTATCAGGAAATTTCAGGAAATTTATATTCTCAACTGATAACCATCTCTGTGTTTGTTTATTATGGTAAAATCAGAGGACAGTGTCTGTTAAAGAGCTTAGATGCCTTGTGAACACTATTTACTGTGTGTGTATTAGAATATAGTGCTGTCTGGAGGATCCACAATGTTCAGGGACTTTGGCCGACGGCTGCAAAGGGATCTGAAGCGTGTGGTTGATGCCAGACTTCGACTCAGTGAGGAGCTCAGTGGAGGCCGGATAAAGGTCAGCATTTTAACATGTAATACAGTAAAACTATAAGGCCAACTTGCTGCGCTCAACATGCAGCCAAATGGAAGTTCGCATTGCATGCAGTCGGCATGCTAACATGGCGTCGCCAGAGCAACAGGGACCGCGGTAAATCTGTCTTTGTCTTTCCTCGCAACACCTCTTTGTCAATGTCCCCAACCCGCCGTGTGCCTTTGAAGGTTTCTTGCCACTTGGCGAGTGATTTTGAGCTGGAGGTGGGGAATAACAAGGACATTATCTTCCAGTGAAAACTGCCTCAGTTGGGAGCGCCTGTTGTAAAGCTGTCGTTGCCTTTGCTGGGCCTTGAGCAAATTGGGGATGATTCTAGGGTCCCTGAGTAGACAGGAGATCTAGATTCTTTTAAATCAATATGAATATAAACATGTGTCCAAAGAGGAACTGGAAACTGGCTCTAGGTCATTACTCATATTCTGTTACTGGTCCAGGCCCTCCTCACCTATATATACAGTACTGTGCAAAAGCTTTAGAAATAATTAAATTAAAAGTTCCTGAATATAAAAAAAATACTCTAAAGAGCAGTAAACAGTAAAAACCATAAAATCAGTGTGTTGGTGTTTCGCAGCCTTTGTCTTTAAACCTGCATCAATTCTCTTAGACACACTGTCGTGCAGTTTTATAAGGAAATCGGCTGGTAG
>JAOUQW010000015.1:16604106-16623626 GCA_028565825.1 Olivaichthys viedmensis
AAGCTGCCACTGTTGGGCCCTTGAGCAAGGCCCTTAACCCTCCCTGCTCTAGGGGCGCTGTATCATGGCTGACCCTGTGCTCTGACCCCAGCTCACCGATATGCAAAGAATCAATTTCACTGTACTTGTATATGTGACAATAAAGGTGACATTATTATATTATTATTACTGGTGTTAATTACTACTGTTGCACAAAACACTAAAATTTTGGGCTATACAAGAATGACACCACCAAGTAAAATGAATTATATCTGACTGAATTTTCTGTGTAAGCTATGTCAGCAGAAAGTTTCGCCTATAAGACCGTCCAGAGACTTTTCGAGAGTCCGTTCCTCAAATAAACTCCCCTAGCAAGCGGCATTGGCTTTTTTTAAATGTATACTTTGCTAGCTGTCTAATTTTCTCAGATAAAAAATGGATATTAAAGAGAATGGCGACACATTTAGCCAACTGCACCAATCCCATTTGAATTCCTGTCTCGTCTTTTGAACACGACCTTTGAAGCTGTAATTAGCTAGAAAACAATAACAGACATCCCGGAAGGAGGGCTGGTTCCACAGCAGTGGCTGTATGAATTCGAGTCTCGTGGTAGGTTATCGAAGGGCACAGCGACCAGTGGCAGCGCACTTAAACAGCTACCTTTAAACAACGACATTTTTTCTTAAGCATATCATCTATATTCATTTAAGAGACTTGCACTATTACATAGAAGGAGTCAGAAAAATGTACTTTATTTACTTTAAGTTTGATATGTACTTAAGTGAATATTCTTTACCGGACACTGTGTCCGACAGGATTTTAATTTGCCGGTCTTGCAGAATTTTTGTGTGTGTGTGTTTGGTTGTATTGTCCAATCTGAGAATTGTGTATGTTTTAATACTGAATACTGGTTTTATTACTAGTTTATTACGAGATTATTACTGACATGAGACACACTCACGTTACTTTTCAGAAAACTTTAATTCACTATATTGTCTATATGTTACCACCTCTTTGTGGTTTTGGACCAACCGCCAGTGTGATGTCATTTCAGAGATCAGCTTAGTCAGATCCAGCTCACAGTCACGAGAGTCCTCGATTTATGGCAACAAAGCACAAAGTGTGTGAATGACATCATGACTTAATGTGGACATGACTGCAGACTGTGCTATATCATCAGCTGTGTTTTGGACAACTTTCAGGCAACACACATTTCTGGTTGTTTTTATGTTCTTGTCCACGTGTTGATGTGTCAGAGGCATATTTTGTTCTGCCAGATGTTCAATCGTCATCGTTTACAGTGAGTTTCTTACAATTGAAGCATCTTCCCTGCTTATTGTACATACAGTACTTATACAGCATTGTACCCAGATATCCCCTCACATTTATTGTTAAATAATAGTGTATGTGTTTATGTAAAAGTGTCTTTGCATTCTAAGACTATTTTGTATAATTTTTATTAGGTCACATATTCTAGGCCACCATTAATAGAGTGGATTCCAAAGATCCCGTTTGGCTTTAGACTCTATTTCATCCCATATCAGATTTTTATAGTAGTAATAGAGTGAATTAATAGCCTACGCTCTAATCTGATTTCCAACGTTGTCACATTTTATACTGACCAGATGTGGCAGTGGGATTCTTCAGCTCAATGGGACAAGCTTTATTTTATATATGTGCCAGCACACCTCAACTTTTCTGGGAAGATTCATCATGTAATGAGAAATTAAATGTGGCCATTTTAGCCACGCCGGCACAAAAAGCGAATTACTGTCTGAATGTTATGGGTCCCCATTTAGGTTATTTATTCTTCAGTCCTTAGTTCTTTAACATTTGGTGGCATTTGGAATCTTAATCACATGTTAAGCAGGGACCATTTGTATGTTAATGGATCAATGGCATGTAGTTAATGTAAGTGTGTGGCTGAGCGCCGTGGTTTGAACTGTCACACTGGGTCATTGACTACAGGAGTGGTGGCTCAGCAGTTAAGGTTCTGAACTAGTGACCAGAAGGTTGTGAGTTCAAATCCCAGGACTGCCCGAGAGTCTCTGTTGAGCTCTTGAGCAAGATCCTTAACCCTCAACTGCTCAGCTGGTTGCTTGGATTGTATCCTGTCCCTTTGCCAAATGAATGAATGTAAATGAGCCTTAACATGCATGGCACTACATATGTATGTACTTAAGGTGTCTGCCACCTCCCATTTGCGCTTTCACAATTGCAGAGGTTTGTGCAAAATGTAGTTAATAATGAACACAAATCACTTCCTTAGATTGAACTGTGAACAACTTTATCTTAATATCCATGCAGCTTAGTACTGTGATGTGCATGCATGTCCTCAATGAGCTATCGTTTAAAATTACATGTAGCCAGAGTGTAGAAACTGGTGTAGTTTCTGAGTACGTGAATTGGGAAGTGTCATAAGCCTTCCCAAGTGCACATGCCAGTTAAAAATCTTTTACATACACATGCATGGCCTTTAAGAAGCAAAACAGCCACAAAATAGTGATTAGGCTGAACCATGACTTTTATCTATAACACAAGCACAAGACTAAGTATCCCATTCCACAGCTTGTTAAAAAGAAACATGAAAGTTGGGCATTTTCTGTGCAAATACAAATATACACCAGCAATAACAGGATAATTAGGGAGACAAATTAGGAGTGAGGTAATGGCCCTTAGAGTTTCAGTTGGTTTCTTAGCGTCTTAGCGTTTAGCTAGAGAACAGTATTTTATGAAAGCATGTGCACAGCATTAATTGTTATCATTGTGTTGGAAAGCAAACACGTGCAGTGTGATTGCAGGAGGGGGAGAGGGGAACCGGGAGCAGGGCTAAATGACAGGGGGGAAATGAGAGTAGAAATTGGAAGGGGATTAGCGACTCTGCTAATGAAGCAATTAGAGAGTAAAGCATTTCACTCACGTGCCACTCTTCGCTCTCTGCAACTGGGATATGATGTGATCTACAAACACAGCCTCAGTAGAGATGTGTAGGGAAACAAACATGAGTGTACATGTATGCAAGTGTTTGTCGTCGACCCCCCTCCAACCCCCCCATGTGTTTGTTTTGCTCACACATCTCACTGAAACAGGCTATAGAGAGAGAAAGAAAATGAGAAGTCACAGATGGAGGACCAAAAGGGATGGAGGATCTGTTCTTTAGACACCGCTTGGCAAATCTGTTTGTTTTTTACCTCAATGCCGTGATTGAATAACCATGGTAATACAGTTAGGCTGTAGGTAGATAAAAACCAAGAGAAGGAAAAAAGTGGGTGAGAGCCGACGTCTTTGGCATTGACCCGTCGGCAGTGGGGTAATGAAGCCCCTCTCAAAGTCAACAGTTCAGAAACTCCTTTGTCCTCCTAAAAGAGTCTTTAATTTTTAACACAAACTTGCACTTAGGTATGCATGAACTTTGCTAAAATCCAGAGACATGTGTATAATAGGGCTGTAATGGATGGCGGCCATGCTCTCTGTCTAATGATGTCAGGTTGTTCCGCCAGACCCCTGATTGAGGAGGGCCTAATGTAACTTTAATTTGGAGTGATGTATAAGGGGGGGAGGGGCTGTGCCTTGAGGAGGTCCCGTCGCAGCTCTAAGGATGTGCGTGTGTGTATCTGTGTCGGGGTGAGGGAGGGACCTCGGTTCAATGGACTCTTTCGGGGAGCGTCTGGAAGCGCCCCCCCTCCCTCTGCTACTGTCATCAGAGCCTCCTTAACCAGGATTGATAACGCCGGTCGACTCGCTAACCCATGCGGTCCTTACTATAGCACATGACGCCCTCACAGAGTGGAGGGCCGGCCCATTTTCTTTTGGTTACCAATGGGACAACAATTTACTATTATGAGACAAAGCACACTCTTTTTTTGTCTATTCACAGGTCCCCCATCAGTCCCCTCCTTCCCTCCTTTTCCTTTTCAGAACAAATGAAGCGAACTAATGCTAAATCAATGTTTTAGTGCTGTTCATCACCATGTTTTTCATCCTCTTTCATTTTATTCTAATCAGCGAGCACAGCAGATGCACTTCATATGGGGGGAGTTTTTTAGCTAAGTCTTTTTAGCGAACAGCTTTTTCAGTTATATAAAGGGTTAGGTCGACATAGTTATGGTGTTTGGCCATCAACCATAAATCACATTTAAAAAATTTAAACTAATGATCATGAAATATACAGTGGCACCCTGTACCAGTTGTGTTTTCTTCACACTGAACGTTGAGCATGGCGCTTTTACATGCAGTTTCCTTTTTTTAAATTATCCTATGTATCCTATGTTTAACTAAGCATTGAATGAGCACTGAAGCTAATTCTAAATTCCCTTTGTCATCATGATTTCCAACTAGAAGTCAGGTAATGGATGCACAGTGGAGGCTTGTAGCCGGACGAAAATGAATAGCGAATGGTATTCATCAGCCCGAAAGGAAAGCGTCCCCAGATCCAATTATATATATTCATTAAGTGATAATGATATCATGGTCTTTTAACTGGGAAGAAAAGAGGGTAATTGAATAATAACAGTTGTAGAGTCTCGAGGGAGAGGCCTGTGCAGCGCCGGGGGCGACTGACCCCGCGGGGTGGACGGCTAAAGAGAGGGGATTGATGGAATTCTATTACCCTGCTGATAGATTTATTATGAAGGGCTGAGTGGACTCGCTGCTCTACTTTGTCACTCACACTAATCAGCTGCTGAAGGTTCGGCGCGAGGTGTGTGTGTGCACATGCACGTGTGTATGGAGGGCCTTTGGCTGCACGCCCCACACCCAATGTCTACCATCCTTGACAAAGACAAGGTTAGGAGTGGATGACAGACATGCTGTCCTCCCCCAGTCCCCTTGCTCCCTCACAAATGGGCCAGCTGAGCATCTCGACCTCTCGGGCGAGCCCTCATTTGTTTATTAATGGCCGACATGTGAACCAGCATAAGGACGCGGATCGTGGGGAGCAACAGTCAGGTGGCAGCGTGCTGCAGTGGGAGAGAAACAATTTGTAAACGCCGGCGAGAAAGAGGAGACATGCTCATTTAGGCTTGCACGCTTCAACATTATGTGTTGGACAAGGGGACATGGGATTAATGGGCTCTGCACACCCCCCTACACACACACACTTTTACTCTTGTCTCACATAAATTGACATACGTAGATGTAACAGAATCACTAGCTTTCTACCGAATAGCATCTTGAATATGACACGTTATGAAATATCTGTGATTAAATGATATTCATACTGTGTATGAATGTACTGTGTACAATTTAATTGTATTTGTGTTTGTACTTTTCAGTTTCAGATTCAAAATCGAGGTGAATACAAGGACAGTATAAATGCATGAGTATACTGTATATTTCAATAAGTAGTAGTTTAAAATGTATATTATAGGATATGTAAATATGCCTAAAATGTTTAGCCTACATGTAGTTTTCTTTTTCCTTCATATTCAGCATGTATGCTGTGTTCAGCATGTAAGTCGTGTGTGTGTGTGTGCGCGTGTTAGTTAATATGCTGTGTTTGATCCCGGGTGTTAGTCTTGGATTAATGGCAGAGACTGAGGCACTTCATTATCATGACAGCTGCCTTTGAAAGGCCTCGTCTCAGTGTACTTATCTTTTTGTCTT
Organism: Olivaichthys viedmensis; assembly: GCA_028565825.1. Lineage (NCBI taxonomy): Eukaryota > Metazoa > Chordata > Actinopteri > Siluriformes > Diplomystidae > Olivaichthys > Olivaichthys viedmensis. Next base: position 16,609,690 of record JAOUQW010000015.1, read on the forward strand.
GCTTGTCCTCTTGAGAGGTTCAACACAACTTCACAACCCTTGAGAACTCTTGAGGCTCATGAAGTAATGACCTACAGATTTGTAATTGGTTTAGTGTTATCACAGTAGACAGAGAGAGTGTGTCAGGGCTTTAGGTGAGGATATACACAAATTCATCACAAACCCACACAGACACTCATGATTAGAGACAATGTAAACATCTAGGTCTCCTCTGTCACCCAGAAGCTATCAACTTGTCACTTTTTCTTTCATTTCATTTGGATAGTCCAGTTAATGGTTGCTGATGTTTGGTAGATCATCTCTAGATTATAGTCCTATCAGAATTTCAACTCCAGTCCATGTGTAGTCTATTGATATAATTTATGACATGTTGTTGAAAGATAAATAAACATAATTTGACATGTTGAGAATAAGTTGATAGGCTGGTTCATGGTTTCTCTAAAGCAGACTATCCAAATAAAGTGTTACTAATCAAATTTGGCCTCTCTTTTGACCAAAACTTTCCAACTCGCAGAACCTGAGGTCTGTGATTGCAGTAAACATTGACATCTTTTTACTATAATCTGCCTTCCCACCAACACCACCGTGCTTCAAAACCTCTGTTTAAACATTGTTTCCTTTTTTTTGGTAAAGAAAAGAAAGTATATTTGTTTTCCACTTGTCTGCAAAGATAAATATTTTACAGCTCTAAATGCATGAATAATTGATTAATGTTAAACAACTAAGGCAGTTCCACTGATTCACATGTGATGTACAGAAGAGAACTATGTTTATGCTGCCTGGTATTACAATTAACATAGGAAATGCACATCATTTGTGCCTCCGCTGTTCATAAGAATGGTTTTGGTTAAAGCGTCATTGGAACCGAGGAATGCTGCAACGGTTGTTTACATGCAACCGGGCTGAACAGTAAACAGGCTCCTGTAATAGAGCGCACTCTGAGATGACAGCATGAGTCAATCAGATACCTGACCCTTCTGACTTGACACTTGGTGATGTCTGTGATTAACTGTATATTCAGATTTCTCCATATCAACCCACTAAATGTGATGCCGCTTTTTTGGGTTAACATGGTGCAATAATTCCCTTTTGAGACCAAATTTTGCATCATCCTAATCAGGACAGATTTGAAACTGTGCTGTACAATGATCAGAGATCATGGTGAGCCTGCTTTCAGTGTGAATATTGCACTGCCGGTGTGTAAATTAAACAAAATGGCTCATTTTTTTTCTTGTTGGCTGCAGCTTGTTTCAAGCACATTTGCCACATCACCTGCAGTGATGTACCATTGGACCAGTTGAAGTGGATCAATACTAAAGAATGGCTGTGCCTCTTGGCATGTAATCATCTTGTTGGCTGCTTTGACACTGATCCTCCATTATGAGCCAATGAAGCGTGCTGGAGAGGCTCTGTGGTGGGGCCTGTTCTCTTTTCTAGCGGAAAAAGCATGAAAGCAGGTTGGTGCACTACCACAATACACACAATCATGGCTTGAATGTCAGTGCTAATTATTTTAGAGCTATAATGGAAACAGGGTGTCATGATAAGCAGGGCTAAAAATACTGTGTCTTATGACATTTAGTCCTTCTGTTTATAGTGGTCGCTACATTTGAACTTAATTAAGGTTTATTAATTGTTGTTACAGCTGCAATAGATTGAAAATCCTTAAACTGTCCCCAGCTAACACTAGATTATAAATGAAGCCTTACAGACCCTCACTAGATTAGTGCAGTGAGCTCGCAGGGGGTGACAGTCTTGTCTCTGAACTCACCAGGTTCATTCTTCCCACTCATTTTCCACGGAGCCTTAGACCTGTGCTGGAGAAGCAAAAGGGGCTGAGCCTCTAACCTCACCTGAGGGGAGAAGAGATGAAACAGTAGTCTTAGTGTTCAGTTCTCCACGATTATCGCCTTTTCTGACCCTTCTCCCACCATGTCGCCCTGACCCCATGAACGCCCCCTCCTTCCAAGCCTCATTAAGCCGTGCCAAACCTCCCCTGTCCTCTCCATTCAGTTATCCCCTGCTCCAACAGGGCTTCATGCTGAAAACGCCATAGGGCTGAGGATAGAGCCTTGTGGGACACCGTCTGGTGCTGGCTGAGCACTGTCACGGCTGTTTTCTGGCTCTCTGTGGGTATGCTGGGACCGGGACGGCAGGGGTAATGAGATTTAAGCCTTCTAATGGGAGATCATTGGCATGAGAGGGTTAAGAGACCCATGTGAGTCTGGCTTACACAGTGCAGAAGCTAATGATGATTGTTACAGACCACTTTGACTAAACTTCATCAGTCATCAATCCCATTAACAGAAAAGCCATAATGACCATATTGTCTGCACAGTGCAGTCCATGGCTAGTTTTCTCCCACATATATTATGGCAAGAGATGACAAGTTGAGTTGATTTTGTTGTGAAATACTCTGCAAAGCTGCTATCCAATTGGGTTTCAGTCTTTGAAATGTCATATCTTAGTTCTATAGGCATTGACTTACATACTTTTGGCTATGCCCTTTCGTTTTGATACCATTTGTCTTCCACAACTGCTCACTCCTCGTTTTAACTTGAGCCACATTTCACTAGCATGATGAGCGACACTATAGTGGCTTGCCATCAAGATAAAGTAATGTATTCTCCAGATTGGTTGCAGCCCTGAGGTGGGACACCATGCTCAGCTCCTGTGACGAGTGGTTTTGATCCCTTCAGGTCTCAGCTTTAACTGGCTTTAATGTCATTTAGCTGCAGGGTGGCCGTCTCCTTACTGCTCCATGAATCCATTTCCAAATGCCATAACATTTCCCAAAAAGCTCCCACTTTTGAAATCCAATAATTAGAAATGTCTATTTAAAGTTCACAGCTCCCACACTGGTATCAATTAAAAGCCATTTTGATGGTAATCAGTATCACCTGTCAACAAATTGAATCCATGCATTTAAGGTGTGATAATCTGAGGCTGTGGTACCTTTCGAGCTGTTTCTTTGTTCTTTATTAACTACTAAGTAATTTAAATTTCATTAGTGCTTCACTGCTGGTGTGAATGGAGAAATTTCAGTTGCTGCCCATTAAGTTTTGAACACTATAATGTCAACACTGCTTTTGATAAACAATGGGAAAATGGCAACTGTTAAACACATGTGATTCGGAAGCTAAGAGAGGATAACACACACACACACACACACGCACGCACACACGCACACACAAATAACAGATGGCTGCCATACTGGTGCATGGCTTTCTGAGACAATCCTTGCACTATGTGGACAACAACAATAGTTTGAGAAAAATGAGAAGGAATATCTTATCTTTGTATACTGTATTGTTTTATTTGGTTTTACAGCTATATACATCAGCGATTTATCAGTGCCACACAGGAAGTTGATAATTTTGAAAAAGAAGCAAGAACCTTATTGTTAAATATCCACCATCTGTTTCACAGTTACTCCATCATCTGTCAGGTTGAAGCAGCACAGTGACTTCATTGAGAGGTGATTAGAAGACTGATTGGCAATCAATTATGCATACCTATTGTAAATCATTATATTTTCTCTGCTGACAGGAAGTTTGAATATTACATGCCACATGAATCATATTACTATTTGGCAATGGATGAATCCTGGAATCTGCTGCATAATGCCATTCTGAGCAGATGTACGGATCAATTTATTACCTTGCAAATTTTTTTGCTTTGTTTCAATCAGTATATTAGAATGTAAATTCTACTGAAGACTGCTTTGTAGGACTTGTTCGAGATTGAGACCTTTTATGATTGTTTTGCTTCAGCGAACCTAGCGTTTCTCTGGATGTTAGAGTGGAAGCAAAAAAAAGCAGCGGCCCAAGGACGTACCTCTAATAAAACATTTATATCCATGGGGGAAAACATGTCCAGTGCTGGTCACCAGAGCAAACTGACGACGTAGGGAGTGGGTTCTTTTGATCTGAGTGTTTTGGCGTGGGGGAGCAATGGTGGTCATTGTCTGGGTAGACTCCCCCCTACCTCCTACCTCCCATCCCACTGCATGGGGCAAAGTGTTAAAGTCTCACAGTGTTAGCAGTAACTTCAAAAGCCGCCCCCATGAATGGAGACTTGTGACCCCTGCCCACTACCAGCAGCTAAATTGGTAGATAAAGAATCAGGGTAATTTGTATCAACTCAATAAGTTACTATGTGGCTAAACAGGAAGGTCATGACTTCATGCTGCTGCTGTGGCCCCATGGCAACTGGACATCAATGTAACATCAGTTCTCAAAACACCGTTCCCCCTACCCAATCTCAGAATTGGCACTCTGTAAACAAGGACCAATTGTAGAGGAACAACAGGGCAAATGATTTCAGCTCTATAGCATGGTAAAAAAGCGACCAGCAAGGGAAGGAAGTAACACTTTTTCTGTGCTGGCATTAAAAATAAAATCTGCATATGCTTGCCTGCCAGAGCAGTTTTCACTATGAGATCATGGCGCAGATGGACCGAGATTGGAACCGATGAATGGGGCTTGATGGCGGTAGTGGGGACTCTTTGGTGTGGGGGCAACGGTGACCTTCTCGCCCTCATGGGAATGACTGAAAATGGTATTCCCCCTCTTTCCCGCTCAGTTTGCTCAGCTCAACCAAATTTCTCTGTGCAATAAAATCAATGTTGCCATTGTTGGGCCAAACAGTGTGTTCTGACCATGGCAAATGCAAAGAATGCCAGAGTCCTTGTCCTGATGGCCCATTGGGACATACAGATTTGATTATGAGAATGGTCAAGGTTGTTTTTCACCCCCTCCAAAGAAAGGGCCTCCTTGTTCCCAACTAGAACAATGACGTGTCTAAGTGCCATGTGAAACTTGCTGAACTCTGTGCAATAATTCAAGCCTTTGATTTTACAAATGTTTTTTTGACGTCCTCCACATCTGCAAATACCTCCACATTTGGCTAAGGCTTATTCTGCTCCTCAACATTATACTCACCACTCTTCTTCACTGGTGGCTTTGTACCCTATCTACAAGGATAAATACAGATACTAGAGACAGAAAGATGAAGAAAAAAGTGACAGAGAGGGAAAAGAAAAAAAGGACATGGAAAAAAGGAAAAAGGAGAAAAAGTTGGGCACGTACATAAGTTTTGCTATTTGGCTTTGTTGTTTAAATTAAAACAAAGGTTTCCTTCTTGGCTGTCACAATCCATTAGCGGCTGGGGAAAGCTGGATCGGAGTGCGGGCTGGCTCGCCTGGAGCTGGGAGCGAAGCTGACGGTGTGTGGAAACTAACACGAGCACTGCGCTGTGACCGTGTCACCTGCAATCAGTGCCAGTGCACGGCCAGATTAATCATGACAGTAGGCAATATTTTCAACATTATTAGAAGAGAAACCTAATATTTTGGGACATCGGGGATCCGAGTTCTGGTGTCCATCAAAGTGAGAGCCTTCATTTTATGCTCCGTGGATGGGTAACCTCAGCACTTAACCCCTTTTAGATATTCCATCTCTCTCCCCTCCTGTCTTCCCTCACCACCCTGCTCTGCACCTTGGCTGAAAATAAGAGATGTCTGGCTCTACTAATGCATTCATCCCACCCACGATATCTGCACAGATTACGCCATATTTCCCAATAGCAAAACAATTGATTGTATGGCTGTATTTGAGATTAACATGTCCACACCGAGTGTGTTGTAACTGCAGCGTATTGGACCAAAATGGCTCAGAGTACTGAAAACAAAATGGCCACAGGGGTATTGCAAGTACCGTATTCTGTCACACCAACTTTGATCTACCAGGTCTGTAGTAATGTTTCTACTCTGCAAAATACCTGACATTCAAAGTACATATTTTAAGTATCTGGTACTAGTGACATTTGATAGGTTTTATAATACGACTCTGCATTTTGAACTACTAGTGGTATTTTTAACTATATATTAACACTATATTTGAAAAATACATTTGATATTTGAGGACTCCATATTTCCTACTATTGACAGCCCAAACTAGGAACAGTTTTGCCTGAATAAGAAAACCATGTTTCCTATTTGTATATTGGCTGTGGTTAAGAAAGTCTTATGCAGTGATATCTAAACTATTGGCAGTGTTTGTTATACTTATCCACTGTCCACTTAGCACCAAGTGTGGTGCTCCCCATAGAATGTAAAATATATTTAAATTTATACATTTGAGCGATCTTACTATTTTGAAACATTATACTGTATTTATTGATTGGAGATCCACATACAAACATGAAATCATGTGCACGTTCTAATAATCTGCTAGTGTTATTTTGACTCCCTTTTTATCCTTTTTGCACCTTTTTCACATAGATTTCTTCATCCCTGGCATTTTGCTCACATTGGTTTTTTATATAACTGTCAGTTTCTTTGATTTTTTGTCAATCTATAGCAAGTAGTCCATTCATTGATCTGACTGGCTCTACCTCTTTGTGGTCCTGTGACTGTTTTCTAGTCGACTCATGTTTGACTTATCTGGCGCAGGATGCTGTGCAGTAACGTGTGACTGTTCATTAAAGGGACTTAGTGTGTTTAATACACCATAGCGTTTTCCCATTTATTTAATTTGTAAGGCACTGACATCAATTGTTGAGCTTCATTTTCCCAGTCGTGACATCAGATGTCACTGTTAATAAGGGGGAAGAGCTGTGTTTGGATGTGTGTGTGTGTGTGTGTGTGTGTGTGTGTGTCTGTGTTCATGTGTGAACCCAAACAGGATGTTACAGTGCACAGATTAATGTTGCATACATATTTGTGTGTTCAGATGTGATTTCAAAATATATATCAGTACATGTTATAAGCTGAAACTGTAACTCTTTTTGGGGAAAGAGGTCTCGGAGACTTTCCAGCTAATATGCATATTTTCTCAATAAAAATTAAATTTTATTCAGGGTGGTTTTTGGTAGATAGATCCAGGCCTGCCATCACACAGGGACAACTGGGAAAGTTGTCCCAGGCCCAGGGGCCCAGGGGATCTATTGACTTGTGGAATAGTTCAGTTTGATCAAGATATGTTGGACTAAAATATAGTTTTGTCCCGGGTTTTATATGTGGCAGGCCTGCATAGTTCTAAATCAATACTTCTCTTTATCTCTGAAAAAACTGACACATTATTGGTGGTTTTTCTTCTGTTCTACTCTGCACAAAGCTGTCATAATTCCAACACAGCTCTCTGTCATAGCCGGGTCGTATCAGACTGTACTGCTGAACTATTGTAATTGTGACTTGGCTGAAGTATAGCAGGATTAGTCTGGCACAGTGTCTATTTTTTGACAACATCTAAGATGATGGTAAATGTTCATCAAAAACCTTTTTTTCATGACAAAAATTAAACGATATCTAAATATACATTTGCCCTTGCACTCAAAATTCTATGATGAAATGTAATGACATTTTCCTCAGCGAATAAAAATGAGATGCACAAACAAATTTAGGCGATTATAAAAGGTAACTTTTTATCGTTGGATAAAAAGTTCAAAGCTAACTACTGTGGTTAATCCAAAATGGCTCCCTATTTTATATATAGTGCACTGTAAATGCCCTGTAAAAGCCATTATTTCAAGCCACATATAATGCACTATATAGGGAGTATGGAGCCATTTTGGATTCAGTTTTCACTGCTCCTATGTTAATCAAGTTCATATCGAGCACACCAAGCACCACTGCTGTGGTCTCGTGCCCACTGCTAGAAACCTGGTTGCAGAAACGTGGTGTCATACGCCTACTGCAGCAATGTTATTATTGTGATAAATGTTTTTTCCCTCCAAAGAAATGTTTTGCTACTATAATCCTAACTAGTATAACTGATGACACCTCACCAAAGCCACTCAAGTGGCTGTGTTTATTTACTTTTATCAAGTTTATGCAATGTAATGAATGTACTCATGGATCAATGCTATTAAATGTAACCCTGAAGAAGCTGCAGAACTTTCATTTAGCCAACGCACATCAGAGCATGCATTTGTAAAGCGATATGGCGCTCAATTTAAGACAGAAATAAAATGGGAAATTAATGCATTTGCTTTTTGAAAACTTAAAAAAATTAACCTATTTCAGGAAATTATGAAAATACACTAAAATATTTTGTTTTCATTTTAATTGACTAAAATTGCTGTAGTTTCTCATCAACTAAAACTAGACTAAAGCTAGACTAAAAATCTAGACTAAAGCTAGACTAACAATAATCAAATGACTAACATATGATTAAAACTATTATGTATTTTTGACGAACAACTAAGACTAAAACTAAATCAAAATGAACTGCCAAAATGAACATTGGTCTGGCATTAACGTCCACCATTTTTATGAATAATAGTGATAAAAAAGGAGGCACAGTGGTCCAAGCTCTTGGCCACCCAAGAGTTGGAATGTAATTAACAATAAACACATTTGTCACAGATTTATACATTGTACCATTTGAAAAATGTATTGCATGTGATATAATCACCATTGGCTCATGCAGGCTCTAAACATCTGCTTGACTTCTGCTTCTTGGGCCATTCCCACATTCTTCTGTCCAGTATTCTGAGACAAGACATTTAGAATGGCATGTTTGTCCCTATTACTATCCATCTACACTGTCCTTTAAAACTATGTTGGCCTTTCATATGAAATGGACCCACTTTTTCAAACGAAGCCCCATTTGAATAACGGGGCACAAAAGCATGCGTGTGTTGGCTCAAATCAGACAGCAGCCCTTTATGCGGTGGAAAACATGACTTCACAACATGTCCAGCGCTTGGGCTTGCTCCCATTCATCATTCCAATGGTCCATAACCATAAGCTAGCTGCTGGGTCTGATATAATTGAACAAATACAATGGCCAAAGGTCTGTGGTGCACTGTGAAGACCGGATGGCATGACTCAAGTCCCAAACGTGCCCCGTCACAGTTAAGAAGTTCTTTGTCACAGCCAGAAAAACATGCCTCATCGTGTTGTCCTCCAAGAGCTAAATCCACCCACGCACAGGTCCAAGCATAATTCGTGTCTCAATGACCCCCGTTCTTCTCTTGTTAAGGCAGTTCAGGCCCGGATGTGCTGCAAATAAGACACAAGAGCCTACCAGAGTATGTTTTAAAAAAAAGTGGGGGGGGGGAGTGAAAAAGGAATAGAAGGAAAATTCTGTTGTCATGGGCTAATATATTCATACCCACTCACTTTGAGTCATGCCACAAAAGCTTCAGTGTTGTCTATTCTCGGCAGCTGTGCCTGGACAACGAAACTTGGAATCCTTTGTAGGCTGCAGCAGAAAACTTGTCCTTTGTTGAGCTTTGTAGAATATATTTTATCACACGCCTTTGCACAGTTTGTAAAACATTTGGAGTCGCACAGAGCTAAGTTTGCACTGATTAACAGTTATTGTACATTTGCAACCCACTGAAGTTTCATCAGTAGGCTTGAAATGCCGACATTGTCCTTGAGAAGTAATAGAATATGAGCTAAAGGAGTTTAAAGAGTTGTTCAACCTAGTTAAACATGGTAAAACTCTGGCAAGCGGAACAGAGCTCTGTTACTACAATTAGATGGAAATGTAAATCATAGCATGACATAATTGTAATAATAATAATAATGATGTAATACAATTTGACACTGATTGATTTATAGAGAAATACTTTCATTTTAAAATTATAATATGTAATATGTATTCCAACGCAATTATCAACTGCTGTGTATGTACATTTGATTATTACACACAAAATGTGTGTAATTTGCTAGTTTAAAGGCTTTACTGTATCATGTATCTTTGCCAAAAAGGTATCATACAATATTTTGTTGTCATTTTGATGCCAAAACTGACAAACAAGGAATACTGAAAACTTAAGGTCTGGCCATCCAATTGTAATTCGTTTAAATTAAGTCTTAACACAGAAACAGATATATAAAAAAAAAAAATACTTTTAATTACAAGCCCATCATATCAAGGTTGAGCTCTCCACCAGTATGTAAATCGAACGGTTCTGTTATCATATTGTTGTCACCCATTAAAGAAGTAAGGCTCCCTCACCCCCTACATCCCAGTTTAACCCCGGTGTGTGACATATCAAATTTTTCTCATCATGTCAAAACAACACTGCACTGATTGAAAGTCATTGTGTAATAGAAGTTGAGACAACTGAGAGGGTTTTTAAACCAGGTTTTTTTAGTGTAAGACATGAATAGAATTATGCACCTAAACCTTGTATAAAAAGACATATGCGTTTGCAGCATCACAGTAATGCCAATATAGCAATGCACTGCATAACTCAGGCTCAGTGGATAACAGTTCAATAAAAACAAGGAGGGGAGATTAGGAGAAACAATGGGAATAGCTCAGAGAAATTGGACTCCTAATACATCTCCATAATAGATGTGTTTTCCCAAGACATTCTGTAACAATCTTTCTCTAATTCGATTAGCTTAATCAAATATTACTTCTAACACCTAACATTTTTCATTGTCTCCCCACCAGAATATCTCTGCAGACTGAGGTTCAGGAAAGAAAGAAAGAAGGAGAGAGATAGAGAGAGAGAGAGAGAGAGAGAGAGAGAGAGAGAGAGTTAATGAAGCCAGTTCAGGCACATATGCACATTCTCCTGCCATTACACAAAACACCTCTCGAAACAGCACTTTCCTTCATGACATACCTGATTTCTACCTTGCAATTAGTTAGGGAAATCTTTGGTTAGAGATGCCGTCACCAAATACATGTGTATCTCTCTTGCCAGTTAGTAATTTGTTAGCCTAAGCAGGTTTCAAGTGAGTAATTTATCCTTTTATTCCACCTCCCTTCATCTCTATCAGGCTGTGTTTCTATTTGATTTGTGGGTGGTGAAGCTTTTATTGAACCACATCTGAAAGGCATCACGTGTACTTTCTTGGCAAAAACAGATGCATCACTTGGCTCCTTGTTTATCAGTTGAAATGTGATGATTGCAATGTAATAAGGGAGAAGTGAAGGCCAGTAGCTCCCTAATCCAATTTCGCAAAAACTTGCACCGAGGTGTGAAGCTTCTTTCACTTTGTGTTAATAGGTGAAAAAGATGTCTGCTTTAGTTTGGCAGAAATACATGTATCAATAGTTACATGTTGCATTATAGCCTATGTATGTGTTAAATAGTTTCTTTTTTTAATACTTAAAATACACTTAAGTGTTAAATGCACTTTAAGAGTTAAAAAATGCATATTGACAAACACCTTTGCTTGACTTTTCTGCTGGTCGAATATTTAGCCTTGGTTATTAAATAAATGACACTGATGCATCTTTGTAATGATTGTGAAAATGGAAGAATATATGTAATTTCATTGGCTCATTTAAATTTGAGCAGGCTATTTTTTATATGTATGACTAGAATCCTCTTTTGTCCAATACTACAATATGAAAGTTTAATACATTAAAACCTTCTAAGAAAAAGGGAAAGTGAATCAAAGTTTGTTGGTGGTTACTTGCTAAATCTTTATTTGGTGTGACAAGCAAATTCTGTACATACCATCCAGAAAGGTTCCCATATTGATTTTAATGAGTCTACTGTAGTTGGTTCTGGTGATTATTTTGTAACCTTTAACTGTTCGATTAAGTCTAATCCTAGTGGAGTTATTCAGCTTATTTTCTCAGGAGCCGCTTCACTGAAATCCAGTGTTTTAGTACCTACATCCATACATTCATTCCAAACTGAAGCCATAATTGTCCACATAATGAAAGAAAAATGTGAAAGGCACTTGAGCAAAATGTTTGTCTTCCTGTGCTCTGGCTTTATTGTTCGTCCTGCAATAAATCAAGTCTTATGTTCTTTCTGTTGAATAAAATAATCCTCAATTCAATTCTCCTGTCCATGTGGTCTACACAGCGATGCATTTATGTCCATCCTGAATCAGACCTCGAGAGGTGACTAACAACAATAGTTGTTTGTGTTATTATATATAAGATGGACTACTTTTCACTTCCCTGGAATGTGCTGGAAAATTTAATCTCCCATCAAAGCAGCATGATCTGGATTACTCAATTACTCAAAATAATCTCCCATGCTTGATTTTTTTCTCTCCTAATTGAATAGAATAGAATAGACTTTTTAAAAGCTCAAAGCAAATCACAGGAGCATATTTTATTCATAATAACCTCTAAACTGAGAGCACTGGCTAAGAATGTTTGCTTTCAGCAAGTTCTCGTGTCTAGATGCACATTAGATTTGATCTGTATACAAAATAAATATAGTAGACAATGAGACATGGAGTCACACCAGGAGTTCAATGCACAAAGAGTTAATTGAGTGTGTCCACATCTAGCAAAGGAACATTTTAAAGAAGAATGAAATACACAGCAAATGTACTGGTAGTTGGTTATTTTATTTTTTTATATATATCTATATTTTTTTTTACAAATGGATTACTATGGATTGAATACACAGGAGATGCTTAACAGTTTTTGTTGAAAGTGTTTTGTCTGTAATTGTGCAGTTACGATGTGATCAGGACGTGCATTAACATAAATATAACTTTAAAATAAAAAATAAATAACTCCAAGAGTATTTGAACATCAACAAATCTTTCACAAGTCTTATTTAATAGTCATTTGTTTATAGAGAGAGGTAATAGTAAATTCCTGAAACCTACAGAAGTTTTTCAAGGCTAATCTTAAAACATAGTTGCTGCAATATATAGATACACAATTAAATTAGTTCAAGAAGCTAATAAAAAAAAATCTGCTTGTACAACAGTCCAGGTATTTGAACATAAAATCACTATATTGATTTTTTTTGTTCAATGAATCAGAGACTGATGACGATTAATAAAGGTCTTAATGTATGTATCTAATGAAGGTCCAATGAGTTTTTCTCAGAAGTTCCTTTCACAGGAATGACCATAAAAACATATGTCATTGTTCATATGTCACCACAATAGATATTTTCTCACATACTATCACGGTCTCAACTGACAATAGCACCCCGCACTGCCAGAGGTCCCCGTCACCGGCGTTCTAGTACTTCCGGTTCACCTTGCCTCCTCACCTGTTTCACATTTCACCTTAATCACAGTCGGTATTTATACAACTCACTCACATGAACATGTTGAGAAGTATTGCCTATCTTTGGATGACAAAGTTTTTTGGTTTTCCGATTGCTGTACCCGGTGCCTGTTCATTGCTTTACAAGTTTTGCCTGTTCCTATTGTTCTGTTCACTATCTCTCTGACTACCTGGATTTACTGACCGTTTGCATGGACTACCGATTATCGTTTTGTGGATTACCCGTTGAATAAAACTCTGCACTTGGATTCTACCTCGTGTCTGTGTGAATCTGAGTCTTACACATACCAATGAGGAACTAATACAGAACTAAGTGACTAAATCATTCCTTAGAGCCATGTGACTGGCGTCAAGATGAAAACTCTTTTTTTTCTTTTTTTTTCTAATAACATAAAGCATGTTTTATCTTTCATCAGAAGCAAGACATGACCTCTGGACTAACTGCTCAATCAGCAGCATGGACTTCTAAGGATTGGGGCTGCACAGCCACAGATTAATCATTTGACATGCTGATGGGGTCAACCTGTACCATAGGATGCAATGGTAATCCTGTCGTCTTTGACTGTTCACTTACAAACTCTCAAGACACATCAACTTAAACGTTTTTATGTTTATTTCAAGCAAATGCGTAACACAAGGCCAATGTAATAGCAATGTAAAGCAATGTAATAATATTAATATATCAAGTTCTTAAATTTTCTACCTGGCATCAATAAAGTGTTACCTTATCTTATCTTATCTTATCTTATCTTATATACTTGAAAATATCTTAAATACTCCCAAATTTAAACGTTAACTCAATGTGGTCTCACACTTGCAAATTTGTAACAATTTGCATGACTCAAGTTATATGAAAAGTTACAAAGGTTAAAGACGAGGTGAACTCAAAACTATTCATCTGTACTAATCACTTAAAAGACAAAATTCTACTTTGTCTGTAATCTTTCACTAAAGTGCAGTGACTTTTTC
>JAOUQW010000015.1:16644862-16667628 GCA_028565825.1 Olivaichthys viedmensis
GTGTGTGTGTGTGTGTGTGTGTGTGTGTGTGTGTGTGTGTGTGTGTGTGTGTGTGTGTGTGTGTGTGTGTGTAGCAGGGTTATTCAAGGACCTTATGGTGCCATCCTTCTGTGTGGGTCCTTTAAAGAGGTACATACAGCCATCTCACATACTCCAAGTGTGGGTTTTTAAATGTGTGTTTGTGAACCTAATTTTCTTTGGGCCCCAGATGCATCACCAGATCCACCAGATTAAAAGGAAACAGAGGACAGTAAACAATCCTCAGAGTAACTTTAGTTCGTGCCTATGCTTGTTTGTACCCACAGGGGACAGCACGACTGGCAGCGCCGCTTCACGGAGCGAAGCAGAAGGGGACATACTCTCTCAGACCTGCTAAGCCCTTAGAACCAAGAGAGTATGCTAAACACACAGTATATATTGTTGTTGCCGTACCAAGAGCTAGCCTGCTAGTTGTGCTAATGGCTAACCAGAGCCGTATTACAGAAACAGAAATCTTAAGTATTCAGTTAATATCTGACAAGTTCCAGATAGGATTTTTCACTAACTCGTATTACAGGAGGAAATCCTAACTTTTAAGGATTTAGGTGTTATATCTCTCAAATTAGAAAATGCTAAATTACTCAAAATTAGTAATCAATTGTCATGGCTGTTACCAAGCAACCGACAACGTGCACATTGCTATTAGATGTAAACTAAACACCTCGTCAAAACAGTGTAAATACATTTAAGTTATAGCTAGACAGCTACCATCGTAAAACATACTACTGCTTTTGCAAAGTGCCTGCTAGGGTTATTAGAACTCAGGATGTTTTTAAGCTTAGCTAAGACTGATCTTGTGCATTTCTGACTAACACTAAGAACTGTGCTTGGGAAGTCGCAAAACGATATTTCGTTGTATTTGTTCCTGTACTTGTACAATGACAATAAATTCCATTCAACAGACAAAAAACTGAAGAGAGTTTAATTTCAAGGCCGATAAGCTAACGTAACCTTGGCTGAAAAATGTAAATACGCTTTTTTATTTGGATAGTTTTCATCAGCATTAACAAATTGCAAAGGCGTCTACAGTGTAGACTATTTTTCGACGAGAGCCCTGCTTTCTGGGCCTCTCCAAACTAGTTAACTAATTGCAGCATCATAGTCCTAGTTGCTAACAAGCGTTTCGTCATCGAATCACAACACATTGTTTCAATCCACCTTTACACGCCTTTCGATCACTAACCATTTCGCTTCACAGTTTTGCAATATAAATAAAATGTAATGCCATTCTGCTAGTAAATGCTAGTAAATAAGCTACTGTGGGCCCTTGAGCAAGGCCCATAACCTTCATTTACTCAGCTCAATTGTAAGTCACACTGGATAAAATTCTGTGCCAAAATGAATAAATGTAAATGTAAATGTAATGTTATGCTACCAGTCACAGTTGCCTATCAAGCTTGAATAACATTCTATCTTTAATCTACAGCTAACTGTAGAAACAGGAACTTAAAATGGAAAGTTAAGACACCATTGGTGACACTTTTAGGGGATTTTGGGAAGTTAGGATCAAATCTTTTTCTCCTACGTGGAGTTATAGATAAGATAATGAACTGTAATCATAAGGCAACTGCAACAACTTACAGAATTGCTGCTACATGTAAGAAGGATGAGAGGGCACATCCAAAAGGCACTTGCAAACAATGCAAATTTACCAAAAGACACTTTCTAAGGCCACAACAATACCAACATGTTATGAAGCCCTACGTTCTATTGAACAAACCTGCTCATATACTTAGTATATCGTCACTGTCCAATGACCAGTGAAAAGCTGACAAATCACACCGTGAATTTCGGATTTATTGTGTATGATTAATGATATGAAAAATTAAGTTTTTTCGTGTTCCTGAAAAATTGCAATTTTGGAGATGCATGTTTTCATTGGACGGCGACGATATGCTTGTATGTGTATAAACCTTCTACACCTGCTGTCCATCCATAACACAATGACGAAGTGAAGCTATGGATGACTGTAGCAGTAAGAGAAGGTGTCCGTGGTTGGTGTGTGTGACTGGAAGTAGGTAAGTGCATGTGTCAGTGTTTGTGCATAAAAGATCAGAGGCAATTTGGCAAGAATATGTGCTAAAACACTCCCTCACAGACCTCTATTCATCCCAGAAGAAACAAACACTTCTTGCATGTGTACTGAAGATGCCATTGCGGACCTTCAAAGCCCAACGCTCTTTGAAAGCATAAGTGTCTGAATGTGTGAATGGGTCTCCGAGTATATGTGTCAATATTTACTTTTCTTGCATCTACAAGACACATTAAAACTCTGTACTGGGATTCCATCTGAGGATGGTAGCTGTATTTAAAGACAGGAAGGAAATGATCGGACCATAAGTTCAAACAAAACGTTTTTCTGTCGAATGAAGTGACATGCCTGTGGTGTTTTTCTTGAACAGATGGTAAAATCTGAACATATGACTTGGTGAGGTAACTATAGGCTGCTGCATGAATTACAGGAACTAATAGAATGCTCCTTTATTGTCACATATACTGTACATATACAAGTACAGTACAGTGAAATTGATTCTTTGCATATAGGTAAGTTGGGGTCAGAGCGCAGGGTCAGCCATGATACAGCGCCCCTGGAGCAGGGAGGGTTAAGGGCTCAAGGGCCCAACATTGGCAGCTTGGTGGAGCTGAGGCTTGAACCCATGACCTTCTGATCAGTAGCCCAGTGCCCTAACCACCACTGCCCTGATACACCGGAACGCTGGAACTGTGCTTTTTCCACTGGTCACAGGTCCACTACCAAAAGTCACAGTTGTATATTGTATGTAATGCAGCAAGAATGAACAAAAAACACTTTCATTTTCTGATAATACAGGTAAATTAAAATGGAGGTGGACCTGAATGGAGGTTTTTACAATGTTATTTTCATTTCATCATGTTTGGGTTGAAATTAAAATCATTTTAATCTCACCACAGTGTTGATTTTTCATGTTATCACTGGCGAAATTGTAAAACATTTTAAAAAATAAAGATTTCAGTAATTTTTTGCAGCTGATATCAGCAGGTTAACCAAATGGCCAATCAGACAAAAGAGCAATGTTAATCTAAAAATGTCTTCCATTTTGCACTTAACATTGGCATCATTGCACACCGAAATGAAGGTGCGGTTGCATTAACTGTTGCCACTGTGCCCGCTCCAGTTCTCTTTCAACTTGGTAAAAAAAGAAAAGAAATAGAAGTGAAATCCCTGAGTTCTGTTGGTTCCTGTTTTTGTTTTTTGATTGTGCAGTGGGAAAACGCCCTATATGGCATACCTCCAGCATCACAGTGCACCAGAACGTTCTGTTTCCTAAGCGCGAATACTAATACACACAAACACACACAGCCACACAAGTAAGGAGAAACAGATTGCTGGTGGAGCACTGCAGAGTCTGCCGTCCCACCCATGATGTATTGGGAATCGCTCTGACACTAATTACCTTAGATTAACAGTAGAGCTTGGTGTGACAGTTCACGTAACTGTTTTTTTTTATCAGTTTCAGATGAATGGGTTGGGGGAGTTTCGTGAAGGATGCTGTTGACAATTGGATTCCACGACGTGTAGTGTAATCAATTTTTTTCTTCTCTCCTCCTCCTTCTCTCCCTCCCTCGGTTCTTCATCTACCCTTCCCTCCATCTGTGATGTGAGGGGGGCATGGACCAAAAAACTACGTTGATTGAGATGTTCTGGATTTCTGGGTGTGTCTTTATGTAGCCACAGTTATTCTGTTAAGATAATATTACTGTTCATCAAACCCTGGTTCATCAAATGTCTCTCCAGACCACAGAACATGGCACTTGGAAACCATTAGTTTCAGGTCAGTCTCACCGTTAGACACATATCGGTAAAGTCTTGTAATTTCAGGCCGTTTACAGAACAGTTCTATTGAGGTATGTATGATTGAGTCAGTGATTGAGTCAGTGAATATGAAGAGATAAGGGCTGATAAAAAAGTTTAAAAGCGTATGTTACATTCCCATTAATCTAACTTTTATATTGTGGTCAACTGTTAAAGGTGGGCTTTTTTTGTAATACTTTGTGAAGTTCTCCTAACATTCCAGTGCCTGTCAATAAAATATCTGCTAAGAGGAAAAGGTCCGTTATGTGTGGCACCCCAGGATATGTAAATGGGAGAATAAAACACATAATGTGGACCACCAATATCCACCAATCAGGACAAGAAGGTGTCTCTACCTGCCTGTCATTCATGTTGCCTGTTAATTCAGACAGCTCCCTCTCCTGCACTAGCATTCAGGCGTCCTAGCCTCAGTGTTCATGTGGTTTGGGGGTGTGGCTAAATTTCGAGGGAACACTGAAGAGAGCAGCTGTATTTGTTTGAATTTTGAGTTTCAAAACAGCTAGCTTCAGTTAAATTGTTCCCAAATCACTGACTATACCTTTAAGTGAGGTCATTCTGTGTTTTTGATTTCCATTTTCACCAGTATCAAAGGGCGTTGGACTTAAACATTTTATCCGGGCCTGAGTTTGTTTGCACTGAAAGTTTGGTATGTTTTGTCAAGTGTGAAAGTGTGTATGTTTTTTAGGCTCAAGTATGGTCGATGGTCCACCTGAACAGAGTGGTCTTGGGTTTGCTTCAAGTGAACTCGGATGTAGATCACACCATTTGTGAAAGTCATCTGCTCCTGAGGTCAAATAATGTGCTTGGTTTGAACTTGTTTGTGTCGTGTTGCTTCCTGTTTCAAATAGGGAAAATAAATGTTATCGCTGACTGTCTTCAAATGAAGACTGAAGACCTACCTCTTCACTAAACACTTAAGCGAGCACTAAACCTACACTGAATAAAAAAATAATTCAGATTTTGTAGCTGTACTACCTCCCACACTAACTCCTCTTTATCAGGATTTTAGCTTAATGGTATTCTCAGACCCTGGCCTATTTGTACTAGCATTTGGATATGTTTTTCTATTATCTTCCATTTTTTAAATATGCCATGCACAGCAGAAGTGATATATAAAATTGCGCAATTGATCCATAGTTCAGAAGAAATTAATCTGTCTGAAAGCGAACCTGTGATGATGACGCCCAAACACCGTAATTTACATAAAAGTTGGTTATGTTAGGCCATGGTATTAGGGCTGTAATATTGTCTAAGTATCTCTTTCCCTAACTTGTATTCTGTGTATGAGAAAGTGCTTGTTCTGGCTATTTTGTACGTGACGACTCAACACAGAGATCTAACACAATCACTCAAGCCCTTTCAGTCAGTCTGTTCAGCCTAGAGACATGGGAATAGACTATGTGCTTCTCCCCTTACAATGAGAGCTTAGGGAGGATTTGTGGCTCAGTGAAAAGGACCAAGAAAAATGTTTTCTGATCAATTATTCACCATCTCACAATCCCTTATGGGCAGAGTGTTGCATCTGTAGCCTCATGGCACATGATACCCCCCCTGTTCAGGAACTGCTGGTCTTTCCTTCCTGCCTACAGAGATCAGCCCAGCTCCCAGCCAAGATGCTGTGGATAATGGTGGCAATTAATAATGTGTCATAATAGCCACCACTGGGCTAGCATGGGATCAGGATGTGTGTGTGTGTGTGTGTGCATCTGTCCAGTGTATATATGTTTAAAGGGGTATGGGGTTGACTAGGCTTTACCAGTGGGCCAATGTTTTTGATAGGACACAGGTGCCGTCCACTTCTGAGCACTCCAGGCCATATCAGGGGTGTGTGTGTGTGTGTGTGTGTGTGTGTGTGTGTTGTGGGCCAAGCCGCAGTTCAGCTCACACCACACTGGCACATAGCTGAGAGCCGAGGCAGGAACTCGTCCAGGTGCACAGGCCCCCTGACACAGCTAGCCTATTGTACCACGCTGAGGCTGGAGTGTAAACCGCGTCACACAGGTGCGAGGCAGCGCTAACCCACGCTAACCCCGAGGACGGCGACTATACACACAAAGCCGAGGATGAGGTTAAGGGGGCGGAAGAGAGCAACTTAAGACAAGCACTGCATGTTTGTGTCCTTTAGCAGGCTTGTGTCACAGGAGAGAAGACTGACAGTTACGTATGTTACAAATAGGGCCATGTTCAGAAGGTTTCGTCGCAGGACCTTCTAGTTTTTGGCCAAACATATCTCTTTAGTAATTTGAGTTATTTAACATTCATGTTGATTTCACTGGGGCAAAAATGCTTCTGTTCCAGCACCAAAATACTGCCGATCTGGAACCAAGAACGGGTGACATCAGGGGTGTGAGGGAGGTATAATTTTGTCATCACGACAACAACTTGAGCAAGCTATTTTCCTTAATTGCCATTAAAATAAGACTGAACAGTGCAGGGGGTTTTAAAGATGATTTTTTTATTTTTTTTATTTGCTGAATTAAATATCGCAACTGAGGAGATAATCATTTTTACTAGCAATTTCAACAAACTAAACAGGAGCTCCATTGCTAATGCTAATGCTTGGGTTAATGCTATGCTTCCTTTAAGCAGCTACACACGCAACATAAACAGCTAAAGCCAATTAAACATGTATTTGTTGTCTTGCACGTTTATTGACATCTTCTATGACAGTCTATGTGCAGTGTATATAGACGCTGAAGGATTTGACGTTGGATGATAAAATGTGTTCTCAAAGGAAGCGGTAAAAATCCTCTCTGGTTATGATTTTTACACCGTATTAGGAATCTCTCACATTTGAGAAGCAGCTGAAGTTATTTTCGTAACCGGCATTTAAAAAATATGCAAACTAATACTTGAAATATTGCAACTGTGAATCAGTGATCCTAGGAAGAAACAATTCCATTTTTCTGGCAATTGCAACAAACTAAATAGGCCAATGCTAACAAAAAGGTGCTTTGAGCAACTATACACTCAACATAAACAGCTAAAAACAATAAAAACATGAATCTCTCATCTTACATGTAATTGCCTGTGACTATTTCTCTGTGATGTGTGTATGACACTGAAGGATTTGCCTTTGGATGGTAAAACATATTCTCGAGCAGAGGTAAAACTTGTAAACCCCTCCACGGTTTTCATTTTTAGGCAGAGGCTATTTGCACCCAATTTAGTCATTGCTAATTCTCACCCGCTAGTAAAGTCTTCCCCTATCACAATATAGCCACCAATCTGGGAGTGTGAGGGCTAACACCTGCTAGCAAACTTGGCCTCTGTTTTACATAGTATAACAGCTAGACTAATGTTAGCTAGCGACCTTTGCTACTGGTTTACACTATATAATAGACATGTATTAGCTAGCTACTGGTTTACACAATTGGTGCATCTGAAAGAAAAAGATGGTGTTGGAAAACCCCGGGAAAGAGCAGTTTGTGTATAAATATTATTGCATGATATAACACTAACATTAGCTAGCTTGGTAGCTTCTGCTGAAGAAGTATCATTAGCTAAGCTAACATAGCTGGCAACATTATTGCAGTGCTGTGTTTAGTTAGCTGGCTAGCGTAGCGAATGTTGCTAAATAAGGACATGCCAATTATGCAATTCGTTGTTGTTTTTTTTTGTATTTTTGCTGTTCAAGGCGCAAATAGCTCCTACATCAGATTATGTAACAGTTCGGCTCCTGTTTGCACCTGGTCATTTCATGCGACTTGTATCTGGATTGTATCCTGAAAGGTTTTAACCACATGCATTTACACTTGTAGTCAAATGTGTCTCCAGTTAGACAGAAATCCGATTACTGTATTACGCGTGAATAGTTGTTTTATGAATAAGATGGTTGCTTTTAAAGGCTCCGATTTCAGCATTCATGGAGCCGTGCGTCACCTATTAGTTGAAGTTTTGATTGTCAAATGTGGCTTGGAGAGACGGGTGCATTTACATATATATGTATAACATGTGGCTAAAATGCGTCTCAGACCTCCTGAAGTGATCAGATTTAAATCTGTTTCAAATGCATCTAGAGTGCATTTACACCTTCATTTTTATGTGGATAATCCCTATCCAGATATAATCCTGATACTCAAGACGCATGATGGATCTTTGATACTTTGTGAAAATCTAACCACAGTACACAAGCAGCAGGTAAGAGAGAGTGCTGTGTGCAGGGACACGCCCACTTCTACTTAAAACACTCTCCTCCCTGCTCTTTCTTGTTAGAAGTCTAAACTCACACTGACTGTGTAAAGCTGTTAACAGTGTCTCCTCTTTATTCCTCCCTCCTCTCTGAGTGTATCCACCGCTGCTCCATTTCCCCGTTGAAGCTTGTGGGCAGCGTCTCCTCAGTCACTGTGAACCCCCGTACGTGAAGGCACTTGTTGATTTAGTCAGCGTTTGCAGTCCCAGACGTCCTGGTCCTGGAGAAGCGGGCAAAGTTTACAAACCTCTCGCCATTTGTACAGTCCTATTACCCGCGATAGCCGCCACATTAGTAATTGTCAGTGGGCCCGGCCCTTGTACGCTGCTTTCATTTGACCCAATTCATTTCAGTGGGTGTGTCTGGCTGGCAGTGATATATACCCCCGTGGTATTTTCCTGATGTATAATCCTTCAGATCTTCTGCTGCTAGGGTTACCTTAGCTTCAGTTAGGGCCAAGGGAACATCGGAGGAGAGATTAGATACAAGTTTGGTTTAGGTTAAGCAGGGGGATGGGGAAACGCTGTTGTGGGGGTGATGCTGCTATGCTAATGTATACACAGGATCTGAGCACAAGCACATGCTGGAGCACATGATTTATCTGTGAAATACGGCTAAATCATATGCTTCTTTAATTTCCTCCTGATTCACCTCAGAATTTCTTTGACAAAGGGTTTTAAGGGACAACTTCTCCTTGTTTTGGTTAGTAATGAAATAGGATGATCATGGTCATGATCAAAATAAATACTTGAATGAATAGCTCATCATCCTAATGTGTTCAAATATTTTATCTCTAACTCAATCAGTTTCTGAGAGGAAGCATATCCTACAAAGAATGGTGACCTTAAGTGAGGTTATAGGACCTTATCTCCCTCCTTCTTTGAAGTTCAAATCATTCTTCATCTCTGCAAAGCAAAAGAGGTTTTGTTTGTGAACTGGCCTCCATACAATACATGGTCATTGTGACTGTAGTGTGGTATGCAGAATGCTCCAGAAACTTCTCGGGAATGATTTAAAAATACATTTCTGTGAGATCTACTTTTGATAGTAATGTGCTTTTCAATAACTGATTATACTAATTCGATACATAAGCGAGGACTGTACAATTTACAGTGTGGATGTCATAAGACAATAATAATTTTTAAAAAACCTTCCAAGAAGTTAAAAAAACCCGAAATGTGGATGTATCCTGCAATAAGACAATCCAAAAAAAAAAAAAAGGCAAAATCAACAGAAAATTTGTTTAAAAAGAAGTTGTGCTATTAGTTATAAAGGCAATGGGTGTGCATTCATGAATACCTAGTTCTGACTTTCTAATCCTTTATATGTAAAGCACTGAGGTTTTGAACTCAAAATGAAAAGTGATATATAAATAAAGATTATTATTATTATTATTATACAAGTTATTGGAGAATATTTATATTACGTTCAGAAAAAGAAATGCGAACTATTAAGATCTTAACATACACTACTTGACCATTTCTGTTACTTGTGATAATAAAGGAATATCTGTGAAACCTAACACACTAAATGTCACACAATTAATTATATAAAAAATGTTTTGTCTAATTCACTTTGGGTATGCAAACTTTGACAGTACAGTATGAAAAAATACCTCTTGGCCTCTTATCGTTCTCAGCCGACCTTAAGTAATGACCATTTATGCCCAATTACTTAGTTGCGCTTTGACTGCATTGACTTTTTCCGAGACAGATTAGCTGGAATGTAAGCTGTCATATACTAGGGCAGCAGGTCTATTTATGTTGGCTGTTTGTTGTAAATATATTAGGTTAAGCTAGGCCAAAATGTGCTCAACTGATAGCAGATAGTGAGGGGAGAACTGAAAGAGACGTTGTGTTTTTGTAGTCAAGCAATGAGCTGCTGGAACAGAGTTTCATACAGTGGTGCTTGGACAAGACATGCAACCAGAAAAACATATTCACAATAAAGAAAAGACTGATATTGAGTGATGGGGGGACAGAGATTTAAGGCAGATAAACAAATGAACACGGAAGATGAAGCTGTCTTAGGAGGCAAATCCCAAAGTGAATTTTTACACACTTTTTTGGAGAGCTTTGCAGTGGAGCAAGAGAGGAAATCATAAATAAAGATTTACAAATACCATTTTTTTTTTTTATAAAAAAGATTAAGGTGAAAAGATATATATATATATATATATATATATATATATCTTTCTTTATATATATATATAAAAGACAGAGACAACAAGGAGATATGAGCCTAAGGGAGAGAGCAGATGGAGAGAATGTGGAGGAGCAGGTGGAGAGATGAAAAGAGTGCAATAAAACGGATGCAGAGAAGGTGAGATGGAGAAAATGGAGGTTGCCATGGTATGAATTCTGCTCTCATTTCTTCTTAGAATTACTCCTCACCATCGGTGTGCTCCAGCCCAGGGGAATTTTCACCACGTATTCCAGATCTTTCCTCTATGCCATGTTTTGATCCTATCTGGCCTGGCCTTTGTTATTCTTCTAGCCTGGTAGCACCTGGTCAAAATCAGTGACAGAAATGAATGAGATTTCCCCCCCATGTCTTTTCATCTTCATCCCTTCCATTGCTCACCTCGACCTTGTGGGCTTTAAAATAGCCCCCGATTGCTGGCCCCTTTTCCCCATTTCGCTCTGCATAGCCAGGCATAAATCATTTGGGCTTCCCCTAACTGGAAAGTCTTCTTTTTCGCCACTGGACTCGCAGATTTAGTGGCATTTCAAATAGATAAACACAAGCAACATTTATCAGCACAACAAAAGGGGGGGCTTAATCAAAGGGTCTTGGTCTTCAGTCTGCAGTGTCTCCATTTAACTTGAGATAAATCCATTGGGGTGACCAGCACTGTAGCGGGGGACCTGACAAATCACCACCGTCAGCGTGTTCTGTGTTGCGGTGTATTGGCCTTTCTCTAAGTGGTCTTACCCTTCACCGAAAAGGATGGTGCTTGTCAGACAGGGCCAGATTAAAGTTAGACAAAAAGAAATGATTTGTTATTAGAGAACACCCATTGTGAATCTTGAGAAGGGAAACAAATATGTATGAGAGCTGGATATTCTCTAGACGGCAGCAGGATGTGTGTGTGTGTGTGTGTGTGTGTGTGTGTGTGTGTGGTGGGGGGACAGAACAGAGGCAGAGAAGGAGGGTTGGAGGTGAAGTGGATGAGCATAGGATTGGAGGGATTCGATTAAAGAATGGAAAATGAGCGTGTGCGGGGGGGTATTACACACAAGCAGACATCATCATTTAGGGGCGAGAGAATGTTAAATGCTGCTCTCTATCTTTTTCAGAGTCAAAAAGAAAAGATGAGTGTCAGGAGGAGAGAATCTTCAATGTGCTCCTGTAAGAATGAGGTTGTGCTGACTGATAATGTGATGCAGAGCGAGCAACAGTGGAGGTCAAGGCAGAAAGTGGAAAACATCTCCAAAGTGTAACCTGGAGTAAAATAACCAGAACTTCCTAGAGGAACAGAACAAAACTAACTTTAACATGGACTAAAAACAAATCAGAGAAATGTGTGAATGTTTTCAGTAACTTTTCAAGTTTTTGCCCTAAACTTCATAATATAACAGGTATTAGGTGCAGTATTTCAACCAATAGTGTTTGAGTATGGATGAACAAAGCTGTGATGGTTGGTAGATGTAGAAAAGTCCACATGTCAGCCCTATTTTTCAATTAAACTCAAATAACACTCCTAAGGAAAGTCATTTATTATAAGATTTAGAGCTGAAACACATAATAAGAATAAGAAAAAATAATAGTAATAATAATAATACAGGTAGTATATGGTGTTATTGAAAAAAAAGGTTCCTCAAGGCTTCTTTGTATAGCTATGTAGAACCCTCTGTTGTAGGGTTCTACAAAGAACCTTAAGGGTTCTCCCAGAAGCACAAATTTTAAAAAAATCTAAGAATCTTTAAGGGTTCTAGATTTAACCTTCTTTTCTTAATCTACACAAGCAGATTATTCAATTAATAATAAAAATGATAAATAAATAAATAAATAAAATAAATAAATAAAAATTAAATAATAATAATAATTTTTTCTAATTCTACACAAGCAGATGCTCCAATTAATCAATTACTCCAATCAGTGCAGATGCCTCACTCGCCTCATGCTGTAAATACAAATCCCTGGTTTATATATGAGAATGTGAGGATGTGAGGATTAAAGCCCCAGCCAGCTTCATGTAAGTCTCTCTTTTAAGCATCTACATCTTACTTAATATAGCATTGTGTGTTTCTCTACATCTGCAATCCCTGAATCCCTGATACAACCTGCAACATCCCCTTTAACCCCCTCAGCCACCCATCTCCTGCCATTCAGAGTACACCTTAAGACAGACCACCTTTCAGCTGCTGAAGCCTGATGATGAAAAATGTCATATCCGGATGACCCGCTCTTCAGCCCTGCGCCTTGGCTGGGGTAATATTAGTACAGTGTACTCTCAGCTGCTGGATCCGTGTCTGAGGCGCCTACAGAACAGAGAAAGGTGGTATGGGAAAGAGAGAAAGTAAGAGGATAGACGAGAGAGGAAGAGAGAAAGACAGGGTCGGGGCAGAGAGATGGAGAGAGGGGAATAAGAAAACGCCAAAGAGAGAGAGAAAGAGAGAGAGCCTGTCAGGTTAATGGTCCCTAGAGATTGGCTGTGTCTCTCTTTTTTTCCAAAAGTAATCTCCACCAGCTCTAAGCAGGTGTACCAGGGCCCCGCCACACCATAAATAAATGGGATTGGCAACAGAATGGGGAATCGCATATAAAGCAATAAAGCAATTTTCAATCACAGCCTGCAGGCTGGGCTTCACTCTCTGCCAGGTAGACTTCAGTCAGTCCCAAGGTTATGGAAACAGTTAGTGAGACATGGGGTGTTTAGACCCCTTTCACACAAACAGATGCACAGCAGCCCACATACACGCACACACACTGCACAACACTGGGGCTGTGCTGCACACACACAGTTCAACTGCCAATGTAGTCACACCTAATACATATCACACAAAGCCTTGCCTGGCCACAGAGGATTCTACTGTCCACCACTTGGAGCTATTCTACACAGCTAAATTGTATAGCAGTTGTGATAGTTTACATTGATTTATGTGAATTTATGTGACACTGATTCAACTAAAATGCATACATTAACCCATTTAATCCCACATTTTTCCCAGCTATGCAAAATGCTTCGCTTTGTGAATGTTTATGATTGTGTGAGTGTAAGATTTAATTTTAAAACTTATAAGACTTTCTGTTTAACACTGAGAGCACAAATGAAACATATGCACCTCTATTTCCACATACATTTGAGTTAACCCACTTAATTATTCCCAGTTTTTTTCCAGCCCCATGGCACGAACTGTATGCCTTTTCAAAAATTGTTTTGGAAAAGTTTGTGAAAGTTTTATTCCTGGCAACAATTGAAAAACTATAGAGTCAAAAGTTGCATCATTTGATCAATTAGACTCAATTGTTCAGAGCTGTTTAAAAGAGTATCTACATGAACTTACATTTTTCTTCATTGTGCAGATAAATAATAGTAAAGGAAAGATAATAAAAACGCAGAATTTATTTGAACCTTTTTGTAACATTTAAATGAAAAAGATGTTAATAAAGAGTGCAAGAAATTTGGAATTATCAACAGCCAATTTTGTATTTACATGTGTTCTCCCACCAGTTACAATTGTAACCGTTCTTATGTTTACATCTCCTGTAAGGATGATATAAATGTGGCAAACCTATTTAGAGACTTTATAGATTATATTTACCATGCATTGGTAGTTGTATCTGTATTATAACATGTATCATTATATATCCTTTTATAACATTTTCTCAGGTACATGCTTGAAGTAACTGGCTCTGGTCATGTGACCAATTACATCACCTACATAGGAATATTGACATGTCAAAAAAACCCCAAAAAAACTATACTTAAATTTATAGCATTCCTTTCTGTAAAAAAAAAAAAAACCCAACACATCAACAACTCCTCTACAGATTTACAAACTCAAAAGAAAATTTTGGACAGGATTGTGGACAGTAAATGGTTAATATATCGCTTTCTGCACTTTATGTGCATACAGAGTCCTTGTGTTGGCTTGTATGTTGCACCATGGTCCCAGAGGCGTGTTATTTTATCCCACTGTACATGTATATGGAAGGGATATTAATCTTTTAGAAAATGTGTTGCAAATAAACACAACGCAGATCCCAGGCTTAGTGACTCACTAACAGAAAAATACCTAATAGACAGTGTTTTACAAGTAGTTTCAAACCTCTTTGACGGTGGAGTGATTGTGTTAATGCTGTATGAAATGTGTGAATATCCAGGAGACTGGCCGGGGTTGAAGTGAATGAGGTCTATGTGAGGTGTTTGGATTAGGGCTGTGTTCTAGGTGAGAGTGTACATAGTGTAGAGGCCGTGAATGCAGCTGTGTTGCCTCTGTACGACGGGGTATTTGTGTTGTACTCCGAGGCCAGACAGTGATAAAAGGCCATGCTCCCGAGACCCCTGACTAGCCCAGCTGTGACAAATAGTTTCGCATCCCTCTCATCATTGCCCTCGACCGTCGGTGTGAATTTTTCTTGCAAACGGCTCGAAATGGATGGACAAATGTTTGAGCAGCTTTGAAAGAATATTTGGTTTTGAGAAAAGTTTAGCACAGTTGTATCGACTGTCTGGTTTAGCTCTTTTCTTCTTTTGCATCCGTCAGAGCAAAATGATAGCAAGAATATTTCATAGAGCCATATCATGGTTTGCAAAACATTGATCAATGAAACTATTTGATTGATTTGTGTTTGATTTTCCAAAGGCCTATTCTTCCATTGGAGGGTGGTTTCTCTTTCACCTGCTCTCATCACAAAGCACAGATGGTTAGACGACTTTATGCACAAGCAGGAGCTGCACCGCTCTTCCCTTACGCCAAGCCGGCTTTGAGTTCATAAATATTTGCAGTTAACCCATTTAATCCCACTGGTTACAGTAGTGACTGAAATTTTGGTTTGAGTTTGTAAAGCTCTAAAAAAGCTGTTAATGTGTTTGAAAAGCTAAGCTATGAATTAAATTATAGGTTGTCTTACGTTCAGGTGAACATTTTTATGTGGGTGGTGTAAATGGTCACATGACCAGAGCCATTTAGCATGCACCTGAGAAATATATAAACAGAAGTAAAACATGTTATAATACAAATACAACTACCATATTTGGTAAATTTTTAGATGGTATATTATTAATATTTTAATAAGATTGTACTCCTACATTTATATCATCCTTACAGGAGACGTCAACAAATGAGAAGTCACAATTGTGACCACCGGGATAACACAGTGGCTCAGTATACAGTAAATACATACTTGGCTGTTAATGATCCTAACTATCCATCTTGCACAATTTTTTATAATATTGTTAGTTTTCAAGGTAAAAATACATTCTGTGTTTTTATTATCTTGATAGAATGCTATTTTATTGTCACATATACAAGCACAGAGAAAATTGATTCCTCGCATATCGGTAAGCTGGGGTCAGCCATGATGCAGGGAGGGTTAAGGGTGTTGCTCAAGGGCCCAACAGTGGCAGCTTGGTGGTGCTGAGGCTTGAACCCATGCCCTTCTGATCAGTAGCCCAGTGCCCTAACCACTGAGCTACCAACATCTTTACTTCACTTTTTCTTGTTTGCACAAAATGTAAGTTCCTGCAGATACTGTTTTAAACATTTTTAAACAAGTAGATTAAACTTTGACTCTGTAATTTCTCACCAGCCACAAACATTTTTTTTTTTTTTTACAGTTTCAACATTTAACATTTTTTAAGACATACAGTTTGTGCCAGAGGACTGTCCACAGAACAAATTCATGTACTCAGAGCTGGTAAAGAGTTGGGATTAAATAGGTTAACTCAAATAGAGGTACATACTGTATGTTTAGTGCATGCTCTCAGTGTTAAATATAAAGCATTAAAAGTTTGGAATTCAATTTGACATTTGAAACTCACACACAAACATACACGCACACACCCACAAACATTCCCAACGCGAAGTATTTCATGTGCCTTTCATATAACAACAACCTTCAGATAATTTACAGCTGGCAAATCGTGCACTGTTAGCCAGAGAAATGTCTTTAAATCTTTGCCTTCAAAGTCAAACGTCAGATAAAGCACAGAGAAATAATGTTTATTTTCCACTCTGTGTCCAGTCTTAGTCAGAGAACGAGTCAGAAGGGTCATAAAAAATTTAGTTTATTACAGACTGCAGTGTTTTATTGCTTGAAGGAAAGTGTCATGTTCTTCCACTTAACTCTTAAAAGCCTTTTAAAGCCGATATTATGTAATTATTATCATTATGTGAAGTGTGCATAAGTCATATTTGCAGATGCAGGATATGTGGGTACAGTTTTTTAGTACTGTTTAAGCTATGTCCGATGTAGAGATATCTGTCATTTGATTGGGTTAGAAGAAAGAGGAAAGAAAAATTCAAGATTCTCCTAATCTTGAATAAAAAAAAAAACATGTGGCTGTGACAGTATAAAGCTCTGAACTAAGGCCATCGTCACTTGTACAGGGTGTTTTGTTAGAGGGCTCTGATTTTCTGCTGCAGTTTCAGTGAGCTCATTTGGTTTCTTGGTTTCTTTAAAGTGAGGTGGAACCAGAAGAGCAAGAATGCATTCACTTATTAGCCCATAAAATCATCATCTTTTGCCCCTCTGTTTTTGTTTGATTGCACTTTCTCTTTGTGTCACTGAAAATATGTGAGATGTTATGCTACACCCTATTGATTACTGGTGTTAATTAAAATTTTAATTAAAGTTTTTTATGGCATGCGTTTGCGCTTGTGATAATAGTGGGGAAAAAGAGCACGGGCCCAATAAATTGCTGTTTTATTTGCGAGCAGCCGCTATCAACAAATACAACAGTGTACATAAAATTTTACTAACATTGATTTTAAAAATATGAATGTTACTTTAACATCGGAGATGTATTATTCAATTTAAAGCCACAAAGCATAAAATCCAGGACCTATAAGTCAGTTAATGAAGAGGAAAAGTCCATTACAAACCTATCAAAATCTGGATCCTCTGATTCACATAAGTGCCTTGGATTATAACCAGAATCATTTACCTCAGCTGCTGCAGGCTTTTTAGAGTAATACACAGTCAGCGGTGAGGCTTGCAGCTTATGGAATGGATGGCTAGTTAGTCTGATGGATGGAAGAGCACCGTCTTTGATGAAAGACATCATCTTTTCATATCCATTCTCTGTACATTTCTAGGCATAATATGATATTCCACTTAAAAAAAGGAAAGGAAAAGGAAAGCTATTAGGGTGTTTCATAAAAGATGAGGTATCAGACAGAAGCTTCAGATTTAACACAAGAAAAAGGCTTCGTTTTCAGTAGTGTTTTAAGCTTGATTTTTTCAGTGATACATTTTTATTTCTAATCACTTTATGTGCTGAAAGCAATTGCTGCACCTGTTTTATAAGACACATCATTTCCGGGAGCATGTTATTGACACAATGTAGATTCAGTTAAAGAGAGAGATGTAGAAAGTAAGTCAAGACTGCTCTCATGATGAGACTCGGCTTTGCAGGAATGCTGATGGAGTGAACCTGGAGTGTTAAGACTGTTTTAATGAACCTAGATTGATGTGTGAGTTGAAGATGTGCTGGAGGCCCTGCGGCCGCTGCTCCTCCTCCTTAGGCCCCTACCTAAGCCGGCCACAGAAAAGAACAGTTGGGACAAATGTGTCTTCAATGGACCAACACCACGGGGACATCATTCTGCAGCGCAAGACAGCCGGCCCGCTGGGGATTCACTAATGTGTGTGCCATTGTTTAGCTGAAGACGATGGTGCTGCATGTTGTTTTAAGGGCTTAAACCTTACCAATGAGCCCTTTGTGTGAGGATCTTACCCTCAGCTGGCTCTTGCCCTGGGGTAATGTTGGACAAGATGGAGTGGTTTAAAGCCCTGGGCTCTGTGGCAATTATGGACCCTTGAGTCTATTATCCTCTGATTGAAAGATTTTCCAGAACTGTCACTATATTTTAAAATTAAAAAAATACTATGATACTATTATTTAAGGACATTGAGCGATGCCTCATTTATGTTTTACATTTGCTGTATTTAGGATCAGATTTCCTCTATGTGACGTTTCAGTGTTTTGGGTTATGATGATGTAATGATGGGCCATAAGGGACTTCTATCAGCCGCTCGTGCTCTCGTTCTGGGTTTTTATAGCCCACCACATTTTACAGTGCTAATAGTTCAAAAGGCCATGGCCCTTCACCTCCAGTGTTGTGTTTTATGCCTCCTTTAATCGAAGCGCCATGTTAGGCATCGTTCATTTTGCGCTGTATTGATTTCATTTTTGTCATCATGACCCATACTTTTATTCAAATATTCAAATTTGCAGTGAAGAAATCTCGTTTTAGTTA
The DNA here is from genome assembly GCA_028565825.1 of Olivaichthys viedmensis. Lineage (NCBI taxonomy): Eukaryota > Metazoa > Chordata > Actinopteri > Siluriformes > Diplomystidae > Olivaichthys > Olivaichthys viedmensis. The sequence continues at coordinate 16,663,377 of JAOUQW010000015.1, forward strand.
TGCCTTAACTAACTAAGCCCATGAAGGTTGTCTATGTGTGTGAGGCACTTTTAGCCGAGCCCGGTGTTGGAAGAGGTTTCTTGGAAAAATCTGTTGAAGAAAATCTGGAGTGCTTTAAACATGGATTTGTTGTCCAGGCTTTGTCAAAGGTCACTAGCCAAGAGGCTCTAGATAACCATCAGACCAAATGCTGAACCTGTTCTGTCCACTGTGTAGCGATCAGGGAATATCTATCACAAGGCAGGCAAAAGATGGTCACCAGCACCATTTAAAAATGTGGTGATTCATAACGGGCTAAAGGGTCATGTCAGGTGGCATGTTAGTATTTCACTTTAAGTTTGATTAAAGATTTTTTGAAAAGATGAGGAGAACGACTCAATAGCAGGGCAGCCCACCCTCCTCTCCAGAGCACGGCTTCTATATTTCTTGAAGAAATCGATAAGATGAGAAGTGAAGAAGCTATTGCGGTTCACCCAGGGCATGCAGTTCTTTCATGCATCCTCCACCTCTCAAAGTGTCAGGAGTGCCTTCCTGAGCATACAAATACAAATACAACACTAGTTCTACAAGTACCTCTCTAAACATATACAGCCCATAATGTGTCATTTATAGCATTTAATCTTATCATGGCTTTAATTAATGAGCTGTAGTGATAAGCACTGCACATACTGAGTTTACTTTCATGATCCATCAAAGACAAAACAGAGTATCCTTTTTTCGTAACACTTCAGTATAGGGGGTCACATATTAGACCCTAATTTTTACTTAATAAGTGTGGATATAAGTAGGGAATATGGCAGTTATTTGGTGCTTTATTTATTGTTGTCATAATCTTACCTTATGTTGTAAATTATTCTTATTCTTACATTAAGGGTCATATACTTTTAATATTTTCATATTCTGAATATCCTGTTTACACACCATTTGCTTGTCTCTTTCTTAAGTGTAATTGAGTTTGACTGTCTTGGTATTTGTAATTTTTCTACCTGACATACAATAACAACCCATTACTTTAGAGTTTATACTGTAAAATAGAGCTCTGTACTGAACACATACAGTACAATTAAGAGCAGTTATTTATGAGGTATTATCTTTTTATGCGTCTTGTGTTGAGACAGTGGTTGGAGAGCACAATCAGAGTGTTACATTCATTTTTAATAATAATTCATTAGCCTGCACATTTACAGAAACAGTAGTTATTAAGGGGAAGCAGGTAACACCTAAAATATAAGGTAAGAATATGAAAACACGAAATAAAGCACTAATAAGCGGTTAATGTTGCCAAATAAATGCTGTATTCACTATTTATATTCACACTTATTAGCTATGAATTCATGTCTGAGCAGCTACATTAAAGTGTTACCCATTTTTCCCTATTAGACATGATAAGGAAGATGAAAAAAATGAAAAGGTTAGTTATCAGCATTAGTGTATTCTTCCTCTTCATTTGTCTTGTCATTTTTTCAATGCAAGAGTTCATTTATTAACATTTACATCATAAAAGTTGTGATAGAAATACATTTAGACAATCTTTATTGGCAAAACTCTGTTAAAGTAGATTAGCTTGATGTGACTGATGCACTCTGACTGATTCTTGCTCTTAAATTTGCTGTATCAGAAAAATTCACCGACTTCTCTTCGGACTTTCACCAATTCTGATAAATTATATAAAAAAAGGAATATACTCAAATATAAACATAATCACTTAGTTGCCACATGCTTGGTTAGTGTGGTTAGTGAAAACTATGACAAAGATCATCCTTGAACTATATAGACACTGAGAGATTGAATTGTGACTCTTCTTTAAGCACTAGATATTATACTTCACTCCAAAATGCACCGCTTCATAGATGGATTTTCTCAAAGTTCTTCACATTCTTAAGTTTGAAAAAAATTTGCACAAAATGACACTTTTCCGCCCCCTGTATCTCTGCATTATCAATAATAACCTGCATAGCCTATGGAGACTTCTTCAGTTTTCCCAGATGAATATTTACCCCTGCCGCTAAAGAGCATGTAGCCTAGTGTGTCAGCCGACGGGGAGGCGGTAATATGAATGTAACTGTACACACACTCAGGGGAATCCGGTCACAAGCCGCAATTACAGCCGGCCCTGCTGTAATGGGAAACAAATTTGTGGGAATATTGCTGGCCATCCATCTTTATTTACACGCGTGGTAATGAGTCTCAGTGTTAATCTGGCTCCGAGGAACTGCAGTGCTCAGAGCGTGGCACTGCCTTAAGCAAGCGGCGGCCTGGGGATAAATCAATCCCTCACTCCTCTCCTCTTCCTCATATTGATCAGCTCCTCAGTTAGATGGATGCTTTTTACAACTAGCTCTCCTAATACTTCAAAAACTCAATTACCAACAGAATGACAATGGCTTTTTTTCTGTGTGTGGTCTGCCTCCAAAGATTAAAGAAAAGGTGTAAAAAATACAACTTAAAGGGACAGCTAAATGTCACGTTAAGGGAGCAGTGCTGCTTGTGCCATTGTAGTGAATCTAAAAGGCTGCAGTCTGGACTGTTCAGTGTTATGATATATGTGGACATAAACTGAATGTTCTCACGTTTTCTGTCAGAATATTGCTTTTCCGCACTCTAAGACTGGGTGGACGTGCAATATGTCACTGGGCATGCAGATGAGGATTATGGATATTATTATGTGCATTATAATATAAGAATTATTTTATGTGGATGCAAGCCATACATGTCATATGCTAAATATCTATCAATCGTTATAGATAGTTGGGTTTTAAAAGGTTTGCATATATGCTTGGCCAAGACCAGCAATGATCAGTGAACCTTGTTAATGCCTTGTTAATTATTCAGCAGGCCAAAATGTTAAATACATTATCAAATAGATCATAAAGGCATATGATATTAATTTTTCTGAACGCTTTTTTCATACCCTCACTTCTTTTCATTCATCATATTCTTACCTAACTTGTCTGCTTGGAACATTAAAGAACCATGTCACTAAAGTTGGGAAGCAATACTAACTTTGGAAAAAAATTAACATTAAAATAGTTTTCAATAAATAATGGATAGTAGTATGTTTATTAACATCAAACAAAAGGGTTTTACTAAATGTCTGCAGCAAGAGTGTACAACTAATTTGCTTTATTTGCTTTTGCTTAAATTATACATACATCTAAATATCATCCCTCAGCTTTAATTACCACTTGACATATTCAAGGCGTCCTTTCACAAAGCTCCATGAGTTATGTTGCTAGTATGGCATTCCAATTCTTCATAAGTTCTTTATAAGTCCTTTGGCTGGTAACACGTGCTTTTGTTACTGAGCACTCAGGTTCATCTCAGAGGAGCTCAATTGAGGTGACTGTGCAGGCCAGACCATTTACTGTAGTACACCCTGACTGTGTCAGTCAACATGTTGTGCTGTGTTAGATGTTGGCAAATTGACGTAACTGTAAAATATTTTCGAAATTTAAAATCTATGCTAGAAACAATTTCAAATCACAATAACAGCCCTCAGTGTAATAATATCATGGCTTTCTTATCCCATTCTGCTCTGCATGAATTAGTTTGGGGAAATGTGATGATCAGTGACAAAATCAGGTTTTTATATACACATATATCAAAGAAGAGAATATTTTATAGAATTCTAAGTGCATTTAATATACACTGTATGTGTGTGTGTGTGTGTGTGTGTGTTTGTTCCCCAGTTTTTTTTTCTGGACAATTGTGCAGTTACCTAGTTTATCCCCTGCACTCCATTTTCTACATTCTGTATATTGTATTTGACTTTGTGTTTATTTTTGCAGTAAAACAGACATTGGAAGGTATAGAATGCCTGCAGCTCCAGTACAGTTCCTTTGCAAGTGTTAAATGAGATGCCTGCTGTGGTAAAAGAGTCCCATGCCTTCTCTCATGCCATATACACAGCATGGTAGTGTAGTAGGAGTCACGCTACATGCATTTCTGCCTCTGCAACATCCCACCTGATAAAACTGTATTTCAGGGATTGCAGCTGAGCACCTTGTGGTGTATGATCTGAAGTGCACAGGTCCACCTGCTAAATACTGAATAAAGATTTAATCACTGTGGGGAACTGGGGAGCTTATCAAGGGATTTCACTGGTGAATCTACTCACTGTTAGAAATACTTCTGTATATTTAGTTAATATGTATTTGAAATCACTCAGCAAGTATGCTTCTAGTGAGAGTGCTTTTATTTATTATTGAGGCTATATATATATATATAGCTTTATAACATTCATATATAGCTT
>JAOUQW010000015.1:16672200-16683020 GCA_028565825.1 Olivaichthys viedmensis
CAACCACCCAAACACACTACACACACACACACACACACAATACACACTACACACACACACACACACACTACACACACACACTACACACACACACACTACACACTACACACACACACACACACACTACACACACACACTACACACTACACACACACACACACACACTACACACACACACTACACACACACACACGCACCTACACGCACACACCTGCCATGAGAAGGATCTCCAAACATGTGAAAGGGCTTTTGTGTGTCTATTTGGGTAAATATTACACTTGCAGTGCAAGTAAAAGAGATGGCATGAGTGAATGGGACATCCATTACTACATAAGGAACAGAGCATGATGGCTAAAAGAACAAAACAATCAACTTGTGTTCACAAGTTAATATGTTTCATTTTGTAAATAGAAATTGTACAAATCAGACAAAAATTACACAAGCAAAATGTGAGGCCGGCTGCAGACCAAGCCTTTGGAGTAAATATAAATTCAGATGGGGTTGTGGATAAATAGTTTTTCCTCCCACTTTAGGATCCATTTCTCCTGGATATCCTCAGAAATATCAGATGACCTTTTCGCTGTCATTTCTTTCCTCATTTTCACTCACTGGCCAGCAAATCTGTTGGCCCCTGTTCCTCTGACAGCTAAAAATCAATTTATACAGTCAGTGTGCATGCAGAGACAGGGAATGGGACGACCAGGCAGCCATAATGACATGGCCAATTGCATTGTGTTAGGCGACATGGGGTCAAGAGGGATCTGTGCACAGCGGATGGGGTGCTTTGTTCACTGTGGCGGCATTAAGGGGGTATTACACGCGGGGTCGAGTGACCGCACCGACAGGGGGCTGTATCAGGCCCACCCCATCATCACTTCGGGAGATGAGCGTGACATAGAAACTGACATTACCAAGAATGGGAGAGGGGGTGCACAGAGATCTAAATCCGTGGGACCCCCGCCACCTCTCCTAAAACTCCCCGCAGTTCACCTTCTGATAGGAGACAGTGACCTCTCCTAAATCCCATTTTCAGAAGGGCAGGAAGAGAAGCATTTTCATCCACAACCCGCCCTCCATAACTTAGCCCCCCATTCATGCATGAGGCGAGACGCTCTCATTTGTATACGGATACACGGAGCATCATTTATTTATTTATCTACCAAGCGGATGTCGCTGAAGAAGGCAATACTCACTGGCTGATCCTCCTTAAGCCCCATGGATCTCTTGCAGATAAAGTCCCTCTGGGGTCCCCAATGATTTATCAATTTGCAATGTTTATTAAGATGGCTTTGGTCTTCTTGGGCAGCATTTGACTGCCTTGGTTCCACCTGTTGCTAAGACCTGGCGTGTTAGGAGGGTCAGTCAATGGAGGACTTGTGGCAAAGTGCAGGTGAGGTTGTGACACGCAGTTTGTCCAGTGGAGTCCATAGATCTGGGGTTAAGTCATCTGCCCTGATCTGATCGCATTTTCCTTCCTCACAATAATTACCTCACACAAATTACAACTTTATCAACTTTCCGTGGAGAAACCATTGAGAATCTATTGCTAAAGGTTCATGTCACGGCCTTGTGTCTGAGAACATATCAGCCTTTTTCACCAGAGCTTAGAGATTGAGGTTAAGATGGAATTTAATTTATGATGTGAGACTATTGAATCAAAATCAAAAATATTACTTAGTATCCTGCTATGTCACCAAAACTGTGTTTCTTTATCATGATCATTCTGAATTTGAGAGGTTGCTAGTTTTCCAAACGCCAACAAAAATGAATGTAATGATGCAAATGAAGCTCAGTTTTACTTTCTGTCCTAAACACAATAAAAAGATGAGCAGTAGCATATGGTGTAGACGGGCTGAGATGTGACAGGCCGGTGTCTTAGTAAAGTGGGCTAGCAGTGGTGACAGACTGATGAGTTGGTGTTTTGAAACAATAGAACAGGCAACTGTGTGAGGTGGCTGTCAAAGGACCCCTGATTACACACCTGACCCCTTCATCCTTGCCCGCTCTCCACCACAGACACTTATGTCACTACGCCTGCCATTCTCCTTTCCAATGTGCCAGCCAGGGAAAGCGCAGCCACATTTTAGTGTTGTTTATTGATTTCTGACCCTGCGCTTAATAGTTTTCCCAGGCCCCCCAAATGGCTTTTGTAAGCAATAGGGTTTGTACATCTCGCCGATCAATACCTTTTATATTTACAATAAAATTGAAACGGCTTCTAGCAAGGGGGCTGCTGGCCCGGCATTTGTCATCCTTCTGCAAGGGAAAACTATGTCATTATCGGAATTAAAACATTTATTTCTGATTAAGAGAGTGTCCTATCTCATTAATTTTTCCCCTTCCAATACAAGGGAAATGGAATCCTATTGATTTTTGCACTTTTTACACGTCTCCACTACTGGGAAGATAATTGAGAAGTTAGCCAGAATAAATGAAGTTTCTAGTCTAGCAGAGGCAGCCAATACCTTGGAAATGCGAGGTGTTTTTGTGGAGCAAGGTTTTTAATTTTGCAGCTAGCAAGGACAAGAGGACTGAACAAATTGGATTAAGGTTTGGGACATGGGGCTGGGGAATAGGGCCTGGTCCCACCTGGTGACATGAGTAATAAGACAAGCTTTAGCTTGTTCCCTGACCAAAAACCACTGCCACCAGAGGAAGTCTAGATTAAAGAGCCAAAAGCCTATTAATGCTAAGTTGGCTTATTGTTGAGGCAGAATCGAGAGATAGCAATCAATGGCTGAACTAGACCTTTCAGTGTCTCGTGGCTATTGATTAAGCTGTACTAAATTAATGAGATTAGACTAAAGTCTTCTTAGTCTTCATTTGAGGCTGAATGAGTTACATCCATGGTACTATTGCACTCGGGGAGATGTGCTAAATAGGTCTGAGACAAAGTTACTTATTATAATCAAGATGCTTGTTTTTTCCATGATCCAAATGGCACATAAGCCCTCTGTCCTTACTGCTTCTCAATTTCAATACTTTAATGCTTGTTGGCTTAGAACCAGTTCATGGTTTTGGTTCCGTTTGTTTGGATCCAGCATGCTTAGTTGTTCTAAAGTTGATACTGTTGTTTGTTTTAGGTAACCAATCATAAACTTCATACCCACAGGACATAAGACCAAAAGGCCAGGCCAGGACGACAAAAGCTTATAGCTTGCAATGGCTTTAGGACTGAGAGAAAATGTCGTCTGACTTTAAATGAGCATTGTCTATCATGGCTTCTCCCAGGCTGTCAGCTAACAGACAAGCATGTGGATCAGTAGGAACCCCTTCACCCCCCTTCACCCCCTTTCTCTTTCACGCCTGTTTTCCCCTTTTCCTCTCCACTGACCGTCTCTCTGGCCAGATGACCAGACACCTCTCCGGCTCCGGCTGAGTAGTTGACCGGACGAGTACCAGGGAACCTGCCAGCCACAGTAGCTGCCTCTGAAACAAGCCTGACAGCACATTAATTCAACCTGCGGAAATCACTGCAAATAGGCAGGAGACACTGTGTCCACTGAGAGCGAGAGAAATGAAGAGAGAGAAAGGGGGAGGCAGGGAGAGATAGAGGGAGTGTGTAAGAGGAGCTTTTTAATGAGCTGCTATAAGTTACTCTGTCTGACTTGACCATTAGAAGACTGTAATGTGCAATTGGTTGAGAAAATGTGTTGCAACTGTGATAGGCACCCACGCCAAAGGTGGTTTAAATCACAAGGGGGCATGCAGAGTCTTTCATAGAGGTGAATTACACTCACAGGATGCTTTATTGCCATATTTTGAGGTACTGCTAAGAGTTAGACTGATTGATTTGGTACTTTAAATGTGGATTTGCATCTCTGTATCAGGACCATAAAAATATTAAAAGACCATGCTTATAAAATGGGTTTTAGTGGTCTGGAGTATTAAGGATCTGGACATTAGCCACACTGTCAGTTATCCCAGAGTGACAGCACACATAGTGAATATAACATAATGAATTACAGAATGCATATGAAGGCTTTTTTTTTTTTACAATTTACAAACATTTGATGCTTTTTCAATTTACAAGGATGATTAAGTAATGAAATAGCATGAAGTATATGAACTGCTGCTAATAGGATTTAAAAATGGATACTGTCTTAAAATTATTGTTTTGTAATGTAGCACATTCTGCTAAAATAGATATTTATAAATGAACTCTAAACAAATCGGTTTAGGTGACGGCATGTTACTGTTAAAACAGACTCTTTTCACTAAAGCTCTAGGATCTCATTTGTTCATTTGTAGAAACACAAAGGGGGAGGAAAAGAGGGGGGGTGAGAACAGCTTCATTTGTGGTTGCATTTCCATGCACAGGGCAGTCTGAGGAGAGACTCACGAAAGGCTGCGAACATTCATCACAAACAAACCCCAACATCCATGAAAAATTACAGGATTACCAATGACCTTCCAACCAATCAGCCTCTGTAATTACACTCGTTTATTATGGCCAGCAGAGACAGAGCAATACAGAGATGACCCTAAAGAGAAGCAAAATGTTTATAAATAGTCGACCAAGAGAAAAATGCTAATCCAAAGTCATTTTATCTGGCATATATTAAATACATATATAACAGAATATACATATTTACAGTATTATGCAAAATAAAATTCTGTAAAGCGAAGATACTTAAAAAAATTATGAAATTAAAACTTTCTATCAAAGAAATACTGTAAAGAGTCATAAATAGCAAAAATAAATAAATAATTAAATTAGCATTTGGTGTGACCACCCTTTGCTTTTAAAGTTTAATTAATTCTCTTAGGCACACTGTCGTGTAGTTTTGTAAGCGAATCGGCTGGCAGGTTGTTCCAAGCATCCTGTCTCTGCAGGTCCCAAATAACCTCCATGATTTTGTTTATCTGAAAATTGGTAATATACTTAATATGTTATTTTCTATAATGACAAACAAAAATGTCTTTGTAAGATTTTATTTTATTTTTTAAATGAATGTTTGGAAACTTCTGACACATAAATGCATAATGCAGAAGACATCTAAGACAAATATTATAATAGTTAAAGGTGCCTGAGACTTTTACACAGTACTCTATTTTAAGTATATAAAAGTTTTACACATGGCTAATAAACATTCTGCAACAGTGTGAGTAAACCGTATAATCTGAAGGTAGCTTGAACTGCATGTTATTTTATTTCTTTTCTTTGATTGCTGATGAGCGTCTTTCGCATAATGCAAAGATAACTTCATCTAAATTCAGTTTCCCTGCTATGATATTGCCCTCCCGCATGGTAACCTCTGGAATAAGATCAGGCTTGGTCCAAACATTGTTGCTCTCTGTACGCGTGTATTTGTATTTGCAGCGTAAATGAGTTTCTCTCCATCGCCTCTCTCAGCTTTGGTGAGGGAACACACATCAGTTTCATTCCCACAGGAAGACTAAGGCTCCTGACATCTCGGTGGTCAGTAAATGGTTTTTCTGCAGGAGGGGGAATAGGCTGCTGAGGCTGTGATGTGTGTGTGTGTGTGTGTGTGTGTGTTTACTGGAGGGCACCCAACTGCCTCGTTGTATTCTACCTGCTTGCCGTGTGCTGTCATTATTCCATGTTCATCGACACAGAAGTTATAGTTGGCAAAAAACCCATCAGGTGGGCTGGACAGCAGATAATTGAGGTGATGATCAGAGCTGTTCAGGGACAATTGATAGTGATGGAGTCGGCCTGGGAGGATTTTCGAGCATCCTAGCCAGCCGAACACCTCCTTAGCCTACAGAGCAGCGGACAGAATGTGGAATAACATGTACAGCGCTGTGGTGTGGCTCTGGAGTCACGGGGTGATACCTGGCTCAGACGGACTAAGTCCCATCTTATTACACGTCACATATCACATCCTGAACAGTGATAGCCAGAGAGAAATGACTGCGACTCCATATCTCTGTTTGATCCATCTGTTTGACAAGTTGCCAAACTGACCAAATCCCCCTAAGCTGGTAAGGCAAAGCAAGTTCAGGAGTGATATTTCATAAGCACAGGGTAAGGTGAGGTAAAGAATGGTGGAGGTTATTACTTTTTTTCCCCTCGAGAAGCTTTTGCCTGGATTGAATGTGTCAAACGAGATGTCTTGATAGCTCCTATACATAACTCAATTTCCTTTGTTTCATTCCACTTCTATGTTTTAGCATTTGGTCTTGCACAAAAGAAATTTAATATATCGTTTATACACTACACTTTTCTTGTTTTTCGTGGGAGCACCTCAGACCGATCTTCAGTATGCATGTAGCGTGAATCCTCTATCAGGATCAATGAAGTGCTTTGACACGCAGACTGTTACTGTATCAATAACTCAATACTCGAGCGTGAGGGATGTGGCTGCCATGCCCATGATCTCTAACAGGATCAGGCTGGTAACATGGCAAAAGAGATGGAGGTGAGACACACACACACACACACCTGACAGCCCATCAGATCCTTCCATACCTCAGCATCTTGTCAGTGTGTAGATAACAGCAGCAGAGAGGCCTGGGTGCATGACCTGGGGTCCTCAAACTGGCACAGTCAGCAAAGTCCAAAGCTCACTGTCGTTCCAGCTTGCTGCAACTCCTTTATTTAAAAAAAAAAAACCTGCCAACGTCTTAAGAACCAGCCTTAATCCTCAGCATCCTGAGTCTGAGCCCTTGTCAGCTCCCCTTCTGGCCTCTGCTATTGACCTGAACTGTCATCCTAGTTCGCTGATGACCTCAGCGCTCGGGCCGATCTATGGTGGATCATGAGTTCAAATGATTTTCTTCCCCTTTCCCGCCCCTGTTTTCCTAGTGAGCTGATTGCTAATGACAACGTTAGAAAGGGCATAATGGGGATTCTGCAAACAATTTGCACCTAGAAATTGTAAATCTAATATCTGATGTTTTACCTGCAAGCATTGCTTGCTGATATATGTTGTGTTTTGTCCTAATGTTGTAGTGTGATGGTTGTTGCACATAAATTATATTGTGGTAAAATATTATTGATAACGCCTCATTTGAAGGTTGCCTACATTAAGGCTTAATAACACATTCATAAGCATTGCATGGATCATTTATAAAGCAATGCTGGAAGATTTATGTAAAGCTTATGTCAAAGGTTGGGAAGTGACATTTAAGTTTTTATGTGGTACGAGTTTTACAAGAAAGAGAGAAGAGAGAAGAATTATGAATTATCAATTATAATTATGGGTAAACTGTTTGAGACTCGTGTTTTTTTCTTTGTATTGTAAGTTATTAGTTTGTATTTAATTAACTCATGAATAAATTAAGCTTTGAAGAAATCTTCTATGAAGTATCCACCTGTTATCTTGCCTTTTGAAAAGTTCATTTACTGTATCTGCTTCATATAGAAGCATGAAATGTGATGCTCTTCGGCTGAAGTGATGGTTGTCTATTTGCATTAAAAACACTTTAACTCAATTTTGCATTTATAACACTGTTATGAAGCACTATGTATACCTTCTGCAACACTTATTTAAGAAGCCCATATGTCAGCTGACAGCTGTTTTCTCAAGGCTTAGTAAAATCAAACTAATAACTTGAAAAAAGATAACAATCTTGAACGGTCTACGCATGATGATAACTGAGGGTTCTTCTCTTCTCTCTTTGATGTGAAAACAAAGTCATACTACCTAAAACATCTAATGTCACCCCATGAGGTTTGACACTCATATCCTTTTATAAATGCTCGATCAGTACTTAAAAAAAAGAAAATGCAACGTTAATGAATGTGTTATGAAGGCCTAATGTAGGTACCCTTCAAATAAAGTGTTACCAAGATATTTAACTGCATCACAATTTTAGCATAACCTTTATGTGTTCTTTCCAAATTATTTTAAACCCGTAATAAAAATAAAAATATGGCAGAATGTGTATTTGTCCATCATGATCTCATGATAGCAAGCTTGTTAAGACATTTCCTACATTATATTGTAGTAACAATATCCTCTGTTTTGTTGCCAGATTGATTTGGTTTGCAGGGAATAGTAGCTTACACTGAAGCACTAAATTACAACACATTGTGCGTTGTGTAGAGAAAATGATTGGCTGCCACCTCTCGCCCCTTCTCTAAACTCCTAAACTCTTCTAGGATGAGGACAAAAACAAAACAAATCATTGCTGACCCCTCAAACTCTGGCTAGTCTCTTTTCCAATTTTTCATGTTTCAGTGAAGACCAAAGCTCTGTCTGAAACCGTGCACTCACTCACTCATTCACTATTTACAATATACACTCACCGAGCACTTTATTATGAACATGTACACCTTCTCATTCATGCAATTATCTAATCAGCCAATCGTGTGGCAGCAGCGCAATGTATTAAATCATGCAGATACGGACCAGCAGCTTCAGGTAATGTTCACATCAACCATCGGAATGGGGAAAAAAATGTGATCTCAGTGATTTTGACTGTGGCATGATTGTTGGTGCCAGATGGGCTGGTTTGAGTATTTTTTAAAACTGTTGATCTCCTGGGATTTTCATGCACAACAGTCTCTAGAGTTTACTCAGAATGGTACGATAAAGAAAAAACATCCAGTGAGCTGCAGTTCTGCGGACGGAAACACCTTGTTGATGGGAGCGGTCAACGGAGAATGGCCAGACTGGTTCGAGCTGACAAATGCTATGGTAACTCAGAAAACCACTCTGTACAATTGTGGTGAGCAGAAAAGCATTTCAGAATGCATAACGCGTCGAACCTTGAGGTGGATGGGCTACAAAGGGAGGCCCTACCCAGTATTAGTATAGTATTCTTAATAAAGTGCTCGGTGAGTGTATATACATACACGATTTTCAGAGTAAAAATCCCTTGAGATGTGTTTCAGAGGATTTAAAATGTTTCATGTATTATGAGGTCTGAATCAAGACTGTAATTCTGGAGAAGCTGCATGCGAACCTCACCCTGGAATGTACTGCTAAATTTTGATAATGAAATGTGGTTGCGATGCATCGGTAAGGGAGCGAGGCCATAGGGTTAGAATGTTTTGCTAAAACTCAGCCACTGAGAGATAGCTAGTCTAAATGTTTTACTTGTCTAAATTTTGTTGTTATAGAAAATATATTTTGCAAAACAATTAAGAGGTGTTGATAAAACTAAGCAATGTTGTTGATAGAACAGACTCTGAGACGCCGAAGAGAACTCTTGTTTAAATGACTTGATGCCTAAATGACATAATGTCTGGAGAGCGCGTCATATCAGGTATACATTCTTTGATTCATCTGCTCACGTGGGACGAGCCAGATTTTGTGACACTAAATACTCTGGTTTGTAGCTCCAGACTTTGCATTAAAAGAATAACTTCAATACTCTGAAAAGGTTGTTTCGCTCCGAATCCTTTCTGAAAAGATCTTGCTGTTTTCAGGAAGTTACAATCAAAAATTTCCTCTCACATAGACACTCAAGAAAAATACAGGAATGCCTGAAAATAATACGATATAGGGCATTTAAACTGTTTCTTCAGCCTCCCTATGACGGTCCAAGCTGCATTCAAATTCTTCTTATCCTCTTCCCAAAAATTCTGAATGTGGCTTTAACTCCAAACGAGGAAAACACTGAAGATCATCAGCCCTCATGTGGCTGCAAATGCCCTTTAAAAGATTGAGGTACTCGGCCGTGTTTCCTGTTTTTGGTCCACTTGTCTCTGCACTGTACGGAATACTGAAGCCATATAATGATGAGATAGAGGATGTTTTTTCTTTCTTTCTATTTTCTTTGAAACATTTGGTCCACATTGTACCAATCCAAATGCAGTTTGTTTGCTAGGTTAATTTTACATAACCCAAATACTCATTACATCTCGAATGAAATCTGGTATTTCCGTAATAATCACTGAATGTCATTCTCCTACGTTACAGTGCACAAACCGGTCTTTCTCGCTTCATCTGGCAATGCCGTCTGACGCCTTAACATGTATACACTTCGTTAAAAGACAAACCATCCATTTAAACTGACTAAGACTAGCTTGGAGAAGTTGTAAAAGTACAGAAGCTATTCAAATAAACTAATTGTCACGGAGTCGAACACACGAAACTGACCCTTGCGCACGTAAATCATGTAAAACGATTAAATTACCAGAGTTCTATGGCAAAAAGTTCAATGGCACAGAGCCCAAATATTACCAGAGAGAAAGAATGTGTGCAGGCAAGTTGTCGGATACAATGCATGATTTAGATGGTTTGTCATCTTCAAAGATTTTTTTTTCTTCTCTTCTCCCTTCTGTCATTTCTCCTCCCCCTTCTCTTGTTAGAGGGCAGGATGTGGGGAAGGCATTGACCAATTGCCAGAAAATTGCTCATGTCACACTGAGGCCATCCCTCTTGTGCCCTGAGTGTGTGTATGAGTGTGGAGTTGGGTTGCTTGGCTGAACAATTTTACATAACATTTATCTACAAGTCTGTGCTTGACAGGAATTCCATCCTCAAGTAAGAGAAATACTTTTTTTTCCCCTTTCCTCTCTCTGCTCGATTATGTTTAAATAAACATTGTACAGTTGTGTACTTTTGAGTGTCTGCACAGTGAACTCTTGATTTAGTGAATTTCTGGGCTCACTTTTAATACGAGTGTGTGACTTTTCCTTCCTTAAGACCCACACCCACACTAAGTTGTTCTGTGCACTCCTGCTCTTCTCTTATACAGGCAGGTCAGGTTTTTACTTTCGCATTATTGACATTTTGCAAGTAAATTGCAAAATTTACTTTGCAAAAAAGAACTCTGTTCCTCCTGCTTCTTCACCTGGAGCTCTCTGAACTTCTGACTCACCTCTTGTTTATTTTCTATTCATATGGATATCCTAAAGACTTGCACTTCTCAAAAAAAGTTTATGCCTAGGACTTCCTACT
>JAOUQW010000015.1:16683120-16698921 GCA_028565825.1 Olivaichthys viedmensis
ATAACCACTCTGTACAATTGTGGTGAGCAGAAAAGCATCTCAGAATGCACAACGCGTCGAACCTTGAGGCGGATGGGATACCAAGGGAGGTCCTACCCAGTATTAGTATAGTATTCCTAATAAAGTGCTCAGTGAGTGTAGACTGTTTTGTATAGAGTACTATATAGGGCAGCAGTAAGAGAGACTCGAGACTAACAATGGCCTGTTGGGTTTAATGGCCATTACACAGTGTTTTTTACTTGCATTTATATACAAAGTTGTCTGCTCCGATGTCGAGGGTTGCCAGGTCTGTGTGACAACAGCAAAAGCATCCCAGAGGTATTTCAAAACCAGCCCAATGGTCAATAAAACCAGCCCAATATCAAAACCAAATATGCCCAAACCCTACACACAGCTTTGAAGTCTAATATCATGACATTGTAATATTTAAAAGTCATGTCATATAATAAATTTTTAACAAAACAGTATAACAAATACAGTTTCCATAAACAGTGTTTTCCCCAGGTCCCAAAATGGACTCATATTATTACATATATTTCATAAAGAATAGCTATGAGAATGAGTGGACCAAATCACTGAGGAGTTTAGGAGTGTGTTGGGCAATGTTTCCAAAGCAATGTGTATTTGTGATGATTTTCGAGTCAGTTTGGTATAAGAGTTGGGCAGAAGAAAATTATTTTTGTTTTAATGGAAATATGTTTTAATATATAGTTATACTTAATTCAATTAAATTCAATTTTATTTGTATAGCGCTTTTAACAATAGACATTGTCACAAAGCAACTTTACAGAAATCCGAATGTAGATCAAGCCAGAGACGACATGAAGAAGAAGCCTTGAGAGGAACCAGACTCAAAAGGGAACCCATCCTCTTCTGGGTGACATTGGATAGTGGGATTATAAGTCATTATAGTAGACAGTCATATAGAGAAAAAGCACTAATCGTGTTGAAAGGATACGGAATGTTTGATAAGATCACATTGTGAATAGAAGTTCTGAGATGATCATGGGACAGTCTTTCTGATTACAGCAGCAGCTATACAGTATTCAAGCCCCAACCCGCTGATGAAAACATAAACCGGCGTAAGAAGTGCCCAGTTCCAAGGAAAAAGCGTAGACTTGGCAGGACTGCCGGTACACTCAAGTAAATATTGAGCTGAAAGAAACTGCTTTGCATTGTGGTACTTTAGGGCAGAAGGAGTGTGCATCAGTTGTTCACTGGCTTTATGGTGCACTACAGGTAATATAGTGCACTATCAAGGGGGAGAAAGATTGTCCACTGATAATTCGGACAGTACTACAAAATGTCTGACACCCAAATAGTGCACTATATGGTAGGTAGGGAATAAATTTAGACATGGCACAAGAGTTCGGGTCCTAAGAGCAGAGACTAACCATCACCTGGAGAACTTGTTTCTTCAGGCCAAAACTAAATGACCGTTGAACAAGGACCATTTTAACATCCCTTCCCTGTGATCAGTTGAATCAAGTACGTTCAATGCATCACTTTTTTCAGTGTATATCTCTCACTACACGTGTCTTTATTCTTTTTTTCTTTTATATTAGCTAATGTTGATACAGGCACTGAGAGAAATTCCTTGTAAACTTATTTTAATTCTGATTCTATAGCTTTTTAGTACTGACCTTACAAAATCCCACAAACTCTCTCTGTCTCATGACTGATCACTTTTCATTCGGGTGCTGAAATTACCTGCAGAATAGAGAATTGTATACATTCATGGAAGTCTATAACTGCAAGAAATAGCTGGAACAGTTTAATCAGTCAGCCGTGTGCCTATGAGGAACTACTAATAATCATGATGATGATAATGAAGATGAGAGGGACTCGGTTATTCATTCAAGCCAATACTGTATATACTGTGAGCAGTATTCAGAAATAGGTCCGGCTACAAGCACGCGGCTCGTGCGGCAAGCTCATTGGTCCATTCCCCTCCTGCATTAAAATTAAAATTTCGGGGTTAACCCCCAAGACTGACACTCGGCTGCCTCGTTCTCAGTTTAGCCCAGGGTGAATCTTTCATTAATCAAAAGTTACAAACAGACTTTGCACTGTCATAACTCTTTGCCATGGCTTTCCTGCTGATTGATTTTTATACACACATACTGTCTGATTACCATAATGTGTTCTTGTGGCAAAAATTCCAGTTGGGGGTTTTGGTGGGAGGAGGTGTATGTGTGTGGATGGAGGGTGGTGGAAAAGGGGGGGTTTAAGGTAATATGCCTGGGGAAGTAAATAACAAATGGTGGTGGCTCCTCCTCATCGGGAGTGATTTCAGTCTAATGCTCCATCATGGCAAACGGGTAAAGAGAGTCTTTGTGGTTTGGACTATCAATTATGAGCCTATGTGAGGAGGAAGACACAGTCATTTCACTGATTGTCACCCGTACCAAGCGGTGACACAAAGAAGTGATCTATCAGTCCATTTCCTGTGACACAGGGAGAAAGATGATGAGGGGGCCGGCAACTCATGCCAAGAACCCTCCAAAACACACACACACACACACACACACCGTTACATTCTTTCTTGACTCTTTTACATGCTCCAGGGAACACATTTTAATCCACACTCTTAACCTTTCCTGTCCTACCATTTTTCTCCAGACCTATTGATTTATACATCCTGACTGGCCCTAAACAGGTGCTTGTGTTATTGATTAAACTTACTTTGTCCAAGAAGTGTTTGCCACCTCTATTTGTTTTTGGGCTGTGCAAGGAGACACACTCTTTGTGAATGCAATCTGATGCTATTAGTGTATTGCAAGCTAGTGTTAACAGACACAAATTCAAAGAGACCCACCGAAGTTTAGAGAAGTCCAAATATTAGAGCACCTGCGGACGCTTTGTTATATCTTGTTATTGTTCCTGTTGACGTGCGTATCCTTATCTTTTTTTTACCGTCATTTTCTTGGCAAAGGTCCAACTGTTACAGACTTACAGAAACTTTTTTTCTATGGCCCCGATTGGGCTTATGTATTTTTTATATCCATTACCAGACTTGTGCAAGTCAACAAGCATCTGTCTCTTTTTTTGTTGAAAGCTTATTTTTTACAATAGTTTTTGCCCATTCTTTTAAAGGGTGACAATAATTCTGGAGTTGACTGTACATCTGGGGCTCATTAATAACAGTATGTGCTATGTTCTCACCAGAACTAAATGGAGGACATGTTTTCATACTTTCATTCTCCCAAACTGGTGATTGTGTTATTGACTGACAGCAAAAATAAAGATATAAAATAGTACTAACAGCATAGTGGAGAAAAGTTATACGGTTTAAATTCTACCACCAGGAAGTCTGGTGTTTATATTGCAGCACAGGAGAGAGCTCCACAATCTAAAAGTACCTCTCTGGGTCTGGAGTTGTAGAACAGATTGCCCAATCTGACAGTGTGGGCAGCGTAATCTATCTGGCCCTCATTGTGCATCTGACTGGCCGAGGGTTCATTACCATGAATGGTGCTGTAGCTTGCCCTAATGTTATCCCACCTCATCTGTAAACAGTGCCATCCATCATACACATGCCTTCTGCTTATCCAAACAGATAAGGAGTGTGTTCTAATAATTTTCTCATCTTGAAGAAAGGAGACGATGAAGATAATCTTGCTGTGATGTACAATGATCCCCCCCTCTCCCGCTTTCTCTCCCAGAGGAGAGACAGTCATTATGATCTTCGTGCTAGTTTATTAATGAAACGGGCTGCGATGACACCAGGCAGCAGGGTTATGGATTATAATGTGATCAGCTCATTCATCTGTTGAGTTACAATAAACCAGGCAGGATAAATATTGTCATTCAGCTTGATGCTGCCTCACTGTAATCTAAACCCTGCTATTATGCAGATTGAAAAAAGCCCTGTGTGTGTGCATTTTTCTATTTGTGTATTTTTGCATTTATGGTCTCTTAACAGCTTTAAAGCTGTAGGTGGTAGAAAAGCCCTCCAAATTGTATATAGGCATTACTGCAGTCACAGTATGTTTTGTGAAATTTTTATGGCTGCTAGAGGAGATGTTCTAGGAATGGTGCTATTGAAATGTCACTTGAGAAACAATCATGATCTCCCATAGCTATTTTAACAAAACCTCTACGCCTGGCGCCTTTACTAACGGAATTATTTTGATATGTTTTGGTGCAAGGTTGTTTCTTTTCTTCCATTTCATTCTACGTGAATGATATAAGTAGTGCAAATGAGATTTTTTTTAAAGATAGTACTGTATAACACATTACAGGTCAAAGGTATGGAAGCAAGCAGTGATTTATTAAAGTTTTCAAAATCAAAATACAACACAACATATTTATTAACTAGTTTAACCAAATAAGTTTTTCCAAAGTATTCCATCAGTTTGCAAAGATCTGAACTTACTTTATTGTATTATATGGGAAAGGCCTTCATGTTGTGTTGATTACCTTGACTAATTTTTTATTATTTACAAATTCTTTAGGAGCATCTGAGTGTGACAGTCAGGTGTATATGATTAGGGTTGCAATAAATTTTTAAAAATTTTATATGTAAAATGGAAAAACAAATTAGGAAACAGTTGAAACCTATTACTGTCCATTATCTCTTTCAAAAATAAAAACGTCATGTTTCATGTTACAAAGTGTTGCTTCCAAACGTTTGGCCTGTATTGTACCTCTACCACACTGTAAGGAAACTTAATTTATTTACTATTTCACAATTATTTAAAAAAAACGTCTTACTCACCCCTAAAGATTAAAATCAGTATTTTTTATCTTTAGGGGTGAGCAATTCTGGTTTGATTAAAGATACATTGTAAGTAACTCTGCAACCTGATATTCTATGAAGCTGAAAGAAGAGGCTGCAGATGTTTTGGCCCACCCCAATTCAGAACACTTGCATGTACAACATCCAATAATAAGTAACGTAAACAAAATATGTGTTAAAGCTGAAGCAGCTTTGTTTGTATTATTATTTTTTTCAAACAATGGAATTAAATCCCAATGTATATTGATTCATGATTAGGTAAGCTTTTGGAACCTGTGTTCAATGATAGATATATCCAACATTTACCATTCACCCCTTTTAATAGACAAATAAGACTACAAACCTACTAACCTTTAACCTACTGTGGCTTTAAAATAATTTTTAATGTGTCTTTTGATAATGTGCAGACGTCTGTGTGTATGTGTGTGTGTGTGGTGATGAGATGCTGAGCCAAAGAAGATTTTGTTTAGGCTCCTTAGAAAGTTTTTCTTTTGATGGTTCTTTCATATCATGAATTTCATAACACCAAGAAATAGTTCAGTGCTCACTCTGATTCATTAAAGGCACATTTTTGTGCGAATATTAAAAATAAAAAATGTTTTCTTATTAGTGGAAAGAACATCTATCTATATGACACCAAATAAATAAACATTAGGCAGTGATGGTGTGTTTACAAGAGAATTGATGTGATCTTGGTCTTCAGAGTTCTTCACCTATCTTTCTTCAAATGGCAAACAGTCACATTTGCAATGTAAACTGCTGCTCTCTGGGTATTGAATTGTTTCTGTTTCTGTTCCAGCCAAGTAAAGGTCATAGATACTGCCAACACAAAGTATGCCAAGATGCTGCTGCTTTAACAACAGCATTTACATGTTTCAGATCTGCTTAATGCATGAAGGCTACTAACAATCCGTGCTGTAGTTGAAACCATACACACAACTACTCCTTATCTTCACATATATGGGCTTATAATGATGTGTTTACGTGTATAACTCTTACTATACCCACTTATTTAATAAAAATTGCCTGCCTATTTGGAGAACACAATCTGATTGGTCAGTTTCCTATGATGCTTTATGAGTTTTGATACAGTGTATCAATGGTGATACAGATAAAGAGTAGTAAGATGCTACTGGCATTAACATAAAGTAGAAGTCATTTTATGGCCATCACATTATTCCACGCGTGACACGTCTAACAGTACACTATAACATTAAGTTAACTCGGGCCAGTGCCTTATCTATTGCAAACCATTTTGTGTAGTTCCATGGCAAAAAAAATGGTTCTTGGCTAAAATCTGCTGGCGTGGAACCAACGAACCGGAGGGGATGGGCTAATGTCATACCTTGCACTTCAGCTCCAAAGCAAAGTTCCCTTATCATTTGGAAAGAATACTTCAGACCCTGCTACAAAACACTCTGGATGGCTGTGATAACTTTTCAACAAGCGAATTATGTTGACATTTCGAAAAACTGTTTGATTTCCCCTTTTAAGTATACCATTAACCCCTTTAACTCTCAGCTTATAATTCAGTTATTCAACTTAAAGCATATTATTCAGTAACTACTATGAATTATTTTGTAACTACAGTGAGGTAGTTACAAGAGTGAAGAGTGAGAGTTACAAGAGTCTCTGACGGGTCCAGGGAGTTTAAGGGGTTAAGCATAAATAACACAATGAACTGCTAGGTGTTTCACTGGTATGGGGTGTCAAGTCACAGTATATACCGACTACTTCAGAATTATTTGTAGGCCAAAAAATAGAAAGCAACAACTTTCTATTTACTTTTTTTCAAATACTTTTTTTATTTGGAGAAAATTTTGTGTTGACATATGACTTTAAACTCATCATCTTAAATTCATTCTTTAAGCCACAGATTTATCTGTCATCTACAAATCTCTGTATTTCTAAGAGACCTGTGGTTCGTTGCCCTCGGTACTGTTTTGTTACACAGGCATTATATGTAATACCATGTCTGTACTAATTGCTAATTCTTACAAGAGAGTGTGATAACTGCTAATTATTACAATATGTGTGACACGATGTACTGGTTGCTTATTATTACAGTGGCGTATTACAGGTTTCCTTGTTAAAACAACGCTGAAGTAATGCTGCTGCCTAGACTAATTTGCAAAAGAACACTTTTACGTAGCATTGTCACACTTTTTCTAAAATAAACAATTTACTAATTACATAATAATTTTATAATATGTAAATTATAATTTAAAAAAAGCAATCTTTAAAAAGATATTATATAAAGGAACCATTTAGCACCCTAAAGATTTGTCCTTCTGGGTGAATCCTTGAGGATTCTATGTAGAACCTTACACTGGAGGGGTTTCCCTTTCAGAAAAGGTTCCAAGTAAAACTCCTTTAGAAAGCTAGAATCATAAACCATCCAAAGAACCGTTGAGAACCCTTTTTTTTTCTAAGACTAGCCTGATATAAAATAATTTTGTAAAAAATGCTTTTGAATAGCATTATTGTGTTAGATCCTTCTATGGTTTTCCTGTTTTGAAATGCAATTATTGTACACAAATTTGAAATGAGTTATTATATATAAGGATTTCTATTTCTAAGCTATTCATATGTGCCCTTTTGGTCTTTTTGCTTAGATGAAATGAATGAACCAGGATTTTCAATCGCCATCCCCTGAAACAGATACAGAGAATATGTTAAGTAAAAGCTAATTATGGTCTGGATCATCTCCATATTAATGTAGGCCTGCTAACATAAGGAAATAATGAACATTTCGTTTATGAATATGCATGCACCCAAGTCACAACATTATAGAGGAGGAGAGAAAAACAGGAGCCACAATGTTGAGCGATGAAGAAGAAGCCCTGAAGAAAAGAATGTTCCCCCGCAGAAAATTGGTTTAATTAATAGCACATTTTACATAATGATTACAGTGTAATTGCACCGACTAGCAGAGTGTCATTAAATATATCCTTGCTCCTTTACAACACCCTCTGGCGAAAAATAATGAGTTACATTGGAAATCACTATGCAACAGGTTCATAAATAACATTTAAGCCCATACAAGGCAAGTACTTATAAATAATAAATATTTGCCTTTTGTAATTGAACAAAAAAATGACTGCCTCTTCTCTTCCTAGGCATGCCGCTTTGTTCTGTTATGACCGTGGAAAGGAGAATTTTCTCATTTTTTCTCCCCTTGTAAGTGGTGAATAATTTATTTCGTAGCTAATAGTCAACACTGTCAATGCGGGTGTTTAAAATATACCTGTGTCCAGATAAATGTCATGACGGCGGGGGAAGTGATTATTCCCTGCTTCCAGATATTTTGTTGGATGCAGGCCCTGTATACACTGCAATAAATCACCTTCTTCCAATTACCTGCCTCCATAAAACAAGCCTGTATTCAAATCAGGCCTAAACCTGAGCCCAGAGACCAAGCGCAATGCAGTTATATCTGTCAGAGGAGGGGATAATGGAGAGCGTGCTGCCTCCAGGGCCGTCTTGTCTCAGGGATGTAGTGTAGGATAAGGGTGGAGGGTGCAGCTGGCATGGATTTGGGCATGTGAACATGGTGGTACCACTGGGGGATGAGTTTCTTACTATGTATACTGAAAATGATGCACAATATCAACTATTATCTCATCTTTCTTTTTACGTCAGACATTACATGTGAGACTTTAAAATGCTATATTTAGTCATTCATATAATTAGTAATTGAAATATTTTCTGACATGCCAGTTTAATCTGGATGTTACCAATCAGGGATATGATAGTATGGTAACATTGGTAAGTACTTTCCCATGCCCTGTTGAATAGCTCTTTAACTTTATGGATATACTGTAATTTATACGCTCAGAAGATCATATTAGAAGTGCATGCACATGAGGAAAAGAATAGGTATTTCTTCTCCACTCATCTCTCCCTGTGATGCAATGTGCTGATGAATGTCTGGCAGGAGCGCATTATCATCACCTATGCAGATCACTTCCCTGCGATTCCATTTTGATCAGCTGTGCAGCACTGGATGAAAATGCTCAATGTTCTCTTGCTCCTATATGCAGGAGGAACATATTACAGTACATACCTCTTATAATCCTGCACCTCACTACACACACATTTCACACACACACACACACACACACACACAGACACGGGCATGCGCTGCCATGATCGGATTGCATTTACGCAGAGTTCATCAATAACGGTAGGTACTAAGAGGCCATCTCAGGGATCAAAGTTGTCACAGGCTCGGGCCAACCATCTCCACACTGTGTTCATGCCCGGCCACTATAATGTCCTAATTTGACTATACATCAGCTGCTGACATGAGCATTTCCCCCCCACACCTCCATTCCCATCCGCACGAGCAGTAATCACCACAGAGGCGCTCGACCCTTGCCCAAAATGTATAAATAATTTTCATTCAAACATATTAGCAGTCAAAATACGGGAATCCATCATGATGCTGGCGCGTGAGAGCCGCCTGGCCACGTGTCCTTTGTCTTTCTCATCTGAGGGAAAAGACGCAGATCACTTGCGCAGCCCTCTTTTGCATAATGGCCTTCTTCCTTTCCTCCAGCACAAACGGACGGCACTTTTAAACCTTCGCCGGCAATCCATTACATTTACCAAGCCGGAGCTACTTATTCTTTAATATAATGCTTCCCTGGGAAAGGGATCTGGATGGGGCTTTAAAGACCTTTTTATGAAGGCAAGCATGCCGGGCTCCATCTATCTTTGCCAAGAGGCTCGACACATTTATGTTCCATGGACAGGTTATGTGCCGCCATCTTAAAGAGCAAAAACTTGCCATTTTTACCTCATTGGCACAGAGGTGACTGGGAGAAAGGGGCCATCTGCCAAGGCCATATAGTAAATGCAAGGCTGACCAACCACACAACCAATTCTAACTGCCCATAACTTAAGTTACTTTTCTTAAAAAAAATAGTTGTTCAGTGCTTTCATCAGCACCTAATTACTATTGTAGTATCTAAATTTTGTTCAACAAAAACCTTTAGTGTCAGTAAAAATGAATAATTGAACTGTCAAATATGAAAAGCAAAATGCATTTTAGTATTTTCGAATTAACATAATGTAGTGTTTTTGCTGTTATAACTAGCCTCATTTTGAACACCTATAATAGAAATAGGCAAAGAAAAGGCATCTTTCAGTCATGCAGCAATCGTAAGGGCAAAATGTGAATGCTATTTGTATGTTTGAATTCAATTTCTCTCCCGCTCTCTTTCTCTCTCACACACACACACACAGACACACTTAGCTTGGAAGCTACCCAAGCTTGACAGGACATGGACTGCAATTTTATGTCAGCTCGTTTATCTGCAGTTGATATTTTCTATGACCGCACTGTCTCTTTCAAGAACCTTCAGAAATACACTGGCAGTAAAAACAGCCACCTTTTGTCCAGAGTATACCCCAAATATGCTAATGTTTTTCTAACTGCCTGGGCCATAAGTTGATGGATATACATGTTTTGGCCGCAGCTTCACATCCTTGCATTCGTTTAATCCAGGCTATTTTCACATTGTGTAATGTGCAAGTCATCATAATTTAGAATGGGTGTGCTGTAAAATATGAGTGATGATGGACTGTTGGGGATGAGTGACAAAAATGATTCCAAGGATGCCTGCGGTGAGAGCAATAAAGGATACTGAGGCAAAGCAAGCTCACACTTCATAACATCCCTTATTACAATCGGGAGCATTTTACTTTCCATGTTTTGACGACTTTTGTAATAAAACCAATACTTTCATGTTGGGTTTGGTAATTTAAAAAATAATAATGGCCCTTACCCTCATCTTGACTTTATTTTGCTATTAATGCTTTCATGCTTCTGTATTTAATGTGGCTACTGTATAATACCGTAATTACTGTGGCCAGCTTATGCATAATGCAATATACTTACAGGATTAACACATTTCCAAAACGTTCACAAAGTACAATGCAAATCTGAAAATACAGCGTCAAAATAGAAACACAAATGGGAAAGCATGAGGCAGAAAAATAAATTGGCAAAGCACAAAGACAAAAAAAATAAATCTATATAAAAAACAATGAATAAACTGCTTAAATAAGTGCTAACTGATACAATTAAATCAACTACCTGATACAGAATGACATCAGTTTGTCATTGCAATGTATAAAAATTCATTCATTTTGTGCAATTTCAGAGTCAGAGAGCACCCTTTTGTTTATTCAGTTTTCAATCAAATGGCCATTCAGTGCTTATTGTTAATGATTTGGTGGCAAACAATAATGATGGGAAAATGTATTCAACAGAAAATCACACAAAAAGTCCTCAACACAGTATAGGAAATCTGTAAATATTTTATTTGTAGTATTGAACTTTTATGTCACCCTGCCGCTAATTCCATTCATCCAATGTCATCAAACCAGTACATTACAGCTGTTTCATGCGAGTGTAGTTCATAAATAAGTGATAAAACTATTCTGCTTAGTGTTGGAGGCTTGTGTGTAATTGTAGATTAGATTCTAGATTAAAATATATCAAATCCAATCCAATACCAATCCAGCGTTTCAGCCCAATATCGGCCCTGATACTCAGTATTGCATTTGTGCATCCATAATGGTTACCAGATATAGCCCAATCATCCTTATGGAAGAGCTTGAGCACGTTGGCTAAGTAAGATAGGGCCAGTGGGGAACTCAGTGAGCATCTAGACTTATCATTGGTGTTTACGTTAAAGCTGCAGGATTTTTACTGGAATCGCACTCCTTGCTCAGACGCTCAGACAGCAAGAGCTCTGAACCAGAAGTATAAAACCTGCAGGTGAAGAAACCGTATTGGAGTAACCATGCTGCATGCACGGCTGTGATTTACACATGGTGCACCGATGCTGTATATGTGCGTGGACGTGATAAAACAACGTCTGTTGTCTCCGTTAGCAGTTATGAATATGGCTTTGCTAAGTTTTTATCTCAGCACGCATATGTGTGTGTGTGTGTGTGTGTGTGTGGAAGAGTTGGAGGAGAGGCTCAGTGGGCCCTAGTGTATTCTGATCGTTGTATGATGCTTAATGGGTATTTCAGAGCGTCCAGATGTAGGAGCCGTAGAGGCATTTTAAGAATTCTTAAAAAGAGGTAACTGGGAGAGTGGAGTGGAAAAGCCAGCTCAAGAGTGATGGTATGAAAACGATGGGGAAACACAGGCAGACGGCCTTGAAATATGCCAACCATCTCAGTGACAGGATTTTCAAGCCAATAAGATACTTGCATTAGAGAGATACATAGAAAGTAGAAGGATCTAATACACAAGAGAGACACAGCATGAGTTTAACATTGATCTCTCCAACAAGAAACGTAATGTGCTTGACTCGGATCCTCTAATTAACATGAAAATTTTACTTAAAAAAAAAAAAATTATTCTGCAGAGATTATATTCAGGATCACTTTAAAATTAAAAGTGTTAATGACGGGACTTTCATTTCTACATACAAAACAAAAAGAGGGTTTTAGTCCAGGCCCATGCCCTCTGCATGTCCTGATTTTGCAGAGTGGCAGGCATCCTTGGGTCAGCAGGGGCAGGGCTTGTGTTAAATTTGATCAGTCGATTGCAACCTCGATCATGTGGCATGACCACTTTTCATTTCTTCGGCTCAGCATAAAATACTGGTTTTAAATGCACAATATAATCATTTATAAACATGAGCTACCTAAACGCAGAACTGGCCAGTTAACTAGTTAGCTTAGCTATGCAGTAGCTATCTGACAATAAGTAGCTAGTCAATTGCACTAGAAAGCTGGCTAACATTAGGTGATGGCACTATTATATTGTGTGATTAAACGAGGAGGCAAGTTAGGTAAACTATTGTGGTGAATCGTGATGTCATACAATTGGCTGATCAAATTCAGCTTAAGCTCCGCCCTTGTTGACTAGGGACGCCTGTCACCTTGGCAGAATCAGGAGCATGTCAAAGGCTTTTGGATGTCTTTATCCACAAATATATCAAATAAAATAAAAAAGTGATGGTCTGGGTCAAAGAGACATCCATTGCTAAGTAGTGAACAGCATTAAGGGTTTGCTCTACCATCATCCCACTTCCAACTCCGTGACCCCAGAGAAAGGTCCCAACGCCGGCCAAGGAGAGGAGCTCACGGATTCCCTCAGTTGAGATATGTTAAAAGTGGGACGGAAAGAGAGAAATGGTCAGGCACAAAGCATCCAGCCAAGAGTGTGTGCTCTTACTTATTCAGACAGCTAAGGTTCCTCCAAGTGCTCGCTCCATGATGGACAGAGACCAATAAAGCCCATACTGATGTAATCCTTTTTGGACGTCTTTAACGACAGCTTATATACGTCTTTTATATAAGGAGAATTAAAAAAAGAAGAAGAGCGATTTGAAATCCAACATCAAGACTGACAGGCAACAGGTGATTTAAAGAGGCAGGCTACAAACGCTGATGTTATAAATCCCATTAAACGCAGGTGTAGCGCCAAAGTCTCGCTCAAGGCAGTTAAGGCGTGATTGCTTCAATATGCTCTCGCTTTTTCCGCTTGTGTCCAAACGTGAGACAACGAACCTCTTCTTGCGGCTTGCTTTTTTTTCCCAGGTTGCATTCATCAAGCGCTGCTTATCGGATGGCCGCCGAGCTTTTGCCATGAACCCGCGGACGTGGAAGTGCAGACGTTTTTAAATCTTTAACACGTCTCTCGAAAGCGTAGTCAAGCGAAGCCAAGCTGGAGTTTGGAAGTTGGGCACTTTTATTGGGGTTACAACATCTGTGCTCACATTATGACCTAGTCTCGGTGTGCACTGTGATGATGTAATAGGCCAGCCAGGATTGAAAGGTAGTCGTGTTTTTTTTGCATTTGTCGAACCCTTGTTGTTCAAAGGTTTTTAAATGAGTGTGTGTGTGTGTGTGTGTGTGTGTGCGCGCATAGGTGTGCAGGGGAGCAAATTGTGAATCATTTCTGCACATCTCTGATTAGGGCACAGGAGAGCAGGCCTAACCATGTAAACACCCCCTCCACAGACACACACACATACATCACCCTAGGGGACGCCGCCCGGAACATACACCCCAGCCTCCCCTGAGACACAGAGGAAGTGATTGCAGGAGGAGAGGAAGGCGAGATAGCGGAGAGACGAAGGGAGGAAAAGACGAGCACTGTAGGGAGAAAACAAATGGAGGCTCGGCAGATCAAAGGGAAAAAGGGCCCGTCTCAAATGCAGCCAATGTAAACAGTCGCTGTTGTTGTTAGATCGACCGTCTAATTTTGGCGATCGTCTCTTTCTGGTTCTGCTAATCTCAGAGGCGGAGAGTCGCGTCCGCAGCGTGTGTTGTGCGGGGGTTTGTTTTTCTTTCTTTCTTGTCTGGCGCGAGTAGACTCATGTGCCCTCCCCCGGGGTTCCTCGCTCACCCTGGCAACAGTTGTAATTGATCATGCTCGAGGGAGCTTTGGAGCTCACGCTTCAGCATAGGCCTCTATTAAACAGGTGGAGCGCCGGTGCTCGTCGCTTTATCTAACACACCTGGAGCAGATAAAGATCAGTGAGAGTGTGTTGAGTGTGTGTACAGAGCAAAGGCAGGGGGGTGAGTGGCAAGTGAATTCACATCGTCGCCCAATAGCACAACTGCTTTGACTGCATTGACCGTGGAAAGTGGAGGGCCTTCGTATTGCTGCACAAAAGATTCTCCTATGTAGTACCTCCCGACCCAAATATCAATTATTCGATAAAAAAGAGGTGACTCTATTCAGTCAGTCGGGATGACAAGCAGGACTCTTCTCCGATGTTTCTCAGAACACCCAGAAAACTTGACAGATTGAACGTTCATAAGATGTTCTGCTAACCTAAAATTGTTAGCTGGGTTGTTTTTAGTTGTTAACCTATTTCGCAAGGAGTAATAGACATCTTAAATAATGTGATTTGAGGTCAGAGCTGGGATGGCAAGGCTTATTCCAGGGGTAGCAGCTGCCACTGTGTGCCTTCATGTGGCCACGCCCCCTGGCTTGAGGCCTAGGTGTCCCACTCAGTTGTCTGAAAGTAGAAGTTGCAGAAGCTTGGAGAAACTCCTTCAGGCTCCGAGGCTTTAATGCCCTTTTCTCTCTCTCTCTCTCTCTCTCTCTCTCTCTCTGTCTTTCTCTTTCACGGTCAGTGGGACACATTGGGGATGTGAAGGATTTCGGCAGCTGCTGCCAGAGGCTGGTGAATAACACACCAGAGTTTATTCAAAGCCATTTTAAAACAAACTCTCCCTCCTTTCTGTCTCTCCCCCCGCTGTCAGCCTCTGAGCTGAACGCTTCCACATGGCCTGTGCAGGTTTTCCGCATCAGCCGAGTTTTTTTTGAAGGGACATGCTGTCCATATACGTCTGTTGGACTGTTTTTTTTTTCTTTATTTATAACTGCAGTAGACTAATGACTGATCCAGTGGAATTTCTCAGCATGTGTGTGTGTGTGTGTGTGTGTTTGTACTTTTTCTTAACCCTTCTAATGTCTTCTCTACGGGGTTAAGGCAGGAGGAGTTTGGCGTGCTACTTTTCCCGCTGGCGCGGCTCCGCGCGTGGGAGGCTGCGAATGGCCCATTAGCGTTTCGGCTGAAAGCGAGAGCAGATTTGATATTGTGGGGAAACAATAAGTAATATGTAGCAGGAAATTCAATTGCCCTTCTCCTACAGCATCAAATTCAGAGTTAAGCTTCCTTTGCCAAATCAATTTCACGGGAGGTTCAAACAAGGTTAGAGCATTTCTGTGAAAGCCGCCCTAATGAACATATACAATTTCACAGCGGGATGTTGTGATGTTGCAATGCTGCTCGAAGCATGTTGAATTTCAGTAGATATTCAGTAGAGAGAGCACAACCCTTGCTTTCACCCAACACATAATTTGCTACCAAATTTCTACGAAAGCAAATAGCAGCAAATCACAGTTCCTGAAAAGTAGCGAAAATGAAATCATTAGCATAATGATTTCAGGTGGCAGTGGGACACATTGGGGATTGTGGGACACATTGGGGATCAGAGGGCAGTGGTGGCTCAGTGGTTAGGGCACTGGGCTACTGATCAGAAGGTCGTGGGTTCAAGCCTCAGCTCCACCA
>JAOUQW010000015.1:16711922-16722663 GCA_028565825.1 Olivaichthys viedmensis
GCTGACAGAAAGGCTACGGTAACTCAGATAACCACTCTGTGCAATTGTGGTGAGCAGAAAAGCATCTCAGAATGCACGACGCGTCGAACATTGAGGAGGATGGGCTACAAAGGGAGGCCCTACCCAGTATTAGTATAGTATTCCTAATAAAATGCTCGGTGAGTGTATATATTCATCAGTTGCAAGTGGGCCACTATT
Organism: Olivaichthys viedmensis; assembly: GCA_028565825.1. Lineage (NCBI taxonomy): Eukaryota > Metazoa > Chordata > Actinopteri > Siluriformes > Diplomystidae > Olivaichthys > Olivaichthys viedmensis. The sequence continues at coordinate 16,712,121 of JAOUQW010000015.1, forward strand.
GCAGCCCCCTTAGATGATAGCCTATATTTTGGGATTAGTAGTTATAGGTGGGGTGTCACAGCTCCAAGGTCTGGGGTTTTATCCTAAGCTCAGGTCACTGTCTGTGCAAAGTTTTGCATGTTCTCCCTGTGTCTACATAGGTTTTCTCTGGGTACTCTGATTTCCTCCCACCTCCTAAAAACATGTCTGCAGGTGGATTGGAGACTCTAAATTGCCCCTAGGAATGTGAGTTGTAAAACAGCTTTTGTGTGTATTCAAACTTCAGGTGCTTCTTTAAGGTTGTGATCTGCAGAGTAAATGTAGTTGGGTAGTTTATTCAGCCATCATGGAACAAACAGTGGAAAAAGCCTGGCTTTGGGCGTAGTACCACATGGTGGTGGTATCATGGCGGTGTTCACTCACAGACAGCAGTGATCATGTGTAAATCGTAGGACCTGACAAGTGTCTAGATGTAGAAGGGTTAAGTTCGGTTGGTTTCTCTACAGGTAAGCATCAGTCAGATGAGCCGAGATTAACCATGATGTCGTGTTGAATCAAAGGACTTATGGGCTGAGCCGAGGCATGCTGAGACCGAGGTGTCCTTCAGAGGGAAGGACAGATAGAGCTGAGTATCACCAGCACAAGTTATTCCTATAATTCTTAAAAGAAAACAATATATTTCTTTTTTTTAATTTTGATGTAAGTGGTTGATGCTGAAAAACACTGAATTAGTCATGTCTGAAATTGTCATTTATGAACCAATGCTGAGTACTGTGTTACTTTGACACTGGTTTGTATTTCAGCGCTTAAAAGGGAAAAAACTAATTTAAATCAGACATTTCCTCATACAGCATAATTGCAAAATTCAGAAGTAATATTTACTTTTAGCCATGAAAACCTGTGGAGTGAATTAATGGCGAGCCGACGGAAAAAGCAATTCAATTAAACCCTCCTACCAGCACCTGTAAGCTATGCTTCCGTGCACACTGAACGAAAACTAAATGAATATGGAATTCACAGGGTTTATTACAAGATGGTCAGAAAACGTGTTTCTAATGAATGCATTCCAATCAGCAGAATATTGGGTTCATTTATTGCAACATTCACAATCTGAATGTTAAAAAATAAATAAAAAAATGTTATTAAGCAATTATATTACTTCTGTCTAATTAGTTGCGAGAACACTTATTGAATGGCTTCTTTTTCTTTTTTTTACCCCATCTGACCAATATACTTCAGAACATATCATGACCTTAGTATTATTAGGTATAAGGTATGGGTAAAAGAGCACTTTTCAAAAATTTTGACAACTCTGAGGTAGTATAATTGACAGTTATAGTTTAATAGGATGTAGCTACACTTCAGAAGTACTTTAAATGCACATCCTAAATCCTAAAACATTTAGAAAGTAGATTTTTGACCAAGTGTCAAACACATATAGAACCTTATCATTCTGTAAGGTTGAATAGCATTTGGTCTTAGCATAAGAGTCTGTCGGACTGTTTTGATGAAACACCTCTCAGTTTCAGTTTATAATAGACAGCAGCTTTTGCTAAAACTCATCAAAAAGACTTTGCATCATTTAATTTGATCGTAGTGTTCATTAATTTTAAAAAGCAGACAGCAGATCATATTTGCATTGCAATAAGTTAACATTAAGAAGTCATTCATATTAAAATACATTAAAATAATCATTTTTAAAAATTTATAATTAATTTAAAAGGAATTTGGTACTCACAATTCAACCACAGTCAGTCTAATAGCCAGCTTGTGATCATTAGCTATCTAGCTAAATCAGTGCTGTTGTAGTGGAGATAGCTATAGCTAAACCAGTCAGGGCTGTGCTGCTGTAAACCTAAATCTCCTAGCTTTAGATTTAAGGAAAACATTGAGGTAGGAATTTTAGCTAATATATAACGCTATCATTGCTCAAATATTTGCAAACTTAGCTTTCCAATGGGCTTATGAAAGTTGACACAACGTATAAAGAGTAGATGCCAGTAAATTTAGCAGGCTAAAATTTATTTCTAACTTTTAAATGTTTTTTCCTTCTCTTGTGTGCCATAACCATAATGAAAGCTGTCTCAACTCACATACCTACTTTTTGAATATGCATGTCTAGTTTGTTCACACTGAGAACAAATGTAGTACAAGTGAAAAGACTTGGGTGATGGACTATATTCAACAAATTAAGTGTTTATCGATGGAAACTTTTTACACTATCCTGCCCCAGAATGCAACACAGAACGGAAGACAACCAACATGGCTACCGATGGCAGCGGTAAAGAGTTTGTCAGTGGTGCCATTTCTGTCTCCGTCTTAATACTATAATTGTTAATGTACATTAAGATGAAAAATAGACATAGCACAGCAAACACTGTTGGTTAAGTTAGCTAGCTAACGTCAGGTACCACTGAACGCTATCTGAACGAAGGTTAGGCTGTAACGTTACAAAAATAATGTTCCTGCAAAATATCTGCAGTAATTATGATTTGCTTCACAATGTTCTAAGTTATGGATAAATTAGTGTTAACATTCCGACAACGAATAATGTTGCAGCGACGTTAACGGTTACGTACAAACGCTCTCAGAGCACACAGAAAACCTGACGGTTTGAATGTTCTCAGAGCCAAGAGCTCCTAGAACCGTAATGTTCTGAAAGCTTTTTGCTAACCTGAAATTGATAGCCAGGACAAAAGTACAAAATGGTTAGTATTTGATATCCAAACCCTCTTAACAGTATCTCCCAGATTAGTACATAATAAATACTTTTAAGTATTAGGTCAAAGTGTGTGATTTAAAACACAGCTATGTCTGTTGCTTAAAAAAAAAAAATATATATAATAATTGATTGGACTTTGATTGGCTGTAGCCATTTCTGTCACTTATTCACCCAGGATCATGATTCGTTGTTTGCGATAGAGCCTTCTAATACCAAGTTTTAAAGATAGAATTTATATATTTTTTTATATTGGAAGAATTTTTTTATTAAAAACAATACCAAATGAGAATTGAGGTTCCAATGATGAAATTTACATGCTGAACTGATTTTTGACCAAAATGCCAAACTGAACTTTATAGTACTAAAGTCACTCTAATACATGCAGGTGGGCTGTGTTCAGCAATGCTAAGGAGATCTTCATTCATTTTGAAACATGCTTGTTTTCTACACACAGTTGACCAATCGGATTTCACTCTTACCGTTTTCGGATGTCAGGGAGAGATATGCTGCTAAAACTGTCTCTGGCAATTTGATAGCAGCTCAGCAGACTGGGAAAGACACAGGCCCTTTTTCTGTGCAGCGGCTCTGACTATTGCCAGGGCCCAGGAATCAATTCCCTCTGTTTACAGACCATTTCACAGCCCTTTACCTGCAACATCACTTGTGTCAGGCCCATAAATACCGCTGGATATATAATGGTTGAATTAGCATAATGGCTGGAGCCATAGCCTTTTGCCAGCACAAAAGGAAATGTCAACACGTCCCCCTCTCTGCGAAAGCAATTAGGGACCCATTACATGGCCTCACTGGAAACATCATCAAGGTTAAAGACAAGCTGAACACCCCTCTGACCGCTTTCCTTTTATTCCAGCCTGAAACAGATGAGCCATAGAGGATGAAGTGTTAGTAAACAGTAGGCAGGATTTTAAGAACATCCCTAATCAACTCAAGCACTCAGCACAGGAGAATGGCCCGGGTTTGAGTATGCAGGTTCATATTCATGTGCTCTTGACTTAAGAGTATGTACCCATTGCATTAACTGAATGGCAAAAAGGCAACTCCTCCACTGGATTAATATGTTTTTAAATCAGATTACATGACAAGTTATTATTTTACTTACATTTACATTTGCTTTTATTCATTTGGCAGAAGCGACAGTTAACCTAGAAATTATACAATTGTTATACATACTACTTTGTTTAATAGTAATACACGCTAATAACAATTATAGAGTGATGAGTAACCGTGCAGGTTGACCTCAGGTAGCATGGGGAAAAAAGGAACGCACCTAGATTAATTATGTTTATAAGTGTTTTTAATAGGACATACAACAGCAGTTGTACCTGGATGGAGGTAAACTTATTTTGTGTATTTACGGCTTCCTGATTTTTCCTCTCTGGTATGCAACACAAGCAGTGATTATATGCAGAGTCTAAAATCACCAACCCCACTTACACTCGTAGAAAAAGGTTCTTCAAGGGTTTTATGAATAGTTAAGGGTTCTTAGCTTCCTAAAAGCGTCATACTTGAAACCCTTTCTGATAGGGAAACCCTCTGTTGTAGGGTTTATAATGCACTTAATATTACTAGTTATTTATACATATTTAGTTGTTAATTTGGTTACATTTACATTTATTCATTTGGCAGCCATTTTTGGCCAAATGACATACAAGTGAGGCAGTCAGTTAAACTACAAATGATACAATCTTTATACATACTTATGTATCTAATAGTAATACACACAAATAACAAATAAAAAGTAACCGCATGGCAAAAAAAAGGAGTATTCCAAGTTTAATTATGCTTATAAGCCTATTTAAGATGACATACAACAGAAGCTCTACCTAGAAGAAGATACTGCTTCTTCTCAGGTATGCGACACAAGGAGTGATTATATGCAGAGTCTAAAATAACCAACCACAGCTTACATTATCATGCACTTAAGATAACTAGTACAGTGTTATTGATAATGCATGGCCAGTCTCTTGGCAAATATCCATGGAACGCGAATGAGTTTGCTGCTTTTCGTACAGGAAGCAGAAGAAAAAACAAATGTGAAAGTAAGTTGAAAAACTTCCTTTCCTTTCTTTTCTTTTCAGAATCAAAAGGCCTTGTAAGTATTGCCACAAAACTGCAAAGGCAAGCAAGGCTAAGGAACAATAGTTCATGACCACCTATCATTTGCTGTGTGGTCAGCTTTGGCCATTGAAGTTAACATTAGCAACATAAGGGTCATGGCCTTGAGAAAAAAAACACACCCAGCACAGTTATAACAACCAGTTATAGCAATAAAACCCACATGTGGTATTCTGCACATTAACTGTGTAATTATTTTTTTTTTAACCTTGCTACAGTTTCATTGGCAGCACTCTCAGTATAATGCTGAAAATGTATAATGTGACTACAGTTCCATACATGCAAACTACAGTCAAATTTAAAAGCACAGGCAAGTAAGACTAAACGAAATAATAATAATTTCTGTGTATATTGTTAGATTATAAAAAAAATTGGCTATATATGCTACAGAAATAGCCAATGATTAGTCACATTATGCTTGTTTATATGGAACCTCTGAGGTGGTTGAGCAGAATTGGCACTCTCTACATCTTTAATGCAAAAGATGATGTGGTTTTACTACACACCTCCACACAACACACACAATGATAAGTCACCGAGCCATGCAGTATTGATTGGGCTCCCAGAGACTTATCTAAAGAGGAGGCGGGGGAGAGTGATTGTGTTTTACAGAGAACATTATCAGTCCCTCAGTGGCATTAAAGTCACACACACACACACACACACACACAGCATCCAATCTCTAAGCTAAATTGTTGAGGATCAGAAGAATGCTTGGACTATGTCCAGGTCACTTTTTTCATCCTGATTCTTGACCATATTTGCAAACCCAGTCTCTCTCATTTACTTTTTCAGCAAGCATGACGTGACAATCTGTGTTATGGATCGTCCATCTCAGTTGTGTGAGGAAAAATACATGTGCCTTTAGGTGTGCATGAGTTAGTGTCTGTTCAATTTTGGTCACATATTGGGATAATATGGAAAAGAATGACTTTCTCAGACAGCTGCACGAAGCATTGACTGAACATGGCCAGCTGAAAGGACCAGGATGGATACATCTGTCTATTACAAGAATTTAAATAACTTTTTTCACTTTTATCGCGGCCTATATGTTAGGCTGGAGATTTATGCCCGGCATACCGGGCCGTCCGTGTTTCTGATCTGTCCTGTCTAGAGATGAAATCCGGATCAGCCCGAGGAGAGACCTGCTTGACTGTCGTAATCCACAATTGCGGATGGACTTATCTGTTAAAAATCGCCTGGAGTCAATGCCGATGCTGAACAGAACTCCTTTTTTCTGTCTCTCTTCTCAATTTTTTTTCTTTCCTCATCTGTCTCTCTCCCCCACCCATTTCCTCTTACTCTCCCCCTCTCTCTTTCTGTCTTTCCTCACTTATTCTGTAAAGCTCCAACTGCTCCATGGATGCGCTACTGATATTCTGCAATCATAAAAAACCCTCTGATCAGCCAGGTGCAATCCGAGGCCACGGCCGGCCTAACGAGAAATTAAACGCTTCTTCCTGCCGCCACTTTAATTGATTGATGCTAAAAGTTTAGCAAATAAAAAAGCGAGCGGGCGATCAGAGGCGGGCCAGGCTAGGTCCTCAGAGGGGAGCTGGCTGGATTGAAAGTGGCAGCTCGTATTTTCGGCTTTAGCCGCCTCTGTCATCTCGGGGGCTGCATGTGTGTGTGTGTGTGTGTGTGTGTCTGCCTCTTCACACGAGAGCCAGACTGAAAGACACATGTACTGCGAAATAGGGGAATCAATAGAACACTTAATGAACAATTAGGGGAACAGCTGTAGACCTGTCAAAGACCCATCTGTACATGGCTGGGAGTAGGGAGAGGAGAGGGTGAGGGAGAAGAAGCTTTCTGTGGTGTGGATGGAGTGCTAAACACCAAGTGCATCATTTACACCCCCTGCACACACACAAAGGTTGTAACACTGCTCTTATTACAGGCCAGAAAGCTCCAGTACATTAGTTAGCGCACATACACAGAAATGCAAGACATTCTACAGGGCCTTGCTATCTCTCTCTCATAACTCACATTAAATGGTTTCACGGTAGAAATATGGAAATTGGTTCCGCCATCCATCAGGGCTCACGTCACACCAAAGAATCGATGAATTTGCCAAAACTATGGCGTTTAATTAAAACAGCCAGACCTGAGTGACGCAGTTTGTTTTTGCCGTGAAGCTGTGGCTGTCGCCACTTACCGCTCAAATGAATACATAAGTGCAGACATTATCCCTCCGGCTACTAAATCACAGTCACATCGTAGAGGAGGGGGGCTGCACCACCTCGCCACACTCACACACCCTTTCTGCCACGATACTAAATTAGTATCTCGTCCCCATTGTGCAGCATGACTCCTAACATATTCACGACACACAGAGAGATTCTCCAAAACTGACACACACTTCAAATAATGGAAGCAAAGTTGGCCTTCCTGTCCACCTGACACGGAAATGTCGACCTTATACGCCAATCACGTGAAAAAACAGTCAACAGCAGTAAACACACACATACACACACGCCGCTGTTAGATTGATACAACCTTCGGCTGCCTCCTCAGACATTTACGTATGGATTACCGGACTATGACTGACAGATATTATGGTTAACTAAGCACAAGTATCTGTGTCTGAGGAAAGGCAGAGGCTTATAATTGATTTTGGACACCCTCAGTCGCGCTTTATTAAAACTTCATTTAAAGAAGACCAAACCTTGGCGAGGTAGGGAGTCACAGCTATAATAGATTAGATGGGAATCCATTATGCATCGCACACAAGAAAAAAGTAGGGCTGGAGACCTGCTTAAAAATATATTTTTAGTACAGAAAATTAATGCGCCCACCCAGCGCACTGAATCATTTTAAATGGCCTTTTTTAGTATATATGTATGTGTTAAGAAGCCCTATATTTCAGCTGTACGTGGACTAATGGCTCATTAATGAAGAAATTGCGGCTTGGCTCTTCGTGCATGATGGCTGGGTTAGGATGCTATTTTGGTCACATTTGTAGTAAAGTGACCATATTTCTCATTATGGTTATTGTCCATTTAGCTGAAAGGGTAACTGCAAAAAGTTCAACCATTTAAATTAAGAGGTAAATTAATTTGAATGTACATCAACTACATTTTGTTATAAATAAATAAATTTATATTTACTATCATCTTTTACATTTATATTTACTATCGTCTTTGTTATTAACTTTCTTAATAACCGATTTACACTTGCAACAAAAGCAGACTCTGGAGTGTAAAAATAAAGTGTGTTTAGTTTAACTGGGACGGCTCTGTTTTTACGATGTTCCCTTAGTCCCTATCATTTTTTGATTGCTGTCAAATACACATTGTAAACCCAAATTTATCATAATGAGAGCAGAACCATGGTGTGTTAATAGGATGGACTATGTAGCTCTTTTATCCATGAAGTCCATGTGAAATCCATGACGTATACCCAGGAATCCATGATGTAAAGCTGATTTATTCTTTTTTTTTATGACATGATGACGGTGGAGATCACTATCAACTACCATTGATTTAGTTGTTATAGTTATTATTTAGTCATTATAGTGATAAACCTAATTGACTGGTCACCTGAATTAAATGTGTATAAAATTATGCCAGTCACATGTTTTTCTTTTAGAAAGTTGTTCGTTTCTTATTGATAATAATAAAATCGGCTATACATTACGGATTTCTGGGTATACGTCACGGACCCCACTTTGAGAACCACGTTATTAATAGATTTAAAAAATAAATAAAAAACCCACATAGTCCATCCCATGAATCTTACACAGACCATGCTGTTGCTCTCATTGTGATAAACATAAGTTCTTCTTTTTTTTGACAGCGATTAAAACAACATAAAAACAAGTATAAATAGTGTTAACTTGAATGCAATTGCAATTTAATAAAACTAGGAAAAGTGCTGTTTATATAATACTACATGTTTCAAATCTTTTATACCAGTGTAACTGGTTTGGGTTCCGTGAGTAAAAGGTTCAGGATTAAAAAGCTCCAATGACTCCAATAAATAAATATGATGGTACATATTTACCTAATGTACTTAATATTTGAGTAGTTGTATTATGTTTCTAATATAAATCTGTGCTGCAATCAAAAGGAGCCTGTAATAAAAAAATTTCACTGAAATGGGTTCTTGCCTGCAAAATATTTGAGAAGCCCTACAATAACAGAACGGTGCGTACACAAACACTACATAGACCAAAAACTTTGTGAGGGGAAAACTAAATGAATGCATCGCTGCTGGTGCTGAAACAGAGGGCTGCGTGTTCATCCCCTCTGTCACAGCACAGCTCTGCACAGGGAACCTAGCAGGGAGGCTAGCTGTCAAAATGCCGTCCAAAAGGGAACCAACAGCAAAGCAACATAAGAGACTCTGTAAGTACAAGCAGGAATGACAGAAACAGTATTACTAGGTGCTGTGATGGAAGCTTACACACATAAATGATAAAGCCAGTGAATGATTTTTTGTTATTGTTAATGCACAGAAGCATAAATCATCAACAGACAAATAAGTAAAGCAAAAGTAAAAAATATTTTTCTTTTCATTTTTGGGTGTCCAAACTTTTTCATCTGCTCACACCTATACTGCTATATTTCACACATCATCTACCATACATATCATGTATCTATACCAAAAAGAAGTTTTAAAGCCAAACAATAAAAAACCAAACAAACACATGCTTAATTTATCACTGACATTTCCATTGTATTAAAACGAGTTGACTGTTATATCAGGTGGGCTGATAGCTACAATCATTGTTAATTCACTGATGCAATTACAGATGAATCCCCATTAATTAGCTGGAGATTTACTGTGGACTGGTTCATTATAAAGTCTGCAGCACTTCAGAAGGCTGTAAAGCTCAGTTTTATCCATAGTGGTGCATCCATGGAGCAGTTTTATGTGTGTAAGCCAACAGTGACTGACAGTAAGAGTATTTCAGAGACAGATGTGCAATGCCGTGTCCCCTCATATTGAAATGGGTGTCAGTGTGTTTGGAGTGTTTTTGTGATGCTCTACCTACACACGCACAGTTTCCCCAAGCCTCCATCTCAGCAGCAGAGCCCACACAGCTGACTCGACAGGCCCAACACGAGGCAATATCCGCTACCTTCAAGCCCACGCTCCCAGCGCCTCAAGATGCATTCGGTTAGTAAAACGTGACAGGGAGCTCGGCCATGCTTGAGAGGAGAGCGGATTGAGGAAGCAGTCGTTCGCTCGACATCACCCGGGAGACACGAGAAATGGCCGGTGAGATTTCCTGTCACTACGAAAGGAAATGGAAACGGGCACACACATCTGTTATCCAAATGTTAACTTCAGGGCGCGCCATGTTGTCACAGTGATGAGACTGAACGGGTGGGGGCTGAGCCGCAGCAGGGAAATGATTCACCTGCAGGAGGGTCTTGGCGCAGAGCTAAGAAGGGTAACAACTCAGAAACTTAATGTGATACCTGGAAGCTGTAATTGCCGATTTTTTTCCAATACCATTAAAGTGGTAGATAAGGAAGACGCGTGAACATTTTAAGATCAGCAGTGTTTTTGAACGAGTGTGTCGTGGCATGCAGATCAGGTGTGCTGTAGAATTTTTTTTTAATTCCTCGAAAAATTATTACTCATCTAAAAATGAACATTACATAAGTTTACATTAAGCTGATAAATACTGGTGTTGCAAGATTACACACGTCGCATAATAGCTCGCGTTTTCTATGCACCTGAATTTCAGAAGTG
>JAOUQW010000015.1:16742977-16755850 GCA_028565825.1 Olivaichthys viedmensis
TGCTGATCTGATGGCAGTATAAAAGTCACGCGAATTTTATATCTAATTAATATTCGAATGCATTGGAATACTAAATATTTTAAGGAACTGAAATTTGAATGCAATTTTTAAAGGTATTTGATAGCCCGAGTGTGTAAATTAATTTCCCTGCTCCTTTAAATATGAGCCACTGTTCATGTATGAACTCCCTTCTTAATTACCTCTATTTTTACATATATGTTATGCTACATGGTTTCAGTTATCAAACAAGTTATCCAACACCCATATCACCCCTGTGAAAAAGTAATTGCCCCTTAGTTACTCAATCAACCAGAAGGAAATATAGTTGGTTATGAGATCCTTCAGCCAGCTCTGCTAAATCTAAACCCCACGTATGTAGTTTTTTTTACCATCAGAGTGAAGTAGTCACTAAAAGTTTTATACAAGCACAATATAGCCAGATTTTTTATTTTAAATCCATGATGAGGATTTAAAGTTGTTGGAGTTGTTGAACTGTATCATCTAGAAAGAGTTATTAAAGCCATTTTTAAGGCTCTGGGATTCCACTGAACCAAGTGAGAGCTTTTATCCCCAAATGGAAAATTCTTGGAACTAAGACTAATTTCACTGTTTGAATACTATTTAAAGTATATCTTCTTTCTTCAACTTCTTGACCAAATGGTACTTGTGTTGCTTCATGTAGAAAAAGGGTTCAGCATTTCATTTATGGCATTATTTTCACATAAAAAAAAAAAAAAGTATAAATGTTCTAATTAAATATAAAATAAAATAAAAACCTGTAGTAAAAATGTTGTAAGCATATTTACTGAGTAGGAAGCCATTTGGGATTTGGCCTTAATGTATTGTTATAAAAAAAAAAAAAAAACGTATTCCTGTGTGAAGACGCGTCGAAGATGGTGGATATTTTTCATAGATCCAGGATAATGTAAGAAAAGTAAAATTTAGCAAAATATCAGTGACAAAAAATCTTACTGTGGATAAAATAAATAAAAATGAATCCAGGCTCCCGAGTGGAGCAACAGTAAAGCGTTCGCCCTATCGTCTGGAGGTCGTTAGTTCGGGCCCCGACGATGCCACAGCCGTCCGTGGCCGGGAGTCCAAGAGAGCGTGATTGGCCCTGCTCTCTGGGTAGGAGGGAGCACTTTCTCTCCTGTCGATCAAAAGCGGCACCAGCCAATCGTGGGCGTCTGTGAGCTCATGCATACAGAAGAGGGCAGTTGGTGCTTTCCTCCGAGCGTGCGGGGCTGCCCTGTGACGTTGCATGAGCAGCAGTTCGTAAAGATGTGGTAGTTGGCTTCACATGTCTCGGCGGAATGATGAATTTGAATACTAAATCTTTTAAGTTGTGGGTGGCACGGTGGTGCAGAAAGTAGCGTCCCATCCAGAGTGTATTCCTGCCTTGCGCCCAGTGTTGCATGGGATAGACTTCGGATCCACCGCAACCCTGACCAGGATAAAGCAGTTACTAAAGATGAATGACTCTTTTAAAGTAATAAAAATACGAATGCACTTTCTTAAAGAATTTGAAAGCCCTACTTGGAACACAAGTGAATCTGTGGCAGGCCTGCCAAAATTCCTCCAAAGGCGCAGCAATAATTCCTCCAGTCATAAAGTCCTAAAAGATTCCAGAAAAACATCCAAAGAACTGCAGGCCTTTCTAGCCTCAGCAAATGTCCCTATTCATGACTCCACAATAAGAAAGAGACCGGGCAAAAATAGGATTCATGGGAGAGTAGCATAGTGGAAACCACTGCTAACCAAGGGAAACGTCTTACATTTACAAAAAAAGCACCTAGATGAGCCCCAGGCCTTTTGAGATAATGTTCTATGGACAGTTGAGTCAAAAGTAGGAACTTTATGGCCACACAGGTCCCATTATGTCTGACATAAAGCAAATACAGAATTTCACAGTAAAAACATCATTGCACAAGTCAAACATGGTGGTGGTAGTGTGATGGTGTGGGAATGTTTTACTGCCTCAGGAGCTGGAAGACCTGCCAGTATTGAAGGACCCAATAATTCTGCTCCATAACAGAAATTTCTTAAGGGAAATGTCCAGTTATCTCTTTGTGTAATTGGGTTATGAAACAGGACAATGATCCAGAACACAAAACCAAAATGCCTGTAAAGAAACATAAATAAAGTTTAGAAGTGGTGTAGTCCAAGTTCTTTAGTCCACAATAGAGATGCTGTGGACCTGAAATTAGCATTTCATGTCCTGAAGCAGGCACTGACCAATGTCTCAATTAAAGCAATTCTGCAATGGGAAGTCTGTTAAAATTCCTCCACAGTGATGTGAAAGACTGATATCAAATTATAGGAAGTGGTTTTTTTTGCAGTTATTGCTGTTTTATTATGCAAATGATGCAGCCAGTTATTAAGTTTAAGGGGACAGCGATATGCTATAACCTTTTTCCTTAAATAAATAAAATGATAATATAAATATGTTGTGTTCACTCAGGTTCTGTCTAGAGATTTTGTCTAAAGATCTGAAACCATTTAGTTTGACGTATGCATGAATAGAGAAAATACTGTTTCACAGCACTTTATGTATACACAAGCACTATTGAATTATTATTGGATCATTGACTGATGCAACTAAAACTAAAACGTGTTTTAGTATTCTAAAACTAAAAGTCATTTCAAATTCAAAATGGTCTGTAAAATTAACACTGATATGGGAACATAATCCACAAACGTTTCTACGCTGTTTTCCCGCTTGACACGAGACCTGATTTGAGGATTATTAAAACGGTATCATTTATAAGGGATTAAATGTAGGTGTCATAAAGTCGTCATGCAAATTTCCATTTGTCGCATAGATGTGACTAAGCTGCTCTATAATCTGCAAAGTTTGGCTGAATAGTTTTAATGATGTTCACACATTCCAAGTTGAATTTTTGTATTTCTTTCCCGTTTATTTGTTTAAGGAGGAGCCAATCGAGCGTCACTGTGTACCTGAGGTCCCAAAAGAACACTTTGGCCAGAGGCTGCTTGTCAAGTGTTTGTCCCTGAAGTAAGTGTGGAGGATGGTGTCTTTTAAAACTTGCCCTTACTTTTTTCCCCCTCACTAAAATGCAATATTAATCGCTGCTTTCTGTTGACTATGTGCTCGCCCTTTTAAGGTTTGAGATTGAAATCGAGCCAATATTTGCAAGTTTGGCCTTATACGATGTCAAGGAAAAGAAAAAAGTAAGCCGTTATGCCTACTTGGTGCTTTGTTAGTTAACAACTTTTATGCTTGGTTGTTAAAATGTATCTTAACCCAGGTTATTAAGCATTGTAATATAAAGGTCAGTGGAAATGTGGATAGGGTTATTTTATGTTATATTTCCTTTATTTTTCAACATTTTCAACTATTTTTTTAAAAGTAATATCCTGTCTAGTTCCTATATTGTTCACCCAATATATTATGTGTTTAATTCAACCTGACATTCTGCACTGTAACCTCGTAGTAATAGTAATATTCGATGTGCTGGAGTGCAGCGCCAAAACAACAAAATAATACTACTGTCTGATAACTTGGTCTACACCGTACTTCTGAATTTGGTTGAAATGGATTTGCTATGGAATTTTAATAAGATTATTACCTAAATCATTATGGCTGTAAGGCTTATGCTTCTCTATAGTCGAACACTAGAGGGTAGCAGTCACCATTTAAAGAAAAAAAAAGAGGCATTTTATTTCTTGTGCGCTGTTATTCATTCCTAACCCTTCACTGTTCTCTCCGTCTGTCTTTAGATATCAGAGAACTTTTTCTTTGACCTGAACTCCGAGCAGACCAAGTCCATGCTGCGTCCTCACATCCAGTCGGCTGCCATCTCCACTCTGGCCCGGTCCGCCGTCTTCTCCATCACCTACCCCTCCCAAGACGTCTTCCTGGTTATTAAGGTCAGCGATTTTACCAAGACGTGTAAAACACTTTCTGTCCTACAGTGTAAGCAGATTGAGCTTATTAGTATGTGCACAATGGGACTGGATTTATTCACAGTTTTAAAGAAAAATAAAACATAAAATAGGAAATATAAATGAATCCTTATGTTTTGTTAAAGTCAAATGAATGTTTTTTTTTTTCTAACATGACCCTTTATCTGCTTGGTGTAGTTTCTCTAATAAATGTGAAAAATCATTTTTATGAATTTTCTTCATAAAATTATGTTATTGTAATTTTGATCTGAGAGTAACAAGGAAAAATGACTGGTCTTTGTAAATATGAAAGAAAAAGGTGATTTTAGTCATGTGAAGATGTGTGTGTGTGTGTGTGTTTCCATAAATATTGCTTGTATTGCTAATAACTGAGATGTAAATAGGATATATTGGGCATTTTAATAAGAATTTACTGTTGTTATTAAATCAAATCTAATCGTCCAGGTCAACAGTATGTCTATTGCAAATGGTGAACAGAACATGAGGGTTTAAATACACCTTACATTTTGCAGCAGGTTTAAGACTTGTTGCTCATTTCTGCTCTGTGTGTGTGTAGCTTGAAAAGGTCTTGCAGCAAGGGGACATTGGAGAATGTGCAGAGCCTTACATGGTCTTCAAAGAGTCAGATGCTGCCAAAGTAAGACTGTTCATCAATGAAACCATGAAACCAATGAAACCTCTTTGCCCCTTTGCGTTCCTGTAACGGCAATGGGTTCCTCCGTCTTTTACAGCATTGTTTGTGAATGTGCATTGTAGAATAAGGAGAAGCTGGAGAAGCTACGTGCTCAGTCGGAGCAGTTCTGCCAGCGGCTCGGTCGCTACAGGATGCCCTTCGCCTGGACCGCCATCCACCTGATGAATATAGTCAACAGTGCTGGAAGTCTGGAGAGAGACACCGAGCTGGAGATGGGCCTTCCAGGTCAGGCTGCTCGACTGCATTCAGAACGAAATGCACGAAACATTTTTGCTATCGCCATTAGATTTGCTGAAATTATGATGTCGCTGTATGAATGGGTTGGATATTGGAAATAACAAGATCCATTTATAGAAAGAGCCCGTATAAGCTTTCTCGGATACACGTCAGATATTGGACAGAAATCTCGCCACCTACACACATGAAGTCTTATATTGGCCTTGAAGGTGCAGTTTGTAATGTTTAAAAGTGTTTCTAGACCTATAATAATCATAAAGTTATAAAGATGCCTTATAAAAACTGTGATTCGCAATATCACCATGCAGTGGATCTGGCTAGTTTCTTCATTTCAGGGTTCTGGCTACGCTTTTTTTCAGCCTGGAAATGAGCTCCGCCACCAGCCAGAACGGAGCTACTCGGTTCTGCCCATTTTCTGAGGCATGCGTAAAGGGAAGGGGCTTGTCAATGTTTTCATTGCAGTTGCAGTTCCTCTCACAGGCACTAGAGGGCTCTAAAACGACACTGCTTCTTTAAATGGTTGGGGCAGTGTGTGTCGAGATATTTCGTTTCAATTTTATTTTATTTATATACAGCTTTTAGCAATAGTCATCGTCACAAAGCAGCTTTACAGAAATACGGCTGTAGTTCTAGAACTCTAATGAGCCATTTTAAACATTCAATGTTAGAATTGTTATGTGAATTGTTTTTCTGAACGACAGTTTTGCACTTTTTAGAACTTTATTTCTCCCTTAATATGTATTTTAAGGGCGAGTAGGATCATATTTATGCAAATGTATAATGTTCTGTGAATTGTACAGCCTTCGACATCTCGTCTTTGACACATTTATAAAATAGAATCTCAATAGTGAAGTCAAGCCATGCTGTATTTATTTATGATTTTGGTTAACACTGATATGAGTTGTAATGTTGGTTTGCACCCATGTCAATACAGAGCGGAAGGGTTCCTGGTCTGAGCGGAGGAACTCCAGCATTGTGGGTCGGCGCTCTTTAGAGAGGACCACCAGTGGTGACGAGTACTGCAATCTGACCAGCTTCAGGCCTGCTACCCTCACCGTCACCAACTTCTTCAAACAGGTCAGCCTTCGCTCAGGTCTGAAATACTGATGTGAGATAACAAAGACTTCATTAGGAACTGACTGACGACACATTAAACTGTAAAGGCCAAAATATGCTAAGAATTTTACTTGGCAGGCCTGAGGTTTGTCTTTAGAATGTTGAATAATGATTTCAGACTAACTGTTTAACTGAATGGCTCTTTAACCTCTACTCTCTATTGCCTTAACTTGATTGCTTTGTTATTGGGTCTTAAAATAATTAGAATGAAATTCATTGGCTTGTTTCTACACTCTAAAAACAGATGCGTTAAAAACAACATGCAGTATGTGTAGTTAAGGACGACACATTTTGTGTTATTTCTAATGTGGTCAGATTTTTTGTTAAACAAACTTCATGTAAATCAATGAGTGCTAACATTCAGTGACTTGATGTCTGACTTCTGTATGTAAACTTGATAAGGAATCAAATGAATTGATGATAAATTGTGAATTTGACAGTTTTTTTTTAAGCTTGTTACAGTGAATTTAGGCTAAAAGACCAGCTGACATGGGTTGTGTAATTATAAATCATATTTGTATAAAAAAAAAAAATACAAATACATTTTTGCAACATATGAAAATAGCCAAAATCCTAATCTTTTTTTCAACTACAGTTTTTGTGAAATTGTGAAATTTACAACACACTATTTTAACACATTTTTATGCCATATCACTCTTGTAACTACATACGATGATGTTTTTATTAGTTTTACTGTAGCTACCAAAAACATGCTGGAATACAAGTGGAATAATATGCTAAGACTTCAAACAAACAAAAAAATCTGACCTGTATTAAATATAATAACACAATGTAAAAGTAACACAAAATGGGCTGTCCTTAACTAGACACACCGTGTGTTGTTTTTAACACATCTGTCTTGAGAGTGTATTTATTCTAATCATGTGTTCCTGTTTGTGCTAGGAAGGAGATCGACTCAGCGATGAGGATTTGTACAAGTTCTTGGCTGACATGAGACGGCCTTCCTCAGTGTTACGCAGACTTCGACCTATTACAGGTAACAGCCTTCCAGCATCAGTGTAGTTATCCCCGCCACACACACCCACCCACACCCCCGCCCCCGATCTCATAAAAATAGAATCTCAACCAATTACAGGTAACAGCCTTCAGGCATCAGTGTAGTTATCTTTTTTTTTTCACCCCCTGATCTCATAAGAAAAGAAAAAAAAGAGAGATAATCTTGACCAATTACAGGTAACAGCCTTCAGGCATCAGCAAAGTTACCAGTTTTTTTAAATCCCTGATCTCATTAAAAAAACACTCAACATGTGGTGATAACGGTGTGGGGTTAGATGAACACACAGGTAAGCTCTGAAGCCTACACTTCAGCAGACATTTTTGGTGTCTCAATGAGAGGAAAGTTCTAGTGGCTGCATTAAAAAGTAATTATTCCCCCCCCTAAAACAACACTAGACTCATTAACTAAGGCTCTAGACAAAAATATTGAAGTCTGGTGATTTCCATGACAGACTTGTTTTTATTAATTTATTTAAAATTCTCAATGTCTCTGCACTTCCAGAAGTTGTTGCATCAAAATGTGTTGATAACTTCCTGAAGCGCAGACACCGTGACAGATTTTATAAAAATAAAGCGAGTTTGGTTAAGATTACCATCAATTTTTTGTCTGTAGCTGTAATTACTGAGCCTGATGGCAGATTAGGGTGAAATATCACTTTATTACATTTAGCCACAAATTCAGCAAAGCTGGCTTAGAATCTAACTAACAAATTAACCAACTCGACTCGTGATACATTTTTAAAGCATTAAACTTTTCATTTAGACCAATAGTTAGTTACTACTATACCCATTTTAACCCTTCACTTCCAAGCTCTTGCGGTTTTACTTTGTCAGAAAGAGCTCCGTTCTTTAAGTCGCTCTAGATGACTGTGTCTACCAAATGCTGTAAAGGAAAATGTAAAGATTAATTTTTCAAGTTACAAAATAGCTGGTTTAATCAGTAATATGATGTGTGCTGAAAAATATGTTGGCTGGAAAAATATTCACCTTCTGGATTGAGATATTTATCTGCTGGATTGAAAACTGCTGGCATGAATCATGGACTAGTATCTTCTTAGTGCTTGGTCAGAGGAAATGTGATTAGTATGTAAACATCTATTACTGTGTCATCATAAGTTCTCACTTATCAGGTAATGGTTATAACCTGATTAAATTAAATTGAGCAAATTAAATTGAAAAAAATTCTCACTTCAGTCCCATACGCACCATCCAAAGTTCTCTCCAAAGCCCCTCCTCCAAAGACATGCATGGGCAGAGTGCAGTGGTGTTGCAATGAATTGAATTTGAATTTCCCTCCACTCAGTTGAACTGAAAAAGCCCCTTGATTAAGTGGCAAAACGTTTTTTAATATTATACAAGAACTCCGATTGCTTTGACTTGCTATTACTAGACCATTCATTATAACCTTCATTCCTGGAAACCTTCACAGTAGACAGTGTTACAATATTTATTCTCTTTAATGTTTACAGCTCAGCTGAAGATCGACATCTCTCCTGCTCCTGAGAACCCCCACTACTGTCTGACGCCAGAGCTGCTCCAGGTTAAGCCTTATCCAGACACCAGAGTACGACCGACCAGGGAGATCCTGGAGTTCCCAGCCAAGGACATCTATGTGCCCAACACCACATACAGGTACTACAGCTGAACTCTCAAATACTGACCCAATGTCAAATAGATCAGCGATTTTATTACAACCCAATTTTTTTCTAATTGTTATTAACCCTAAAGTTTTATTTTTTATTTTTTCCCTTTCACATACCCTACTTGGGCTCAGAGTGCAGGGTCAGCTACTGTATGGACTCGCTTAGTGGTCTAACAGTGCTTCTCTGGCATTCAAGGATTTGACCATCCGGTCATTAGCACAGAAGCAGAACCACTGAGCAAAATAGCAAATTCTGGTTTCAAACCAAATACTGTTAAGTAACTGCATGGCTTTGCTACAGTTTCTGATGCCTTAACTGACTGGTCCAAACTGCTATTTTAGTCAAGGCCTCGCAGGCAAAGACCTTTTATCAATGGGTTATATTGACATGGCCATCTACAAAGGACGTGTGCGTCTGGTGGTAGTTAGCAAGGCTGGCACCTTGCTAGGTCTCAATTTCAGACATGCTAAAAACATTTTTATTTTACATGTATGATGCTACAGACACACAAGTAGGGCAGAAGTTGTACAGGTTAAAAATATGTATCTAATACTAGAGATTTTTAAGCCATTTCATTTTTATTTTTTTTATAGGAGTACCTTCTATAGCTTTTGATTTAGCTGTGTACTCTTGTAGATGGAAGAAATGTCTCATTTCAAGTAGCAATGATACTAAGCCTTGCACTTATCCCGTTGTTGAATAATATGCAGGCTGTAAATGCTTCCACAAGAATAGAAATTACTGCCAGGAAGTGGTATTAAACTTCTATTAATACTTTCCGTAGTTAGTATTCAGTAAGCTTTGCATAACTGGAGGTTCACTTGAATGAATCCAGGTTATTTAAGTGAGTATTTGAGTATCTTTTTAAAGCCGTTCCACAATGCACAGACAAACGGACGATTTTAAGGGGTTTAATTTATTTTGTTATAAAAATCATGCACCTTACTGTTTCTCACGACAAATCTGTAAACAAAACGTATACCGTACAGTTGTGTGCAGTGCGTAACCAGGAGTCAATATGACTCAGTAACATAAAGGACCAGTACAGAACAGTTACAACTAGCATGTTGCTTGACTAATGTAGCACAATATATAAACACGGATTAAATATGGTATTAAGTTAAAATGCCTTACAAAAACAAGACACTGAGAACTATTGAACATTGTGAGACTAGTTTGTTTTCAGTGGATGCTGAGTGTATAGTTACACAGGTGTTTTCAATTTGTAATAAGCATGCAATACGTCACTATTATTACGCCAGAAGTGCATTCAGCTCTGTCTGCATTCTCTATGAGCAATATTCCAAATCATTCAGAAAGGAAAGGTTGTACAAAAACTGCACATGCAACAACATCTGTACATTTGAAATACTGTCAGGTTGATGACCTGTTGCAGTTGCATCACGCTTCATTGGCAAGTCAGCACCTTTGGACTGGGTGAAGGAGAATGGGGAAACGTGTGTTGGCCAGAGTCATTATTGCCTGTGTGAACATTTTGATTGGTCGAGAGTTGCCTAATCAATCGGGTTCAGTGATCACTGGAACTGGGACGATGGCCTAATGGAGATCTTTGTGAATTTGAGGGTGTAAGGTCTCCAGTAGATCCCTTTCCTACGCAGAGTACGACTCCTCGATCGCATCCAGGTGTAGCGCCCGTTCAGATTGGTGCCACCGCATGCGTTAAACCACCACCCACCTAAATTTTTTTTGTCAAGTTAGTATAATTAAAATAAAATACTCCAACTGCTTATAAATCAGAGAATTTAAAATACGTAAATTTCAGTTTGCTACCTGAGAAGTTGCGGGCGCAGCTGGACTCCTCAAGGTTGTCGTTGTCCTTATCTTTGGTGGAGAACATCATGCCCGTGTGGTTCTTCATGGCATCGGGCAGGTTTCCAGACAGGTGGGTCAGATGGATAGTGTAGTGAGACGCAGGACTGTCCAGAGTGAACACGTACTCGATGTATCTTCTCTCCTCCTTCCAGTCCTCCACCTCAATGCTCAGAATGTAGTCCCCCTGTCTGGCAATGGAGTAGATCTTTTCCAAGCCCAGCCAAAACTCCTCTATAATACAGACAGTTTGGTTTTGATTGGAATGCATTTGCAGGCAGTCTTGATACTTTATCTGAGGGAAGTAATAGTTTTAGGGAAACCTGATATGGTGGGTTTTGCTAGTCCATATTCTGGCTCGAGTCCAACAACATTTACAAAGGTTCACAGCATGTTTTGCTTTTCATGACTGATCTTGATATCTTAAATTTGCTTAGATATCTAGAGTATCTTCCTGTCAGTCTTCATCAAGAGCAGTTAATACTGAGGCAGGTTTTTAACTATTTGACTATAACAACTATTCGAGATATATATATGTATGTATGTATGTATAGCATCAATTGCATATACATTGCATTTGGTTACTTACTTTCGAAATTTCCGAATCCAAACTCATATTTGTCCCAAGTCTGATCAAAATCCACCGTACCATCCACTCGCCGTTGAATGACTGTGGCTGCCCCTTCTGCAAAACCAAGAATTGAAGGAAAGACAATGATTATTTTTTTAAAAGAAAAAAATACATTTCTTTCTACATTTTTCTTTCTTTTAAAAAAATATAACACTATCCAGAGGTGGTTTCTTTTTAAGTTTGAGAAATAGAAGTCTACATTGCAGCCAATTTAAGGTTAATTAGCAAAAACTATATGCAGGACCTTCTTTGTAAGTTGTTAACACAAATGTGACTGCGTTTGGTGGTGACATCACTAGTAAGTTCTTTTGGACGGAATGTGTTTCTCTCTCTTACCTGAGCTGATATCGCAGTACACATTGAATGGCTCTGATTGATTGGGTTTGATTGGGTAAACTCCACTCTTCCTCTGGCCTCTATTGAACACCTCACTGCAGTCTGTGGGAAGGTCTACAACAAACTGGTAATTAGGAAACCATACTGGACAACTCGAAAATATAAAGTTCATTGTGTAGCAGCCCTTCCCCCCCAAATCTGAGTCTTACCATTTGTGTCCATGGTTGAATTGGTTGAGTTACTTGTCAGGTATTCGAGAAGGTTTGGTGCCTCTGTACTTGAATCTGCAATTTTTTCAGCAGTGTCTTGAAAAGAGTCATAATTGACCTGAAACAAAAACACAGCGAGAAAAAAGTAAGTCTCAATAACTCAACATAAAATGGCCTACTTCAATCAGTCCAAATAGTTTCCATCTTTTTTATCTACCTCCAGGCTTTTGATTTTGTTTTTCTGAGAGTTTAGCTGCTCATGCTGCTCTCTTACTGACTTGAGAAGGTCTTTGATGGTCTTTTCTTGAGTGTTGATCACATCCTGCAAGACAATTTTCAGTTCTCATATTGATTGGCTTCTTCAGTTTTTCAATTTGACCTATCCTGGTTGGTGCATCTCATTTTATTCTACTAGAGTAAAGCAATTTTCAGATTTACAGAAATGACCAGCTCTTTGCTGTGTATCGGATTTGTTCTTGTTAACCGACCTACCTTAAGAGCAGTGATCTCCTGGAGCTGTTGTAGAGGCACCATGCTTTCACTCAGGCCCTTCATCTTCTCCTCCAGATTCCCCACTTTGCTCTGAAGCTGGCTGCGCTCCTGCATAATGCCGTTGATCTTGGAGTTGATCTCTAGCGACAGGTTCCGGATCTCTTCGTTGTTGACCTTTAGGAAGGTGGTGGTTTTTTTGAGCTCCTCTTCCTCCTCTTTGATTTCGCTGGTCACGACGGAGAGCTGGTAGAAAGAGCGGTCGAAGATGTTCAGCTTCTGGAAGATATCGTTTATTTGCCCTTTGGTCTTGTGCACGAACTCTCGCAGGCTCTGCCCCAGCTGGAGGAGACCGTTAGCCAGCAGTCGTACATCATCCAGCATTGCGAAGCGCGATCTGGCTTCTGTTGGTTGTGGACTGATTAGAAACGGTGGCTCTGTGACCGTTTGTAAAGGAGGTGCTGCGTTAATGGTGCACAGGCTCCCCAGAAAGAACAAGCAGGCAAACTTCATTTTGACTTTGCAGCTAGTTGTTCCTGTCTTCTCTTACTTGGTCTCTCTGTCGTGTGCACGACAGAATGCAAAGCTAGGTGACCTTCAATTTATACCCCTCGACAGGAAGGGGAGGGAGAATTTGTTGATCATTAAACTGGTTGTGCAGCTGCTGCTGACCCCAACTATCCAGAAAAAAAAAAAAAAAAAAATTTCCCCGGAGGCTCCAGAGCAAATAAATTATAGCAGCAT
>JAOUQW010000015.1:16781258-16794703 GCA_028565825.1 Olivaichthys viedmensis
GATTAAGGGCCTTGATCAAGGGCCCAACAGTGGCAGACCCACAGCTGAGTTGTTTGTTCTTGTTACAGATAAAAAATAATTCAGTCAGTTGTATTTAGTAAGTAGTTGGGCCAAGCAGCTTATTTATATTAAAGTGTGGTAACTTTAATATTGTGCATCCACAAAACCGGGTTGTAACTAGACTAGACTTTTAAGGCTTTGCTTGAAGAAAATACCGTGCTGGCACTGCGTTTGAATTAAGACGGGGTCCAGAAGCAATAATGTTAGCGCGATCATTTCTGACCACAAAAAAAAAAGCGACTGAGCAATAAAAACGGGTTTGCATCCAACCAAAATAGCAATATTCTAGCGTTATACCAGCAAATTACGCTTGTGCTTGCACAAAAATACAGCCCAATTTATCTATGCAGCAGTTTTTGTGCTGAAACTTAAGCTTGTTTCTCTTTTAGAACGGAGTCCATCAGGCAGTGCCTTTGGCAGTCAAGAGAACCTGCGCTGGAGGAAGGACATGACACACTGGCGACAGAACAGTGAAAAGATGGACAAGTATGACTACTCATAACTTTCTACCTTTTTGGTCATTTTTATTTCCCCAACTACAAATTACAGGCTCACCTTTTTAAATTGGATACAGAGTCACATCCCATTAGCACAAAATAAAAGCAATAATAAATAAAAAATCTAAGAATTTAACTACTGTTAAATAAAAAGTGACTCCTGAGTTTGGGGCAAATTTTAAAGCATTGGAACTGCGGAGAGTTGAGTTCTGGCTCATGGATCTCGTATCTTTTGTGTACTCTGTCTGTTCTTTGCTAATTTCATTCCATATATCCATCCCTGCGTTTATTTTATAATCATGTCCCACCTATTTCCCTTCAGTACAGAGAACATTACACATTGTACTCCCTTAACTATTTTGGTGTGGAATAACCCCTCCATTTGACCTTGTTCTTTCATGTACTGTGTGTTTAGGGGCCACAGATCAGTCAGGTATTGTACAACTGAAGTGTGCTTTAAACAACCCCTCTGCTAACCCCTCGAGTTTAAGGATCCCCCCCCTCCCTTCCCTCCCTCGCTCTTCTCTCTTGTGCTTGAAGTGCTCTGGTTGAAGTTGGACTGCTGTGTCTTTGTAACCTGTTTTTGATAGTTTGGGTTTGCTCTGGGACTGGTGTGTCTGTCTGCTTGGGTGGTGTGGTTCAGTCTTTTCCAACATTGTAACAAGCATCATTGGAGATCTGCCATTACGGTTATGAAATCTAGGCCTTGTTCTATAGACAGAAGCTATAGAAGAATCTATTGGTCAAATTTGATGCTGTAAAGTGAAATGATTCTAGAAAAAAGCAGTACAATATAACACCAGCATTAAAAAAAAAATGTAATAGATTTTTAGTATAACGCCCCTCCATATTTGGCTTTACTGCCTGGGTGTTCTGTTGATGTTTAGCAGTCCAGCTGTGCAGCTAAACACTGCTAGGACTTTGCTAGTATACAATATACAATGATTCGGGATTAAACGAAAAGTTTA
This sequence comes from Olivaichthys viedmensis, assembly GCA_028565825.1. NCBI lineage: Eukaryota > Metazoa > Chordata > Actinopteri > Siluriformes > Diplomystidae > Olivaichthys > Olivaichthys viedmensis. Next base: position 16,782,784 of record JAOUQW010000015.1, read on the forward strand.
TAACCAAGTGGTACAAAAAACGAATCAGCCTATCCTGTTATGCCTCTCTAGATTCTCTCTTGTTCACTCCCCACGTGAGCACACATCAGGGATTTAGTTTTAATCAGTGCTCTGATGAATTAAAGGGAAGTTTAATCAGTGGTGCATGTTAAATAATATAGATCCCATACACATGTGCCTATAATGAGGATAATTGATCCATTAGGTTGCAGCCACTGGTATACTTTGATGTTATACCAGACAGAGACATGATGGCTCAGTCCAACAAGAACTGTCTTCTCTATACTCAAATAGGGAATTTAGTGCAAAAAGTTGGAACCAAACTGCATGAAATGCAAAAAAATCAGTTCGCTTTCCATAAAGACAACCTAATGTTTTTAAATGGCTTTCCAGGGTTGACATTTTGTGACCTTAGTATCATAAGGTTCTATCTGCCATTCAGTCTTAACTCAGACAGAACCTTATAATATTAAGGTCATGAAGGTCACAAAAAAGAAAAAATGTCACTGGAATGATTGATAATATAGTTGAGGATTCCAAAATATTAAAAGTGAAATGTGGGTGTGCCCTGCAGCAAGAGAAAACTATAAGGCAAAATCAACAGAAAAAATATCTAAATAAAACGTGTCTATCGGTTATCATAACTGATCTGAAGAAGGCAGGGCATGACATCTGGCAAAGTTATAACCGTTATGTTAAGAAGGATTAGCCAAGTAATCTGGTAGAGTTGGAAGAGGGATTTCAGGAAAAATGGGTGAGGGGGGCAATATTACAACTGATGGGATCCAATAGCTGTTCAGAGGATACGAAAGAGGTTGGAGGGAAGAGGGGTGAGCCTACAAGTTATTCGAGAATATTTATATCACATTCAGAAAGGGAAATGCATTAAAATCATAACACTATTTGACTCTTTTTGTTAATGTGATAATGAAGGAACATCTGTGAAACCTAACACTTATTGCTGTGCAAAGTTTTGCACTCGACTGTGTCTCGTTCTGCTGCAATCTGATGAGAAAGCTACCATAAAAAGACTATAATGTTTTTGGTGAGGTGTCCCTTAAAATCGATTTACCTACCACATTATTTTATCCTGAGAATTTGATGTTGTCACAGCCGTTTTTTCTTCTTTCTGTGTAACATTGTAAACAGTGATCAAGCCTTCTGCATTCTGTCACATATTCTAGTTATTTAGCAAACTCGAAAGCTTTGACTATAGCAGTAGGTTGCTGGAGGTACACTGTGGGTTGGTGAGAAAACAGACTTTACTTCATGAGAAAACAGTCTCATGAGCTCTGCTAATTACTGCTGCTTGTTTCCAGATGATTAGGTGTCAGCCAGGTTAAAGGCTGTGTGTAAGCGTATTTAGTGAGCGTAATTTAAAAGTGAGTGTATATATATTCCACATGTGCCCTGCTAATACCACAGTTTAGTATTGCACTAGCTCCTGGAAGCCTTATTGTGTACAGCAGTGTTTTAGTCAGCAACTGAAACCCAGGAGGAACCTCACTTCACAGGTGTCTGAAAACTGGTTTATGATCATTTTAAATTGGTTATTGAAAGCTGTTGTTCTATGCATGTTTTATGCCCTTTTTTTATTCTAGTCTATTGACAGTGGAGCTGAACCTAGGCATTTGATCTACTGTATGTTAATTATTCTGTTCAGTTCAATTTTATTTTTGTGAAATTGTTACAAAGCAGCCTTACAGAATCTAGATCTAGAGCCCTAATGAGCAAGCCACAGGCGACAGTGGCAAGAAAAAAAACTCCCCAAGATGTCATAAGAAAGAAATCTTGAGATGAACCAGACTCAAAACTGATCCTCTTCTCTCCAACACCAGATAGAGGGATTTTGATCATTACAGTATACAGTCATATAGTGAAAAGGCAAATAGTACAAAATGTGTTGAAAATATATAGGATGTCGGATATGAGCATATTGTGAATAGGATCTATAATTTAATCGAATTATGGCCAGTGCTTGTGTATTTGGACTTTTTATTTATTTATTTATTTATTTTATTTTTTTTGAATTTCTGCTTAGATAAATGACCAAACTGTATCTGCATCTCTTTCCTCTTGATATGTTACCATGCGTTATACTCACTGTCGTCTACCTGCATCACTAACCCCAACTTCTTTATTCAAATCCATTGTGAATTGCTGGACTCCAAAGTCAGCTTCCACATGTGCATAGCTGTGCACTTTCCCTTCCTCTTCTGCCACGACGTGCAGTATTAGCCTATGGATTTATTTATTTTTATTTTTTTGCAAACCCTCACTTCCTTAACCATGGCCCATCTATGTCTGCTTTTTATGGACGCCTCCTGTGCTAGAGGTGCTTGGTTGGGTGCTGGCTCTCCCCTCACTCTGTCGCAATTCTTATGCCATTGAAGTTTGTGTGTGGCTTCTTTTGAATGAGCCATGTGCTGTGCAGGTTTAAGGAAACCCTTCAGCGCAGTGGGAGAAGCCAGGATCCCTTATTAGATAGGTTTGTAAGCTCATGACGTTCTCATAAACCCCACTATAAAACATCACCTCCTCAGGTTACAATGGAAGGACGTACTTAAAATGGCAGAGTTCGATAGCATCTGAGCAGTTCTTTTAAATCAATGTATTACTTTGCCTCAAGTCACTCTCATTAGATTTGTATACAGAGTGAATGTCCCTCTGTGTACAAGGTTTTGAATGCTTGTGCAGAGGATGCTGTAGCATTTAAGGGGTCCCTGCCCTTTTTCACACGCAGCATAAAGCAATTCTAAACAATTTTTTTTTCCTTCCACCTTTGGCAGAACCAGGGCAGAGCTGGAACACGAGGCACTAATAGATGGCAATCTGGCAACCGAGGCCAACCTCATCATCTTAGACACTCTGGAAATCATAGTGCAGGTAAATATTTAAAGTGCAGAGATAAGTGCAATATTTAAAGTGTTACGATGTGGCCTATTTTGGCCAGCAATAATACCCACTCCATGTAAATCTTCACATCCTGCATAGACTGTATCTGTGACCGAGTCGAAGGAGAGCATCCTGGGAGGGGTCCTCAAGGTCCTGCTTCACAGTATGGCATGCAACCAGAGCGCCCTCTATCTTCAGCACTGCTTCGCGACACAGAGAGCGCTCGTCTCAAAGGTGAGCACAAAGGGCTTTTTTCCGTAATATTTCATTTTATTAAACCCTACAACCACTGTGGTCGTGGGTTCAAGCCTCAGCTCCGCCAAGCTGCCACTGTTGGGCCCTTCAGCAAGGCCCTTAACCCTCCCTGCTCCAGGGGCGCTGTATCATGGCTGACCCTGCGCTCTGACCCCAGCTTACCAACATGCTGGGATGTGCAAATCAATTTCACTGTACTGTACTTGTATATGTGACAATAAAGGAGCATTCTATTCTATTCTATAAATCATGGAGGATCAGTGAGGAGATCTAAGCAGAGTGCACACATCCTCTGTGCCAAAGCCTCAATGTCATCTGGTTCATCTACATAAGCAGTTCATTAAATTATTAAGGCAAACTGGCACTCTGCCTATCTGTGTCTCTCTACTTCTCTAACCATCTCCCTCTCTCTTTCGCCTCTCTCTCGCGCTCTCTGCCTTTGTCTATCTCTGTCACTCTTTCTTTTCCTCTCTCTTGTTCCGTCTTCCACTCTGTGTCTAATGTGTTTCTCTCACATTCTCTTTTTCTTTCTTTTTCTTTCTCTCTTGTGTTCCACTCCTGTCTGTCTGTCTGTTTCTCTCTCTTTCTCTCTCTCTGTATCTCAGATTTTCTCTCTGTATTCTTTTTTTCCCTCTGCCTCTTTGTCTCATTCTGTTTTTTGTCTGTCTATTTTTCTGTTTTTTTATCTCTTCACAGATGTCTCTCTCACTGTGTCTCACTCTCTCTCACTTCTATTCCCCTGTATCTCTCTTATTCTGTCTCTCTTTCACTTTCCTTCTTTTTTTACTGCCTTTTTTTGTCTCTCTTCCTCTGTCTGTTTCTCTCTGTTTCTCCTTTCTGTTTTTCTCTCTCACCGTGCCTGTCTCTCTCTCTCTGTATTTCTCTATATGTTCCTTCACCTCTCTGTCCGTCTCACTGTCTCTCACTGTCTGTTTCTCTCAATTCAATTTAATTCAATAAGCTTTATTGGCATGACCATATGTAGTTACAGAATTGCCAAAGCATCACAGGCATGGCATTTACAAGCACGTCCATATAGGGGAACAGAGATGGAGTGAAACAATAATAATAATAATAATAATAATAATAATAATAATAAAGAAATAAAATAAAAAGCAGGGAAATGACAAGCAGGACTGTGTGTATGTGTCACGCGCACACCGCCTTGTGCTGCGGTGCGCATGACCAAGCTTGGCGGTCGCTACGGCGACTGTCATGCGCATGCTGGCTCGTGCTGCGGTATGCGTGACAAAGCGTGGCGGTTGCAATGGCGATGAGTGCCACGCGCGCTGTGTTGATGTTTTGTTACCTGTCACGTGAGTCATGTTAAATGTTACCAGCTGTTCCTTGTCTGTCTTCCCTTGATTTCTACGTCTTTACATACCCGCTTGTTTCCATCCTGTGTTGTCTTCTGTTTTGTGTCTCCTGTCACAGCGTGTAGTGTAGTTTCAGTTCTGTATAAGAATAAATGTTCGATGTGCAACAAGGTTTTGCATTTGTGTCCTGCCTCCGACCGCGATCGTGACAGAACAGAAGACCTGTTCTGTCCTGGCGGAGTGCACGGAGCATCAGCGCTGGCTGGAGGACCTTGCCTCCATTATGGTGCTGATCTTCGCGGATGGGTGGCCCCTCTCCCTCGGGAAAGCAGAGGGCTGGGCACTGGTCCGCCAGGAAGCAGAGGAGCGGTGGGCGTGGCTCGAAGTGCTGGCAGCTGCGGTAGAGCCGCTCTCCAAGCAACAACAGCTCGCCCCTGCCGCAGCTGCGCCAAGCCAGGAAGTGCCGCCACCTGCCGCCCCCCCCGCAGCGCTGCGCAAATCCCTCCGGAGGCGAATTGCACCCCCCGAGACCACCCCGATCACGCTTCCTCGGCACTGCCAGCAGAGCCAGCCACAGACGCAGCTCGGCTCCAACCCAGCCCGGATCGCCGGATGATGGCCGCCGAGGCCATCCCTGACGCCGTGGGAGGCATGGCAGAACTCCCTGACGCTGTGGGAGGCGTGGACGAATACCCTAACGCCCCGGGAAGCGTAACCCAGTGCCCCGACACCACAGGAGGCGTGGCAGAGTTTCCTGACACCGCGGAGGGTGTCCCCCGGGTGTCCGACGCCATCCTGCCTCCAGCCCTTGGCGAGGATGTGATCGCTCCGCCCCCAGGCTTCGGGGAAGGCGACGCCGTCCTCCAGTCCGGGAGCTCACTATCTCTGGGAAAGCGCCGACAGTGGCCCTCGTTGGGGGCATCACCGCGCCGCCCCCGGGCTTTGGGGGTTGCAAAGAGGCTCCGCCTCTTGCCCCCGTCATGGACGTTCTTGTGCCGCCCCTGGGCTTTGGGGAGGAGGACGTGCTGCGTCTTGCCCCGACGGAGCACGTCATCGCGCAGCTCCCTGGTTGCGCTAGAGGTGGGCGGTCCCCAGTGCAGGGCCAGCCTCCGTGCCACCATCCAGACTTGGACGTTGGCCCCACGGGCCCGGGGCCCCCCCTGGACTGCATGTTTGGCCGCTGTGGGAGTACTCCGTGGTGGAGTCGCTCATTGCGCCGCGACAGCTCGTCCCTCCCGCCGCGCCTCGGAGCCCGCCAAAGAAAATGCCCAGCTCCGACCCAGTTCGGAGCACTACCCTCCCAGGAGCGGAGGAGAAATTCCACCAGGAAAATTTTGGGGGGGAACTGATGACGACCGCCGAGGCCGCCCCCGATGCCGTGGGAGCCGTGGCCGAATTTCCTGATGCTATGGGAGGCGTGTCCGAATTCCCTGATGCCGCAGGAGGCGTGGCTGAATTCCTTGATGCCGCTGGAGGTGTGGTCGGATTCCCTGACACCGTGGGAAGCGTGGACGAATTCCGTGACGGCGTGGACGAATTCCCTGATGCCACTGGAGGCGTGGCCAAGTTCCCTGAGGCCGTTGGAGGCGTGCCCAAATTTCCTGACACTGTGGAGAGTGGCCTCTGCGTGTCTGATGCCAGGCTGGACCGGCTTGCGGAGCTCCTCCAGAAGCTCACCATCTCAGGGGGAGCACCGCTCTGGCACGGCGGATGACATCATCGCTCCGTCCCTGGGCTTCGGGGACTGCGACGTCGCTCTGCCTCCAGCCCCCACTGAGGATGTCATTGCTTTGGGGACATCATCACTTCGCTCCCTGGCTGCGCTGGGGGTGGTTGGTCCCTGGCGAGAGGTCGGCCTCCGTGCCGTCACCCGGACATGGACATTGGGCCCACGGGCCCGGGGTCCCCCTGGACTGCCAGTGTGGGCCGTAGAGGGGAGGCTCTGTCACACGCATTGCGTGTGACCAAGCTTGGCGATCGCTACGGCGACGAGATTCACTCGCTCTTTGTTGACTTTCTGTTCCCTGTCACATGAGTCATGTTAAGTGTTACCAGCTGTTTCTCGTCTGTCATCCCTACTTATATCCCTGTGTTGCAGTCCTGCCCTGTCTTTCATTGTTCTATGTTACATCTAGTTTCCGTGTCTGTAGAGTTCATTTTTAAATCTGGGATTTTTTTCATTGCCACTGTATATCACTCTAAAACGCTTTGCTGAAACAGGATCAGTTGTATCCAAAGCACGATCAGTCAGACCAAAAGTGAGCACACCATCAGAAGAGCAATACATTTGCTCTTTACATTAGCTTTGTTCACTGAGAGAGAGAACAGCAACTTCATCACAGATACAGAATGTGCTGAATAAAGAACGAGAGACTTAGCAAAAGTACTGCAAAAGAAGGCTAGCTAGTAGTGGTCTCAAAGGGCGAGTAGCATCTCTAAACCACTTCTCAGGAAGGGAAACAAGGCCAAGTGCTTGGCATTGGCTAAGACATACCAGCATTTCACAGTGGATCACTGGAAAAAAGTCCTGTTTACTGATGAATCCAAGATTGAGATTTATGGCAGTAACAGAAGGGTTTATGTAAGGAGATGAACAGAAGAGAGATCAAAACAATTTGATACAAACAAATGGTGGATTTTCAGTGTGGTCTCAGACTTTTGGACCCCACTGTATCACAGGTGTATATGCACTTGCAACTGGCCACTGTTTTACACCATAAACGAGTTGTGTGTACATGCTTATGCTGACTTCTCACATTCTAGTCTTTAATCCACACGTACCCAGCCCAGTTCTCTACAGCCCTGTGACGTACATCTCCATGCCGTCATTGAAGGTGAAGATGGTGGTGGTGCTGGCGGCATTGGTGCCCTGCTTCACATCCCCAATGCTCTCATAAAAGTTATCGCATGTCACGGCCCTCTCTGGTACCTGCGGAGGCCCACAAGACTTCTTCTTAGGCCTCAACGTGTTGCTGCACAGCCTCTCTCTCTTCTGCACGGGGTTGATGGTGGCATAGGCCGGGTCCGAATCAAGCGCCTTAGGCCAAGTCTTCTCTCCCACGGCCTCGTAGCAGTGCTCCCCCGATGGCCAAGACATGGGTCCCTTAGAGCCCTCCTCTCCGGAACCTGTTTGCCCATTGATCTGCTGTGTTGACCCCTGATGTTGTTTCTTCAGGGGTTTACACACAGTGGAATACATCTCAGAGATCTGGGGAGAGAGAAACCGCGGACTGAGAAACACAAAGTTCTGCCAGAAACCAGGCTGTCAAAGCGGATTTCATAATACAAACTGTAGCAAAGCGCTTGTGTTGCAGCTTGAGACACAAAAAGAAGAAATAAAACCTCCTGGACATATTTGTAGAAAAATGCACAGTGATATCAGATTTTTCTGGAGAGTTTTAAAATCATCATCACAAAGGGAGTGTAGGTCTTTTGACTCATGAAGTTGGCTGCATCGTTAGCCAGATTACCATGAGGAATACTCTTAAATTGTCATAAGCTAACAAGCTTTCATTCATTGTTCATTTTCATTCACTGTTATGCATATTATCCTTTTGGGTTGAGTATTCCTTCAACTATGTCTAGACCAGTCTAAACATGTCTAAACAAGTATTGTGGTTTGTGTGTGTGTGTTCTGAGCTTGCAGGGGAATGTATGCTAACTGAATTTGCTTGCATACAGCAAAATTATGACCCACTTTGACCCTGAGAGGCAGCGCCAGTGTAAACTTTCTTATCTTCTGGGACTGGCTGCAGGGTTGCCTAACTGCCCGATAATCCTGTTAAACTTTTACCACAAGAGCCAGCCAGAGACAACACGCATCTCAAAATGGGTTAGCTGCAGAAAGAAACTCAATATAGGCAGTGATTCAGCTAAATCACAGTTTGAGTCTGTACCATAGACCATATATTATATACGGTCTACGGTCTGTACACACACACACACACACACGCGCACACTATAAGAGATCTTTTACGAGAGTGACGTGTAGTACTCTGAGCCAAATGGCATGTGTAGAATGTGTAGTGAGGAATTCAGCCCAGTCAGAGAGTGACCTTTATGGCATATTGTGTGTCAGTGCGTGTATGTGTGTGTGTGTGTGTTGGAAAAAGGGGGTTGTGGGTGAAGAGAATTCTGGGAAACACAATTATGTCACAAGAGCATGCTATAATTGTGGTATGTTCTGCAGCCTGTAAATAAGACTGTGACCTAGTCGAGGCACAACCACTGCACACAGAGTTCACAGTGAGTCTTTCTGTCTCTGTCTCACTGTGTTTTCCTTTGTGTTAATTGTGCTCCATCTTGCTTTGTGTTGAGAGTTGTGTACTGTGCTGTGCTGAAAGCTAGAGGGCGAGGGCAGGGGGAGTCAGCAGATAGAGTTTTAAAAAACTCAGCTGCAGCTGTTGAGAAAGCCTTGAGAGGGTTGTTCAATTTCCGGTCTCTCTCTCTCTCTTTCTCTTTCTCTCTCTCTTTCTCTCTCTCTCTCACACACACACCACACACACACACACACGCACTGTGTTTTTCCTTTACACAGATGTAGGAGGAGGAAATGTGTCAATTTAATCCTCTGTAATTCATTTTGTGTGTTATGTGTGTGTGATTAAACACGTGTAGTTGCACACAATGTTAATCATAAATCATTATCATAAATACTTTGCTTTGACTTTCAATTTTTTTTATATGTGAATCACTTTGAGATTTTGAACTCAAAATGAAAAGTGCTATATAAATAAAGATATTATTGTTAATGTTAATGAAAAGTGGGGGGCAGAAGAAAACCAATCAAAGGGCCAAGAATCTTTATAATTCATAATTTAATGATTTAAGAATATATATTAGAATGCATATATTTTATTTAAAAAAACAAAACAAAAAAAAACATTCACTTAGCTATTACACTAATATATATTTACTCGAACATAGTATATTGTATTATTTAATTACTATTTGGCATGCAATTCAATTAACTGCTGGTATTTGGCAGTGCTATTGCTATGTTGTGTGCTTTTAACCTTGAAATATTTGTATATTATTATTATTATTATTATTATTATTTCCCTTTTTAGCTTTTAATAAACCATTTACTGGAAAACTCTACTACTGTCACTTCAGAGAGATTCTCATTCGTAGAATTAAAATGGTACTCCTCGGAGTAAAGCCTAATGTAAAAGTGTTTACTGGTTTTTGACCATTATGCGCAATTCTAAAATATGTAAATGATCAAATTGATTGTTTACTAAGCTACAGGGAGATTTGATGAAGATAGATGTGAAATAATCTAACAATCTAATACGTGGTTGTTTTTAAACATATCTGAAAGAAGGGCAATAGAGTAAAAAGTAGAATATTTTCGTCAAATTACACAAAATACAAATAATGTGAAAGACAAAAAACTAAATTCTGTATATTTGACACTTTCATTGACCATTATGCTTGTTGAGAACTATTTTTCAAAGTGTGTGTGTGTGTGTGTGTGTGTGTGTGTGAGACCTGAGTACACTAGGTCTGGGCGAGTCTGTACAGGATAATGAAAGAAAGGAGGAGTCACAAATTCAGGTCAGCAGTTACAGTACTTGCGTGTTAACCCCATTTACAGCTTTGGCTGCTGTATTACATCAGAGCTGTCTCAGCTTTACTTGACTTTACTTTACATGTTATGTAGTATTCTGCAGCGCAGCATTGCATCTCTTCGCCTCAGTGCTTTGACAGAATTCACGATTTTGTATCGTTATTGCATTTACATCCATCAAAGTTTGCTCACTACAATGCCCAACCTGATTTACGCAAATATGACATACATTGGGAATTATTGGGAATCTCCACCACAATTATTAACTTAAGTGTAGCCTAGGTCGCAGCACAAGACAACTTTTTTTCATTATCAGAGATAACAATTTAGCTGAAGAATACTAGCGGAGTGCAGCGTGCCCCGTGTGGTAAACATGAAGTGGCGAAAGCTAAAGCTGTTTTTAAAGTTTCCCAGAAAAAGATGGGGATCGTAGGAAATAGTGGTCAGTGGCTATAGAACAGAATGTTAATACGCTGGAGATTAATTGATGCGTATTCACGAGTGTGCAGCCACACTTCAGACCGTTGGACTATGAGTGCGATCTAAAAGCAGAATTATAGGCAAGTTTCTTGTCCTCCCAGTCTCAAGAGAAGGGGCGTCAAACTGACGTAGGGTAGCGAGCTAACGTCACTGAATCTAGCACTTTCTAACATTTAAACTTGTTTTTGGGGTTTTTTAAACGTATCCTGCCACAAACATGAATCGTGTACTTTAGTTACTTGGCCCTGTTTAATCTGGGAAGACCTGCTTTGAATTCCATGCTTTCCTGCTAGTTTTTGAGGCTAATCAGTGAAGCTACGTGCGCTGCATGAGGCACAAATATCTCCCTCTGCTTCTTTCAGCTGTAGCTCGCCGCTTAAGGGGCATGCACGTCTATAATGAGGCTTGCAAACTAACCTGCCAATCGTAAAAGTATTATTTGTTTTTATTAATGTTGGCTAGCTCCCACGTTAGGCTAGTTAACAAATTGAAAACAGACATATCAGCTTGCTAGTTTCAATGCAGCTGAGCCAGCTTTGGGCTTTCCACATACCAGAAGCACCAACAGTGTCAGACCTTCTGCCTGACAACATTTCTTTTTTTCTTTTGTTTATCTTTATAATCATGCAGTTTAAGGTCATGCGCTATGGGCAACCCCCATTTTTTTAGAGGGAACTTATCACAGATGTACTACGCTCATTCACTGTCGGACATCAACTTACCGCTCACCGCTAGTCAGTTTCTTTCTGCTCATTATCCCACAATCCCTTACACATTTATTCACTACCTTCCATGAAAAATGAATGGGAGCAAAATTTCTGGTAGAAAAATGCTATTGCAAGCTACTCGTGGAAGAACATTTCGTAGCGTGGGTTGTTTCGTAACTGTTCATTCTGCAGGATCATAAAACAGCATAGGGCCTACAGAACGAGCTAGCCGCCTGAAGTTAGCTAGCTAACTGAAATATAAGCTGTGGTTGATGGGGAAAGCCTTGCTCCGTTGGTGTGGCGTGAATTTAACTCTCTGGGTACAATCTAGGCCGCTATCTTTAGCTAGCTAAAATACAGTGTGGAGAACAAAAACGATTACTTCCGATGTTTGTAGTCTTATTATCCGATCCGTGTTGTGTATTTTCTTATCTGTGCATTTTGTACTCCGATCCGATTTGTGTTCTCCGGCCTGTCAAAACACCTCCCGTTAGCCGGATATAGTTAGCCCGCTAGCTAAAACACAGAGCAGAAGCTAAATGGATGAAATACACACACCGAGGGCGATGTAACTCAGTTTGAAATACAAAAATACACAGAATGATACAGCGCCCCTGCAGCAGGGAGGGTTAAGGGCCTCGCTCAAGGGCCCAACAGTGGCAGCTTGGTGGAGCTGAGGCTTGAACCCATGACCT
>JAOUQW010000015.1:16796500-16814644 GCA_028565825.1 Olivaichthys viedmensis
TAATAAAGTCTTTATTATTATTCTAAAATAGTAGTAAATAGTAAAACTAAAGAAAACAGGTGTGTCCAAACTTTTGACTGGTACTGTATATATTAATGAATAATCTGTTTTTGTGCATTTTAGGTTCAGGACCTGGTGTTTAACCTACATATGATTTTGTCAGACACAGTTAAGATGAAGGAACATCAAGAAGACCCAGAGATGCTCATTGATCTGATGTACAGGTCGGATCACTGGCTTTCCTTACTGTTCACTTTGATACTGAATTTGTTCAGTTCTGTGGATGTAACTTCAGCTTCTAATTCTGGGGTTTTCATTTGGCACACAGTTTGAAATGCACACAAATAACTGGGTTGGTCATAAGACAGATGTAAAAATGTATGCTTAACGGTCAACTATCTGTTTAAACTGTAGAATTGCTAAGGGGTATCAGACGTCTCCTGACCTGCGACTGACCTGGCTGCAGAACATGGCAGGGAAGCACTCGGAGAGAAATAACCATGCTGAGGCGGCTCAGTGTCTGGTCCATAGCGCCGCCCTGGTGGCTGAGTATCTCAGCATGCTGGAGGACCGCAAGTACCTGCCTGTGGGCTGTGTCACCTTCCAGGTACTCAATCCAACTTGAATCCTCCTTCCACCTTCCCGTTCTCTTCAAACGAGCTGCGTTATTTATGTTTTTCCCTCTGTTCTGCCTCAGAATATCTCGTCCAACGTGTTGGAGGAGTCTGCGGTGTCTGATGATGTCGTCTCTCCGGACGAGGAGGGCATCTGCTCTGGGAAATATTTCACTGAGGCTGGTCTGGTGGGGCTGCTGGAGCAGGGTGCTGCCTCCTTCTCTATGGTGAGGAAGGGCACTTAAAAATAAGTGTGATCCTCGAGTCAAGTTTTACTCAGTGGTAGGGCTGCACAATGAATTGTATCATGATTTTTGACTTCCTCATGACATAACTGCGATAATCGTAAGTTTGTGCAGCCCTATGCAGTGGAATAAAGATGAAAGCCCTATACAGATGAAATAACACATCTGAAGGACCATGATAGAACATGCAAGACTCTACATGGGCTACCTAGACTATATAATGCACACATGTTATAAATAGCACAATGAGCAGTGTAAAAAAAACAACTGTATAGGTTACTACCCATTACTACATGGAACAAGAACACCATCAGGTTCCAGATGCATACAAATTCTAGATAAGGAAATGTAACTGGGAAAGTGGTGGAGATATTCTGCATCCTGCACTGTGGATTGTATTGTGTGGACCCTGCACTGAGTATCATACTGTAAGATAAGTGACCTTGTTTTTACACTCTGTCTCTCCGGCTGCAGGCTGGCATGTACGAAGCCGTGAACGAAGTCTACAAAGTGCTCATCCCTATTCACGAAGCTAACAGGGACGCCAAGAAGCTAGCCACCATTCATGGTAAACTGCAAGAGGCCTTTGGCAAAATTGTGCATCAGGTAAATGCTCACACGATTTGATGTTATGTAGCAGTGCTAGCAGGACTTGCTGCTTTTAGCCTTTATGAGTTGGGTCAATGTACTTGCTGGCTGTTACAGCTTAAGACAACAGGACTTTGCTTTCAAATATCATCAAAACATCTCACAAAGGCGACTACTAAAGCCACTCTGTCAACGTGAGCATGCATTCTTGTTTATTCTGCTGAATGTACATACTTGTACATACCGTCATGTGCGCATTGTACATTGTGTCATGCATGTAACAGTGCACATAAATATGTTTACACAGTTTCCATATTAGTTCACTCAAGCGTTTTTGTTTGCTGAGGTGCATCGTACACACACTGTCCACTGTTTAGGTAAAAAAACATGGCAAACTCTCATTCATGCATGGAGAGGCACTGTAAAAGCACATTCATATGCCTGTCTTTTGCACGCACACAGCAAGTACTTGACACACTCAATGTCAGCCTCAGAGTGACTATGCAAGGTGCTTTGCGTGTGTTGGGACAGAATGATGATTTCTCGTGAGATGATGAAAGTCCATTAGGCCTTGCATGTAGTACAGCTACACTTGGGGGTTATAAATGATTTTTTGCGTGTGGTGTTCTGAATATATCCTATGGGAAAGAATAGTTGTGGCTTCCTATAGCGATGGGGGGAGTCATGCTGAGCTTCTGGAGGATGTGACTGTGTGTATGTATGTGTGTGTTGATTTGTCCTATATTCTTTCTGTCACACAGAGCACTGGCTGGGAGGTAGGTGGTAAACCTCATGCTTAATGCTTGGTCCACATGTGCAAGTGGTGGGCATTGATCCTGGCTCTCTCTGCTGTGAAATTGATCCATTAACCTTTTTTATGGACGTTTTTTTGTACTCCGTCCATCTCTCCCTGCGTGGGGCTGCTGCCGATGGCGTGCGGGCAGCAACCTCCCCGTGTTCTCTCTCTCTCTCTCTTTCATTTCCTCGTTCTCCTCTTTCAGTCCCTTTCTCTCCTGAACAGAAGCAGTGTTAATATTGCTCGTTTTTGGCAGGCCACATGCATGGGAGCCAGTGTGCGACACTAATGACGAGTTGTCGATGAATGCGTCACTTCATTTGCCTCATCTTTCTCCCTCACTCCTTCCATTTTTCTCTTTCATCAGCACTGGCATTGATGTGCCCTCACTACAGTCATCCTAAAGCACAGGGTTCGATTTACGCCTCACTGTCTATGCAGTACTAAAAGAATTGGGAACATTGACAATTTTGTATAGTTAAACAAGATGTTGGACTTTTGTTCACAGTTCTTTTTTTCTTTTTTTTTTGCCTTCTGTGGAAGAATGTCACCACAAAGATTACTCACTGGGCTCCATCGGGACATTTTTGGATCATTTCTTTACTTCGTCCATTATTTAGAACTAAATCGACCCCTGAGTATTGATTTTGTGTTTGTGTGTGAACTGTTAATAATACATCATGCCTCTTATGGTTCTCTGCATGATGAGGACCCCTTGACAGTTTGGCACGATACTGTCTCCTCATTTAACAGGATGCTGGACTGTTCCTGAATCCATTCCCTCCCTCACTCACTCCTCTTTGCTTGCTCTTTTCCTCGATCCCTCCCTCCATCCTGCATGCGTCCTGTGTTTTGGGATCTTTTGTGTTCTCTATGTATTTGTTAAGTAAGAGTTGAGTTGTGGTGTTAAGTGCTGCTGCCGTTTAGTTTTTTTCTGTTTGTGGTTTTTTTGTTTGTTTGTTTGTTTGTTTGTTTGTCTTTCGGAGAGGTTCCTGGTTCCCTGATTAAAATATGTTCTGTTCTCTCCTTTTTCTTTTATTTTCATCCCCCCCGGTTGCTGATCCCTCCTCTTCCCACTTTAATTATTGTGTCTTGTGGTAAGTTCCTAGTTTTAGGCTTCATTTATGTTGCTTTAATAATGAGAAGACTGACTGCGATGAACCAGACAGGGGCTGAGCCATGTCAGACAGCTGACATTTCATGTTTTTGTAGCCATGTTGAATGATTCTTTTAAAGCCAGATAGTGGAAAGGAGTTTTGGTTATGCAAGCTTTCCTCCCCTGGCAATATGTGATGGACAGAAGCATAGTGAATATCATATAGTTCAGACTGGTACAGGGATAACTTAATGACCTGCTGATATTCATGTTACCTGAACATAGAGGGTTGGCACAATGATTGGCCTGCTTTGGCTCAGCCTGAAGTTGCATTTGATTGGCAAATTTTATGTCTCCCATCCTTCAGTCCCCACTGCAAATCCTTATAACACACAAGCATGCTGTGCCACAGCCTTGTACCCCTGTACCTGTCCTCTCCAGCATCACTCCCCACACTTACTGTCCTTCTGAGTGCCCAAGACTGGCTAAAAGTCTGAAGGGTCTGTGGGTTGTTCAGTTCACAGATGAACCTTTTTATATTTTACATTTTTACTGCAGGAAAACTTTCCTACACGATCTTATCTCCTTAGACTCCTCTCTTTCTTCCTGGTACTCGTATTCTGTGCGCTTTGTATATATGAAAACTACTTTAAAGGCTCCTCTCACATGCATTTTGGCTAAGACATTTATTTTGAGAGTTAGTTTAACCTAGCTGTCCTCAAGCTTTGCTGATTTGTGTATCTTAATGATCTGCCTCTATAATATTATGTTCAGAATTAGATGCATCAGACAGTGACATGTATATGTCCTTGCCGTTTTTAAAAGTTAAGGGTAATCAGTAAGGGTTGGACATGAAGCTAACGTTGTATATAAAGATGCATTAAAAATTTTGAACTATAACAGTAAGTCGTTGTATACACGTTTTTATGCAATCTCCGTGGGCGTTTCTCAGTTGACCGATGACATTGTTCAGTTTTAATGCTATTTTCAAACATGTTAAGCCAATCACATGTAATGGGCGCTATTTTAAAGTGTGTTTTTGTTTGTCCAAACACATTCTTTTGAGAAATTAGACCTGGTTAGGCGAACATTACTAAACTGCCAGACAAAATAGTAAAGTTTCCGTATTTGGACTGGAATTGAGTTGATATAAGTAGTTGGTGGGCAATGATCGTATTTGTTAGAATTAAGTGGCTAGATTTTAATTAGGAAAAGTCTCAGAAAATTTATAAATGAGTACCTGAAGATCTCCTTTTCACCCTAAATCCCATGTCTTTAGATGGACCCTGTGACTTGTGAGAAATTTGTAGTGACAAAATGGATATCATTGCTGCTGTTTTTTTTTTTTTTTTTTTAAACCAGATCTTTAAACATGCTGTGAAACTAACTGGATAGTTAGTGATTGTAACTAATGCAAGCTATCTAAATTACCCAACATTCAGTAGTGTCAGCTAGCTAGCTAAAAACAAACAAAAAAAACTTTCCATCACTTGCTCTTCTGGCAAAGTAATAGATTCTAGCCAGTCATGTGTACATTAGTGCATATATATGAGTTTTGTTTGTAGTTTTGTTCAACTTCAGTAGACACGTATTTGAAAATTTCTACTGGTGTGTCTCATTTTTAGTTGTATACCAGCCACAACTAGTAATCAGTACTTCTGATTAAGTGCGAGACTAGGTTTGTGATAAGTGCTGAATAAATAGACAAAAACACCCATTTATGAATCTGGTAACTAAATAATGATTATTTCATGAAGGTTAACTATAGTAAAATAAACTAAATAATAATTATTTCATGAAGGTTAACTATAGTAAAATAAACTAAATAATGATTAGTTCATGAAGGTTAACTATAGTAAAATAAATTAAATAATGATTATTTCATGAAGGTTAACTATAATAAACATGACAAAAATGCAACAACAAAAAATGCCCTCTCCAGGGACTGGCAGCATAAAAACCTGATGGCTGTGTTTCATTTTTTCTAAATGATCTCTTCTCCACTATGTCTGAAAATGGCTTTCAATACAGTATACAGGCCTATACTGTATCGATTGAGTCACTGTGTGCATATGTTTCTGTTCATTATTGCATCTGTCCAGTACTAAATTTGCAAACTGTCAGTAAACATTTACAGTTATTCATTTACCAGACAGTGTTTACCAAGTCTGATAACTTGGTGCCAAGTCAACATGAACTTTTTCCCTCTCTCAAGTTCACCTTACACTGGCCATGGCACTGGGAGTTACTATAGTTCAACTTACAATATCATAAAGATCATAGTTCGGTGATAAAGTGAAATAGGTGATGATGATTAGTTTTTCTTATGGAGGTGTGCAAAGCTGATTAATTCCTATTCGCTGAATTTGTTTGTTGCAGGTTGGAAAGCGGATGTTTGGTACTTACTTCAGAGTCGGCATTTATGGTTCTAAATTTGGTGACTTGGATGAGCAGGAGTTTGTGTACAAAGAGCCAGCCATCACCAAGCTGGCTGAAATCTCACATCGGCTTGAGGTACACAATCATTGGAAGCTACTCAATCATCTCCGTTTAGTTTCTTTTTGCGTGTGTGTTTTCTTTAGTGACCTGTTAAGACTGCCCCACAGACTTTGCTGTCATTCTCAGGGTTTCTATGGGGAGAGATTTGGGGAGGATCAAGTTGAAGTCATTAA
The DNA here is from genome assembly GCA_028565825.1 of Olivaichthys viedmensis. Taxonomy (NCBI): domain Eukaryota; kingdom Metazoa; phylum Chordata; class Actinopteri; order Siluriformes; family Diplomystidae; genus Olivaichthys; species Olivaichthys viedmensis. The sequence goes on from JAOUQW010000015.1 coordinate 16,802,512, forward strand.
GGACTCAAATCCGGTGGACAAATGTAAACTGGATCCAAATAAGGTATGTGTGTCTCTGTGTGTGTCTCTGTGTGTGTGTGTGTGTGTCTCTGTGTGTAATAGCATTATTATGCAGCCAAGTGCAAAAGCTTGCATACCCCTCGGATAAAATAAAGATGATCAAAAAATGTATACCAACAAGACAATTAGTGAGTTGTTTCACAGATGTTTCTTCATTATCACAAGTCACATAGTGTATGTTAAGATAATAGTGGAAAAAGGTTTGCATTATCTTTTCTGAATGTGATATCAGTATGTTCAAAAACTTTTATATGGCCTTTGCCTTTATAACTTCCTCCAACCTCTGCATATCCTCTAAACAGGCTTTGCATCCCTCCCCCAATAACTCTTACATAACTCGGCTAGATGTCATACACTGCCTTCTTCAAATCAGGTGTCAAGGAGAAACCTTGACTTTTGGCTCTTTTTAAACTATTTTCTGTAGATTTTGTCTAATGTTTTAACTTGTTGTCTTGTTGCAGGATTTCATTTTTAACAATTTGGAATTCTTTTTTTTTTTTGTGGATAAATTGTAAAATAGAGGTACCTTTTCACCCTGAAATTATGGGGGGATACAAACTTTTGCACTCAACCATATATTATTTTTACGTTCTGTGTGTGTGTGTGTATATACACATATTGTATACATGCACACGCGTGAAGTGACTGATCTCTGTTACAGGCTTTCATTCAGATCACCTATGTGGAACCCTACTTTGACACATACGAGATGAAGGACCGCATCACGTATTTTGACAAGAACTACAACCTGCGCCGCTTTGTTTACTGCACGCCGTTCACGCTAGACGGCCGCGCGCACGGAGACCTGCACGAGCAGTACAAACGCAAGACCATTCTCACCACCAGCCACGCCTTCCCCTACATCAAAACCCGCATCAACATCATCCACAAGGAGGAGGTAAAACCTGAGTGCAACAGTGCTTTCTATCCAGTCAAACAAACGTCTTTTTGTTCATAAAACCCTGAGTTTAGTCAGTCTGCCATTTGAAGTTGTGGGTTCTGAATCAGTGTCTAGACTGCTACTGACCAAGCAGTCAAAGAATCACTATATCTTATGTTAACTTTCTTCTGTGTTGTGCTCAGATCATCTCCATGCCCATTGAGGTGGCCATTGAGGACATGCAGAAGAAGACACAGGAACTGGCCTTTGCCACCCACCAGGACCCGGCTGATGCCAAGATGTTACAAATGGTGCTGCAGGGGTCTGTGGGCACCACAGTCAACCAGGTGATTAAATACATTAATTAAGAAATGCCTTACGTGGAATTCACACTGGACGCCACATGTCGGCATAACATGAGTGATTTTTCCATCCAATCCAAACAGCTTGCGTTCAGTAAGCTCTACCGGTGGAAAAAGAGCAACAACGCACTGTATTTTTATCAAGTAAACAAACGCCCATAAGTACAATTTCAGTGGAACATGCGGATGGGGACAGTCGAAATTGAGCTAGCTATAAGTGCGGTACAGTTCGCTGAAAAACGTGACATGAGACGGTTCCCCATATGGGTGTAATGAGTATCATTACCGTACACACACTTTGCTCTGCAACTACAGGTCACACAATCATAACGGTTAGAAAGTATTATTTTAAATAAAGTTCACCGTATAGAGCTTGACGAGTGAGTTTACACTTTATTTACGTGCGCAAGTGAAGTGAAAAAAACTGAGCAGAGCGGATGGGGTCATGTTCTTGACGGACAAGAGTCACACATCTAAGGGCACATTCACAAGGACTTTTTGGCATCTGTCAAAAATCACATCACTACAAATTCATTTCTATGAGAACGATGCACTGACAGACATCACATACCAAGGCATGCCGTTGCATAAAAATTACGGTCCACCGTTCGTTAAAAGTGTTCACCGGAGATCACCTTTTGAAGGAACGTATGCTGACGTGGCCGTGCGTCAGCCAAGAGTAGATGGTCTGTGTTGAGGAAGATGAAGAAGAAACTAATTACGGTTGTCACATCCAGAGCTGTACGATTTAGCGCTACAAATCTATAAGGGAAGCTCACGGTGCGCCTCAGCTCTGCACACCGTCAGTGTGTGAACAGGTCTATCAGGTGATCACAAAATACACTTCACCTAAAATCGACCTCTGCCGGCAAACTGACAAACCAGCAATGCTTTTCATTGTTTCATCATGATGCTTTTCATCATTTGTTTTCGTACAGATGATAAAAAATGTCCTTGTAAACGTAGCCTAACAGAGCAGGTGTGGATTGAAACGGTTATATTGGAAGTGTATGTGTTCAAAAACGCTTTCAGTATGAATTGGCCTTTAGATTATAGGGCGTATATGGTTTCAGTATCTTGTAGTTTGACAGTGACGCAAATCATGAAACAGTTGATGTTAGATTTTATAGCAGTAACCCCTACGAAGTAGGAAGGCCTGTATGATTTGGTTTTGAAAATGCCAATCACAAACCAGTCAGTTTGAGACAGTGACTCAAATTAGAAGCCATTACCGGTGACTGACCCATAGACTAACCAGTGGAGCTATGGATTTAGTTTAAATATATGAATATCTGTAATATACTGACTTTGTGTACGTTTGTCCCCAGGGTCCACTTGAGGTTGCTCAGGTCTTCCTGTCTGAAATTCCAAGTGACCCTAAACTCTACAGACACCATAATAAGCTGCGGCTCTGCTTTAAAGACTTCACGAAGAGGTAAAAATAAAAATAAAAGAGATCTCTGGAATGATTTTTTTTTTTTTTTTTTTTTACAGAGTAACCCGAGATTCCACTGACAGTTGTGTCGTAATTTAAGCGAATCACCCTCGTTCTACCCATCCGTTATTAGGTGTGAAGACGCCCTTCGCAAAAATAAGAGTTTGATAGGTCCTGACCAAAAGGAGTATCAGCGGGAGCTGGAGAGGAACTACCACCGGCTGAAGGAGGCTCTTCAGCCGCTCATTAACAGGAAGATCCCGCAGCTCTACAAACCCGTGCTCCAGGTCAACTCTCACAGGTTAGAGAGCCGCTCAAAACGGCAGCTGTGCGCGCATTAATACTTGTTACATAGTGCTTCATGAGCACTGGTTGAAGTAGTAAAACATTAAGCAGAGGGACTAGCTTGGCTATATGAAAGGCCTAAGAATATTTTTAAAAGACTTGTTGAAGCAGGAAACGTAATGTAATAGATTGCTGGAGCACTTTTTAGAAGTCCAGGACACGTTCCTACCAAGAGAAACGCATTATGGTAATGGTTTTCTGTTTTTCAATGCAAAATCAAAAGTTGCTCTACGCTCCTTATCTCTACAATGCCAAATTTCAGTAGCCAGTTGAACTTCAGTTTGATTGTAAGTCAGGTGTAAAGTCTGTCCTAAACCATATATATTTAGTAGTTAGTTTAAAACTGCAGTGCAACTGAAATTCTCTACAGTGCTAGACACCTATGGTGCATCATGACCAGTAGTGCGTAAAAGTGAGATCAAAACACTGTCTCGCGCACAGTGCCAATCAGTAACACTATCTGACGTCACTAGGGAACACTACATCCATGATCTAGGCTTGTAGCTCTATGATATTATGCATTACTGCTTGACATAAGAAAAAGCCAGAATATAAAAGGACGGAGAACTTCCTGCCCATCTCATCGTTTAAATCAAACAGCCATGTTGACATTTTTTTCTTTTTTCTAGGGGTAGGTATCAGTTTTAAGTTAGAACTTAAAGCTTTGTTGAAACTACATTACTTTGTGCAATCGTTTACGGGCCTTTTTTTCCCTTCATCATACAGTGTCTGTCATTCTGGTGGAAAAAATAATCATTTCAGCAGTTTAGCTTGGTTAAGCTTTAATGGCACGTGGCACAGTTGAAAACTCCTGGTCATGTCACTTAATAATTCATCTAGTTTTGTATTTGACCTCTTGACTTGATAAATGCATACATCTCCATTTTTACATAAGTCACTAACAGACCAGGGGCCGTATTCACAAAGAATCTCATACCACTAAGAGGTAGGTCTCCTAAGTGGCACTAAAAGTTCCTAGCAAATATTATTTTTTTTCCTTCTTAAAACCTATTCACATATTAACTTTTACTAAGGAATTCCTAAGCTAGGAGGAAGGGCGGGGTCGACGCCGTTGCTACAGATGATCGAGTGTTTCATGAATAATTTTGATAGTGATTGGCTGACAATAAAATCCCAATTCACAATGTCATATTGACAAATTAAGTGTTGGCGATTTCACACATGAAGACAAAAATCAAAATGCTCATATTACAAATATATTTGTCATATACGTGTCACATCATGTATCGATTTACGCAGCCTATACTCTTGAGTAACCATGGTTTTGTGGTTTGTGAACATCTGAATTGTTGGACGATGTGCGGTCTTGAGAGGGAATTTCCTGTCTGATGTTAAACGCGACTGCATTTGCTCATGTGGGCAAGTAGCCGAGCTGTCAGAACCTTCTCTTAGCACATAAGGTGGCTGCATCCCTCACTAACTCTACAATCACTGAAATGCCCACGCTATCCAGACGACACCTTTTTAAAAGCTTATTGTCATTAAATATTTCAAAACACAGTGACTGTTGCACCGTTAAACGCCCGCAGCAGCCATTTAGGATTGTTTGTGATTCAGTCTTCGTGACATGAGTCCTCTGGTCTACCCCTAAGTTTTCGCGCTTTTAGGGCTAAGATACTTTGTGAATTACTCTTGGACTACTTTTATTTATTTAGTGAATACGGCCCCTGTTCTCACATATACTGTATGTCTGATTACTGTTTTTGTTTTGCCAATTTGACAAGCAGCAAACGGACAGCTTGACAAGGTAGAACATTCAAATTGACAGTTTACATGTTGTATTGATTGTAATTTAGCTGGAAATTATGATTGAATGCCAAATTCAGTACATACTGCAGTATTTAATAATGCCAGGTAGAACAGGCCTATAGACATATAATTCGTCCTGTTCTAAACCAACCCTTTTTTTTTTTCTTCTTCTTTTTTCCTCCAGAGACTCCTTTAGCAGAATGAGCCTCCGTAAGCTTGATATGTGAGGAAGAGGAAACGATGAAAAGAACGGCATTTAATTTATTCGCTTGTAAATATTCAATTCTCCTTGGGAAAGAAAAAAGCTAAAATCAGTGTTGAGTTAGTATGTCATTCCAATTTTGTATGGGTTTACAGAAATGGCCTGTTACAATCATCCGGATTGAAAAAACCTTACAGCCTATGTGTCAAAACTGTATTTAATATATTGTGTGCACTTTTTTTATTACAGTGTCCTCAAGCATTTTACCACAAATGGGTACGACTTTGAAAGTTTACTATTTAATCTGAATGAAAAACGAGCAAAAAAAAAACCCCCGTACCATTATTTATCATGTTTTTTTCTCGTTACATTTGTTTAAAGTTATTAAAATGTTTTAAACATTTGTATAATTTTATGTAGCTTTTGTTTACCTTGAATATTTTACTAAATAAATATTTTAACGCACAATGTCTTAAATATATATTTTCTAATGGTAATAATAAGAGTACAAGTTGACTTTTAATATGCTGGTGTTTAATGGGAGTACAAGAGTCTACAAAAAGGCACAAACATAGAAAAGTTGAAGGAATTTACATATACATCCCTTTCCCCATATATAATCTGACTAATAGCCTTTACTGTAGATTCCTTCTCCATACCAAAAAATAAAGTCCTTATTTATTGCTTATAGGTATTGACGTTAGCACCATGGAGATCAGGGCCTTATTGGATCATTCACTCTGTCTTAGAAACCACCAAGGTTCTTCCAATTCATAACTGTGTTTACACATCCCTAACACTAAACCTGCTTCATTTATTTTGGGTCTGATTTGAATAACACTTCTGACTCAGATTTAGCTTATTTCAAAAAAATTAGCCACAGGCAAGAGCTAACTCAAGAACAAAGCCCAGATCTTCACAACATGGAAAGGGCGAAAAAAGAAATGTTTCTGTTAATGGAATGAGGTAAGATAAAAACTCTTTAAAAAAAAAACAATAATAAGGTTTGCTATTCCTGCAGTTACCCATAGACGATACGAAAACGCCCTGAACTGTTTAATAAGCTGTACCCAGTTCTGCCATCGTTCCAGCTTTAACAGAAAACACTGTCCATTCAGACTAAACGTTATCCTACGGCATATTTACACTCGAAATCAACTGCCTCTTACAAATGACCTGAAGCTATACCTCAAGAATAAAATGAAAAATGTACAAGAGTATCCTTAAAAAAAAAAAAAAAATCCAAATATAAAAACCAGTGCATGAGCAAATTACCTGACTCGTTTTGGGCCGTCGGAGAAGAAAGGCTTACAGAACAATTTAAGTGCACAACAGTTAGTGCCAAGGTGCATTTTGTAAAGGGCCTTAATAAAATTGGTGATCATAACTCATGTCAAATACGGCTTCTGAAGAGAGAAGGCAGACGGGAAAGAAACAGAACAAGGTTGATGACAGGAGCGGGGGGGAAAATAAATCACATATACAAGCACAAATGCAACATCATGGCATACAAAAAAATATATCTATTAAAGGAATACTCGAGCATTTTTAATAATTATCTCTATCTACATTTGCGGTGCATGTGTAATTACCACAGACACGTTTTCCTGCCCCTACACGTAATTTTCCTCTGTACAGGGACCATGTTGAAATTCGTGTCTGTGGTTATTGAACATGCGCTGCAGAGACTCGGTTGATAACGCTGGAGCATTCCTTTAAACCTCGACTTTAGCTTGTTTATTCTGCCACGACGACAAGCAAGTTCTTCCCGGGCTTTATCTTTCACTACAGATTTGTAATAAAATGGCGGAGGTCATCCAGTTGGTCATTCATTTCAATTCTCCAGAGACCTTCTTATAGAAGAGGAGGTACGGCGTGGTGGTGGAACAGGTCTCAGGAGAGCACGCTCGAAGGAAGTCCTCTTCGTCAAAAAGCCTCACCTCCGAGTCGTCAAACAGCATCCACTTCCCTTCGTAGCCCAGAAAGTTCTGCTGAGCCAAGTCGAAGCTCACCTGACTCTCTTCTTTCACACCGTCTCCTTCTTCATCCCTCTCTTTCTTCACCACTCCATTCTGCGCAGGAGCACTGGAATAACTGGCCACGTTCACTGGTTTCTCTGAAGCGGCCTGCTTGCTGGTGGTAATCTCGTAGCTCGAGATGCTCCTCTGGCCTCCCAGTAGACCGACCCCTCCGGCTTTGCCAGCCAAACTCGTTCCATTAGTCATATTTTTCACTTTGGCGCTCAGGCTGAAGGACACCTCCCCATCATCATAGTCTGGTGGAGGAGCCTCTTCCTTCTTCGGAGGTTTTGTCTCTCCGTCTTCCTCTTTCTGACTCTCCTGCTGTAACTGGAGCTTGAGGTTGGTGCTCTGGAGGTCCATCATGCGGATGTACGTGGTGTAATGGCCGCTGCTGATGGTCACTCCACTGTGCATGACCACAGCAAAGAGCCTGTAATGGTGCTCCTGGTGGGGCGCAGAGGGCCGTGTGCTCCATTCCTCCAGGGACAGTTTGAGAGGAGTGTGCAGAGGAGTGTTCACTTTTGATAGTCCAGCGTACGGGTCCATCCTGTCCAAAAAAAAAAAAACAACCCACGTGAGTAAATGCTTTTATTGGCGTTAAGCAGCATGTATTTTTCACAGGATGCACAACACTAGCAAGAGGATGCAACTGATTATATAAAAGCTAACAATTAAATGTCGAACTAGCTACCCGTTACACTGATATACAGATATTACACTGTCATTACCTGGATACATTTCCATGTACTTTAAATGCATATAAGTAATAATTATAATGATGCCATTTAAGTAACGCACTCGGAGCCGCTGGCTGCAAAACACTTGAGGTGAATGGTGACGACGTCGGGGGTCTTGTCGAACAAGAGGCTCCTCTCCGCCTCAGTGTAGTGGTGGCAAGTCTCACAGAAGTACTTATCCTGCCCAACGATGCGCTCCACTGACGCAAACTGAGAGATGGCCCACTTCAGAGTCTTCTGTTCTGGCTTAGGATCTGGAGAAACTGAGAGGAGGAAAGAAGACACTGAGGTCCAAACAAGTCTTTGCTAGAAGATAACTGTGATGACCAATTTACCAGATGCAGATTAAGCCAAGCCTAGACTGAAAGGTTTTCAATGCTGAATCGTTGCTGACATTGGTAACAGGTTCTAGACATTTACATTTACAGCATTTAGGACACCTCCTTATCCAGAGCGACTTACAGAAGGGCTTTGTAGTCTCCATCGAAAAACTCGACCCAGACTAGGCCCACTTGTCCCACTGACCACCTACATGTATATCTAAATCAAATTATACATATAGAACTTTTATGGAACATTAATAATCTGATATGATTAGGCTTGAGCGATATTTACTTCCCTATTAACACCTAGAACAGTTTTTTTTTTTAAACGACCTGTAAAAAATGACCTAAAAGCCCATCGTGTGCTGTTTTAATGTCATCATGCATTTGATTTACACAAGCACCTTTGGTTTCTGTAGGACCCAGCAATTATGAATCAACACAATCTTAACCTAGTTTTTCTAAACAAAACGTACGATCTTCAACAGGCCAACATAGCTTACATATCAAAAATAAACTTACCCAACAGGCTATTAGTCCTAATTAGACCTTAGTCATACTCAACACACAACTTTGGCATTATAGGCTGCACGTCCACAAATGAAAAAAATGTTTTCAACTGCCCTGCATTCTGTAAAACTGACTATTCTCTAATTAGCCCAAGCATCTCCACCATTTCAGGTTTAAGGAGACCATGCAAGCAAGGGAGTAAGAATATTACCTGCTGTGCTACACAGTCTTTCTGATTTGTATAGGAATGATTACATCGTTATAATCGCACAAGCCTGGCTACTGTGCGTGTTTATGAATCCACGCACTCTCTGAACTGGAGTCTGAGCAGCTGGTCTCCTCCTCTTGCACTGGTACACTTATGTCCTGAAAATCCTCTCTCCTCTCAGTATAGCACTCGCACTCCAGACAGCGCGTCCGCAGCACCAGCTGACCCTGGAACAGCTGCTTCAGCACATCCAAGCCCTGCAGTTCTGCTTGTAGTGAGAAAAGGTGTGCAAGTCATCACTCAGGACAATAATGCAGTTAACAAAGCTCGAACACGGGCAAAGTCATTTTGAAAAACCTTAATCATTTGGTGCCAACATGCTCCTGGAAAGCCAGCACTCAGAGATTAGTGGCCACCTTCATTTACACAATAAGCACATAACAGGAGCGTCTGACTAAGATTCAGGTTAGTATTGGACTCCTCAGAAGAGATACCGACTCATCAGTCTCTCCACGAGCATGCTTTGGCACAAAAAGCTTTACAGTGTGTATAATCACCTTCCCTCTTGGCTGCAGTCGGATTCAGAATTTGGGTAGGTTTCTCACTTTCAGGAACGGCTTTTCCCCGGCCCTGAGAGTCACTGCTGCTTGTCACATGGTCCTTGCGCTCTGCTTTGTCCCCCGCGTGCGAGCTGATTCGACCCATGCTGCGGAACTTGGAGAAAATACTGGGCTGCTTCCCCGAAGGTTTTAGCCAGTTCAGCTTTGCCGCCTTCTTTGTTTTATTTGCCTCCTTTGTGGTTCCATTGCTCTTCTCCTCCTCCGTGTTGCTCCTTCGCTCCTTCTCCTCCCTGTCCGTCTCTGCCGCATCCCTCTGGTCACTGAGAGAATTTCCAGCGACATCGCTAGAGGACTTTCTCTTGGAGCGGGTGAAAGGCTTGCTTTCCTCCTCACTTTTCTTGGGTTTGCTTTGAGACTTGGGCTTCTTCTTGGCATTGCCTGCTTCTGTGTCACTCTTTCTTTTCCCACTCAGCTGCTCATCAGAGCTCTCCTCTTCCTCTTGGGCAGTTTTTGACCCACCAGCTGTTCCGTCTCTCGTGATAGAGCCACTCTCTCTCGTTTTTTCTTTGGCCTCTTCTTGGTTACTTGTCATTTCTCGCTTAATGGTGTCAGAGGCCTCCTGGATGTATGCAAGAATGCACTGCAGTACTTCCTGTGCATCATGCTGCAGATAGCCCTCATACATGGGATTCAGCTGCCTGCAAGTGTACAGAGAGCAATTTTTAGTTTGTAATCCATCATCATTGCTTTCAATTGATTGATGTATTTAATAATTCAGGAAACTGCACGTATTAAAAAAAAAATCTTATATGCAGTGCCATCTTCACTTGGTAAGTCACCAAGCCCTACTTCATATCACTTCAAACATAAAGATACTTATGCATGGAGAATAAGCACTGTGAGTGTCACTACCATTAATACCTGAGTGTATTGAGTATTCTGCGTGGTGGTGTGGCCAACTCCCCTTCATCGTATTTCTCTGGGTTAAACAGGAAACTGGATTGCAGCTGCTCCACTGACGAGATTAAGCTATAAAAACTGTGCAGTAATTCCATGTGAACAGGCATGGAGTCCTCACAGGAGTCTCCCTGCTGAGGGCGCAAAACAGACCAACAAACCAAGTGGTGTTAGAAGTTTTTTTGTGGGAATACAGATGTGACACAGAAACCCAGCCATGTTCCACACCACATTTCCCTGTCTAGTAGGACTGTGTGATAATCACGATTATTTTGCTGGTCAAATACCGATTATGTATAAAATTATTCAGCCAATTTAGGAACAAAATAGTTTTATTGCACTTTTTTATAATATTTTTTTTTCTTTCACATTGTACAATTATAATCCTATATTCCTTTAAATATACAAATCTTTTAATAAAAATAAGGTCCTTAAGTCATGTTAATTGAGTGATCAAAATAAATGAATCAATATGCCACGACAGTGCTGTGGAGAAGTGCATCTGACCATTCTGAGGGGGTTCAATATGGTGTTTGGTAACCGCAAACTGTAAAGTATTAGCATTTTACTTATATTTAATAACTCTAATTCCATATGAGAGAGAGGAATAGCAATTCGTACTTAAAAGCCTGAAACGCAAACAAACCTCTTCACTTTTGGCTCCATCTTCTTTCTGTTTGTCCTTTAACTTGGACAAATGATACAGCGATTTAATAGCATCTTTAAAACCAGGGCAATAATACAAGACCTGTAACGTGTAAGAGGCAGTCATTAGTAATGGCATGTGAATATAAGACAATACAAAGTAACAGCATAATATGACACTATTACATAAATGCTTGCTCACGCAGCAGGGCAAATCAGATTTTTAGACCGAGTGTCCGCATTGCAAACTACAAGTGACCAAATCATTAGTTTGTTCGGAGCTGCATTTGCTTGCATATCCTCATTGGTTGGTATGGTAACAACGCAGGCATGAAAGTGGAAAGTATACAGGGGAAAGTTACAAAACTAGCCACCAGCATGCACATCTCACAGTGGATCAGTGCGGTGAAATTCCTTAAAAATTGCATTTCAATAGAATTTCAGTTAGTTAAAAGATTTCTTATATGAATATTAATTAGCCTGTCACGTTATACTGCCGCAGACAGAACGTAAATACAGTCTACGGTCCTCTCCTGACCTGCTTTTATTTTGGTTTGTGTCCACGATGTTCTTGTCTCAAATTTAAAGGGTGTTGCGCAAACAAACAAAAAAAAGCATTACATCCAATCTGACTGGTCAAAATGAGTCGCATATCCAGAAATCCAGTTTAATCAGATTTAAGGAGGTTTTTTTTTTTTGGCCTATTCACACTGTGGAAAAATAATTGCTGCTTAAATCAGACACGCCACAAAAAAAAAATCTGGATTTGCACTGCCTGTCTGAACATAGCCCAGTTTGTCTTAAATGTTCCATACCTGAAGGATGCTGTTCAGGTAGCAAGTGTTTCCCAGGTTGTTAAGGCCCACAAAAGGGACAAGGCTCTCTCTTTTTCCACAAGGAAGAGATGAGGGACAAGGTGCTGGCACGACCTGATCACAGCTATATAGAGATAATAAACCCATTATAGTCCTGCAAACCAGATACGATACACGAACCTGCTTGGAACAGGTTGCTGTATTGGGAGCTGAATGTGGGGTTGTGAGTTCAAGTTCAAGTAGGTTTTTATTGTCATTTCTCCATATACCTCGTATACATTGAAATGAAATGTCGTTTCTACA